>JBBPBR010000008.1:46649605-46675090 GCA_037974775.1 Cicer pinnatifidum | reverse complement strand
ATTCCAAACTGTTCACAAAATGATCTTAATTTTTTTTTTTACTTTGCACTACTTCTGATCTAATTTTATTATGTATCTTAAAATTTGTGCATATTCTTATTCCCGTCTCTACTACGTAATTCGATATTTGTCCTAAGGTTAATGTTCCATAAGGAATTATTCTATTAAATTTTGATTTAATATTCATTTTAACTTTCTCACTAAATAATTTAGGTAATCCTGCTAAAAATCTCTTTTTCCAATAATCTGCATTTCCATCTAGCCTCATATATAATTTTGACATAAACATGTCTTTATACCATATAATAAGGTATTTACTAGGTTCTCTTCTACTGGTATTCCATTATTATCTACTTTAAACTTATGTTAATATCATAGGTTTTTCTTCTTCAGTAACTATATTATCCTACCATCCTTTTAATTGACCAGTGAATCCAGTGATTAATAATAATGTTGCCTTTTTATCAGTATTTTTTCCTGATGTTTTAAAGGTAGTGGCTGTCATAGTCATGGGGTGAATAATATTTAATATGTTTTGTTCACTATGTCCATCTATATATGTTCCATTCAATAATAGAATCTCTACTATAGGCTGTGGAGGTCATGTAGTAACTTTCTTCAAATTGTAAATCTAGATAGCTAGGTCTAGGATAATAATTTCTAGTTTTACCTAGATAATCAGTATTTTTCATATTTTTAATTTTGTTAATTTCTAACTCATTGGAATCTTGTGATAATACATTGATTTGAGAATTATTTGTGATTGTCAACCTTTTTAATTGTTCCATTAATTCATTTGAGTTATTTTTTAATTTTGCTTCTTTTAATTCTTTTTCAGGTACATTTATTAATTTATAAATAAGTCATTTTGGATCTAGTTTGTAATCTTTATATGAATTAATTTCACTAGACATACTAGGTGATTTTTACTCACTGATAATTCTACTCTATCTAATTGTTCAGCCATAGTATGTAATATTTGATTACTAAAGTTTAATTGAGTTTGAACTCTTCCTATTTCTTTATTTTCATGATTTGGAAGGGTGAAGCTTTGAATATAATTCCATTCTTTTATACTTCTATTGCTTCTAATGGAGGATGTATAGATTCTATTATTTTATCATCTATAGTCTTCCATTTATTACTTATTTTAGTATTAACATTTATGTGATTATTTTTATTAAAAGGGTTTTCTATGTCATTTTTTAAACAATAATCTTCAAACTAGTTAAAGAAATAAATATTTAATCTGATTTCTTTAAGATACTCATAATATTTTTCTCTATCATCACTTGTTATTTATTTTGAGAAAGTATTAAAATACAATTTTCTTTTATTTGTATTATAATATGCTTTGAAATCTTCTCTTAACCAGGCTTTGTCTATTTCAAATTCTTCTTCTAGTTCTATTACTCCTAATACCTGAGATGTTGTTGGTGACATCTCGGGTGACTCTGATCCTTGGCAATTTGGGTAAGGCTCATATAATGGTTGAGGTATTGAGGGTACGAAATCCACTTTGGTTAAGTTAATATTAATGGTAGATGTTGAATCTACTGCTTTTCTAGAACTTGTTTCAGATAAATATTTTAATGATTTATCAGTTATAAAAGACTGACTTCGATTCATTCTAATTCTTATATTGCCATCCTCTTCTAAAATAAATTGTATAGGTTTTCTAGACTCTATTCTAGATATTGGCATAATTTCTTTTAATACCTATTCTTCTGGTAGTTTAGCAATAATATCAAAAACCTTTAGTTTTTTAGGGGTTGTAATATTAGAACGTTTTAGATTTGCTTGAATAATTACTCTTTCATTTCTAGGTGTACTTCTTAATGCTTTAAAGTTATAATTTATATTTGAAACTTTATATTTGATTATGTAAATATATATCGATATAAGCTACTCCTTCATAAAATAAATCATTCATACATTGAATATTAATAACTAAAGATCTTTTTAGTAAAATTGTTTTCTATGTTCATAGAGTAATTTGGATAACAATTAAAATAAACAGGACCATCATTTAAATTTGATTTTAATATAGCAATAATGGATTCATTAAATCTTTTAATTCTATTATCTCCTAACACTAATAATATGAGAGTATTTAGTCATAAGTTATGTAATTGTTTGACAACAACTTGTATTAATCCTAGTGAATATAATGAAATCCTTGTTTCATATGATCATCAATTATTTCTTCATTTAATAAGTTAATAGTTTCATGATGTTCAACTATTGATTTGGAAGATTCTAATGTATGACTAATTTCCTGAGATCTAAATTTGTCAAACATACTAGTTCTAGATATTTCTTTATATTTAATGTCAGACATATTCCAGTTTTGTAATTTATTTTCTATTTCTACTATTTGTAACTCTTTGTTTTGATAATTTTCTTGGTCATTTCTATTTTCTAATTCTTCTATAGATAATGAAGTAGAAGGTATCATGGTTTTATCTCTTCTTCTGGATCCTAGTTCGCTCAAGGTTATAAGGAATTGGGCCATATTTCTATAGTTTAAACTTAAGGTTTCAAAATCTTTCTCTTCTCACGGGACCACTGATGTATCTATTCTAGGAACTGTTAACAATGAATAGAGGAAGAAGAGAGACAACTTAGAGACAACCACTCTAGGGTTTCATAACATAGAATGAACCAAACTTAAGTTAATAGGGTTACAATGAGTATATATATAAAAGAATAGAAATATCTAAAATACCCTTACTACTAATATATAGTAACATTATCTAACATCTCCCCTCAAACTCACGATGCATTAACATGGAGCATCGAGAGTTTGTCAACAAAAAAACGAAAACGTTTAATGGAATGCATCTTTGTGAACAAATCAGTAATCTGTAAAGAAGAAGAGTACGAATACTGGTCATCTTGACTACAGGAGCAAAATTTTATTCATGATCCATACCATAGTGTTGAGAGACACCCTTAGCAACAAGACGTGTTTTGTAGCACTCAAATGACCAATCACACTTAGTTTTGATCTTGTATACCTAACAAGACCCAATAACACGTTTTCCAAGAGGAAGAGGTACTAATTCCCAAGTATTGGTTTTGTGCAATGCAGATAGTTCTTCTTATGTGCTCTCCCCAAGTTCAGACAATGTGCTTGAAGAGAGTCATCCTTAGCACCAGCCATAACAAATAATGACAAGAAAATATGACAAACACAATCACTGAGACAAAATAAATTAGGGATAATCTGGTGTTGTGCGAGCACGATTTCTCTCCCTACAGACGTCGTTTTGCCGATCTGACCGTTGAAGACGAAGACCTGAATGTTTCGAACATGCTGTCCAAACCTCAGCCCGATCCAACGGTTAACGAATGCACAATCGATGTTTTTGTGAGACTGATTTAACAAAATCGGGAATAAGGTTACTCATCTCTTTTCTCTTTTGGTGGTTGCCTTTCCTATCAAAATAGTCTCTTTCTTCTTTATAGTAGATCCCAAAATCAATCAAAGCTCTGATACCATGTTAACAATGAAAAGAGGAAGAAGAGAGACAACCAAGAGACAACCACTCTAGGGTTTCATAACATAGAATGAACCAAACTTAAGTTAATAGAGTTACAATGAGTATATATATAAAAGAATAGAAATATCTAAAATACCCTTACTACTAATATATAATAACATTATCTAACAGGAACACCTACCTCTCTCTTGGACTTTACGGCTTACCAACATAATCAACCACATCTGACCAACTTTTGAGGATTAAGATTTTAAAAACACATGTTTAAAAATATATAACAAATATAATTCAAATCCTCAGAGTCCTATAACGGGACTCTGATACCATAATGAAGATGATTGCTATGGAATAGAAGAAATCTAAATGATTAAAGTTAGTTGAATTATTAAAAGCAAGATGTGACCGCACTCTAGACCCAAGACATTAAACAACAAACCCAATTGTCATTATTAAAGATTCCCAGACAAAGCATCATGACTACTTTTGACAAAGGCAACCCATTATCTTGGCGTCATTATCAAGGCAGACAACATTATGATTACTTTTGACTTTTGCAATGTATTATTAAACTTTTTACTATTCCCTTTATTAAAGTTGAATTATTAGTGTTATCTGAATTATGTAAGGGCATCAATGTAAATTAGTTTAGGAACATTATTGTAATCTAAGACATATCCTTCCATTATAAAAGGAAGTGGTCCTTCATTATGCAAGGCATTCGAAAAAATATTTAAAAAAGCTTGTGAATCATTACCTTGCAATTCTCTCGTTCTTTGTCTTGATGAAAAAAGTTTAGATGAGTTGGTTTTGGAGTTTGGGTAGACTTCAAGACTCAAAAAAACATTCACATAAATAATAACAATCACTCACAATCAGTTTTTTACATCAACAACAAAAGTTGAACCCGCAACCTTGTAGATGTGAGTCAACTCCTTACCAACTGAACAAACTTTCATTAGCAATTTACGAATAAATTGTACATAAGGGAATAGTAAGAAAAACAATATAATTTAATGTTACAATTTTAGCAAAATATTCAATAAAAAGTGCATTAATTAATCTCCTTATCCTTCTTTTTATGAAGTTGTCTATTTATACAACAGTTCATACCACTTAATAAAGGACATTAACTCTTGACAAAGAGTTGTATTCTTATATAAATTGATTCAAATGATTATTAATTTATAATTAAACACTTCGTATTAGAGAGCAAAAGTCATACATGTTTCTTTAGCAATCTAAGACTTCCATTATTTTGGAAATCCTTCCTCACATTTAGTACTAGAAGAATGACTGCTGGATAATTTTACAAACTAAATTAAGTACAACTGAACCTAGCACAATAACAAGTATTAGACTCATGTTCTATTTGCCATAAAATTACTCATATCATGGATCATAAGTAAAGCATGTAAACATATCCTATGCATTAATATCTTAAAACTTAATCCTTAAGTAGTTAATGCATTTGTACAATTTTCTTTTGCAAAATTGCCAACCATTAAAAAACCTTTCCCTTTTGTACCAAAGACATTAGCATGAATCAAAAATATTAAAAATCTAACTATTTACAAAGGTACAAGAATAAACTTGATTTTTCATATTCAGAGAGTTACATACATACAAACATTTTCTTTCAACTCTTATGGCATGGCAATATTTAGTTTACTAGTAGATACTTAGATAGCATGCACTCGTTTACATGTAGTAAACAATCTCAGTCGTCACTCCAAGATAAAACAGCTCAGAGTATATAATAACAAAATTAGTTTTAAATAAACGATCTCAACTGTTAATTAGATATCAGACACTTGACAAACTGTGTGACGCAGTTACTTCACCAAATATGCTTCCTACTACTTACTCAATTGTTCAAAAAAGAGAATCAGTTGCAATGGTAAGAGTAGGATCTCCAAGACCTAAAGGCACATCAAACCCTGACATGAAATTATCACCAAACATAACAGCACCAGCTGCTAATGCACCAGCACCAGCTCCCATTGCAAATCCTGGAGGCCCTCTCTGCCTAGGACCTGTCCCTGATGATGATGGCATATTAATATAATTTGGTGCCAACCCATCATTACTTGAATGAAAAGTAGGAACATAACCAACATTTGAGGGTGGTGGAAAAGTTCTAGGTGGTTGATAACTTGGTCCAGCAGCTGAATGGTAGTTTGGTCCACCAACATAAGGGTTAGAGTAGTTTGTAGGAAATGGCATTGGATGTGAGTAGGGTACATTAGTTTGTGCTTGTTTATGTGCTCCATTGAATGAAACCTGTCCAATTCCAACCTTATTTTCATTATCTAAGAGCTCTATTCCTCCACCATTACCTGCATAACAAAAACATATATAGAGTCTCAATCTCAATCACCTTGATATATTCTTTTGAAAGCTAAAGCATAGACTTTCAATCAAAGTTTTCAATTTTTGAACTAAATTATTTAACCCATTATAGTATATTGAATTAACCCACCCTTATTACCATTATCTCCCGCATCACAAACATGTTTTAAATTGTGGCCACAACATTAAGGATTTGAGGTCTTTGCAACAGAATCACAACAACAATTTTGACTACATCGAATGCATTTTCTTTCGTTTTGTCGCAATATAAAAGTTTGCAATATAACTACAACCACAACAGCAATATAAAACCGTGATCACAAACATGATTTTAAATTACGGTCCACAGTTGCAATTGTGGTCTCAACATAAAGGATCCAGGTCACTGCAATGACATGGCAACTATAATTTAAACTACACCTGACACATTTTTCAGTATTTTGCTGCAATATAAAAGTTTACAGCATAATCGCAACTGCTATTTAAAACCATTAAGAAAAACACATAGAGCCTCAAGTCACCTTAATATTTTTTGAAACCCAAAAACTTAAACTTTCAACCAAAGTTTTCGACTTTTCCACTAAAAAATAAACCCATTAGAGTAAATTGAATTAAAAGCTCGCTCACACAATAGAAACAAGTAAATTTTTAAAAAATATAAAGACAAAATATTTTCACCAAATGTAAACAAACCAAACTTTCAATCAAAGTTTAAACTTTTTCACACAAAAATTAACCCATTTGAGTATATATTGAATTAAAATCTCATTCACATAAGAAAAACAACAAAACAAGAAACAAAAAGGAACAATTTTTTACTATACCTGAGTGGGAATGAGGTTCATCTTTGTCTTCAGAAACACGAATGGAAACATCAACGAACCCTCTTGGTTTACTAGACCTCTTCTTCCTCAATTGATAGCTTCCAATTTCTTCATTCCCTTGGGTTGAAACCTCAAAATTTTGTTTTTGAAGAAACTCTTTGAGAAGAACAGTAGCTGAACCATGAAGTTTCTGAGTTAGGAAAAAAGGGTCTCTGCTATAAACTTCAACATTCAATGCAAGATCTTGAAAGTTTGAATCTGAGTTATAATCAAGTTGAATAGAAAACTTAGTTCTCCAAAGAGGGTTTGGATTACCAGAAGTGTCAACTTTTGTGCAATATTTGTTGTTTGGATCAACCCAACCAACAGCATACCATTGACGTTTCCAAAGTGAAGGTGATGAAGGTTTTACACCACGAGCTGATATTAAGCATATCTCAACCCATATTTTTGCCATGGAGGATGCAACAGAACAGAAGAAAGAATTTTCAAAAGGTAAAGATGTTTTGCTGTTAGAGAAGAAAAAATGTTGTTCTACTTTATTATTTTAATTTACAATTTTGCTACCTATTCTTCCATTTTGTTATTTACACCTGATCAAATTTTATATAAAATTAAAATATTAAAAATGTCTTTTATTATTTTATTTATTTTTAAATTTTATTGTCTTTTCTCTCTTTATCACTATGTATAATATTTCATGCTCATATCACATATTAATATTTCAGATCTGATACTTCATAACTCACAACTCTTATGCAATAAAAAAAAACATTTGAATATGGTTCCATTGGATGCTCCTCAACTAATCATATTTTTACTCACTTTTTCAAAATTTATAATCAAACTTTTTAACTTTTACATTTATGAAATTCAAGGTATGGTTCTTAATGACCTATTTCCCATTTTTCAAACACAACTTCATAACCATAAAAGATACTCCATTTGAAAAAATTGGAAGATTTTGCATTTATGTGCGCACTATTTTTAAATTTTATTTTTTTCTTCTCATTTTCATTGTTTGATTTGAAGTATAAGAACAAATGAATTTTATTTACTTAAATATATTTATTAATTTTATTAATTGTAGTTATTTTATTAATTGAGATGTAATGAATAAATATATATATTGATGAAAAAAAATAATTAGCATTATATTATTATTATTATTATTATTATTATTATTGTTAGTATACATTTAGATATTTATCATTATGATCCAAATGCTACTCTCTCTGTTTTTATTAATTGAGTAAAATTAATATGAATAACAAGTTTTAAAAATGAGTCACAAAGCAATTTCTACAAAATTGTTTGGAACAATTGTATCAATGATATAGTTATAACCTATGTGAATGTACTTGAATAAATATTTAATTGACATATTTTAATTATGTCATTCTGTATTTAAATTAGTTTGATACTTCAACATCAATTTGGCGTGGTATGATACAATATGTCGGTTGTCCATAAAAATTTTTCTTTTTGTGATAGTATAACCATTTGACTTTCTCCTTTAAATCGAATAATCATCTTGATCAACAATGGTTTTTTATTTATGTATTTTTGAAAATTTATTTTGAACCCTTTCCATTCTTCATGCAAGGAGAATTTGGTCTTGCATGTTCACATGAATCATTGATCATGTGACATTCAATCAAATTGTAAAGTTCAGGTTGACTTTCTTTATTTCAGCTTAAATGATTTTGTTAATGACGTTTAAGTTAGGATACTTGCTTGATGGATGAAAGAATATCAATGCACAAGTATGTGGCGATCCCCTCTTTTGAAATTCTATAGTGGAAATATCTACAATATAAAATTGAGAATATAATAAAGATAATTTTAATTATGTATGATTATTTATTATTTTAAGAATGAAGTAACATATTAAATTTTAATAAAATAAAAAACTAGTAGCATAATTTAGTTAAATTAATCATGTATGAGATATTTTGTTTATAAATGATAAAAAGCTAATATAATAACTAACATGCAAGAACCTTCCCAAGCACATGTCTCTTTGTCAAATCCTTGATTAATTCATAAAATTTGATTTTGAATATCCTTCCTATAATATTTGGATGATCATGGGGTTTAAGTTTCAAATGTTGAATTTGTCTTTGTAATTCTAACCAATTAGAATTATAAGTAAACGTAGTAAACAAATATGTGAATCCAACTGTGCTCGACATAGTCATTCCATCAAAACAACTATTTTTTTCTTTTTTTACAGATTGTTGTGCGATTGAAGTCGTGTCTTTGTTGTTGAGTTTTTGATATTTACTCATTGGATTTTTCTTAACCAAGATAGTCTATCAGATTCCATCATAGTAAAACCATACTAAAATGATATACTCAAACACAAATGTGTATTTGCTTCATTTTTTATGAATTGCAATATGAAGGACAACCATTCTTTTATTTTAGCCTCTTTCTATTGTTTGCTTTCACATCAATCCTATCACTATTTAGTACATCAAGTCTCTAACCATCCTTGTCATATGGAAAAATTAGAGAATATTGATAGCTTCGATAACTTGCATCAAACTCATTACTCCTCTAGAGACCTCCAAATTCTTTATGAAGAATGACATCCCTTTTTGCAGTTGTGTCAAGGTCGCCTGGTCAACGTGTTCAGAAATTGTTGGTTGATTAGACGCCATTCTTTAGTTGTTCTTTCAGATATAAGCTTCAACTTTCGATCTTGAATGTTACTGTAACAACCTAATTTCTTATTATTGTATTTTAATAGTATAATGATACATTACTATTATTATAGAAAAATGAACGTGATAAAATGTGTGACATCATTTAGAAATTTGGACAATATTTTTGTATGTAAATGAATTTTTAGAGTGATTAATCACAATTTTACATTTGGTTTTTTTTAACTAACAGCAGAAACAAATGAGAATACGAGTCTCAACATAGAGACAATGATCTCTAAATCAAATCTAGCATAAATCTATAATATATCTAAATCAAATCCAATATTCACCTGGTTAGCATAAGATCTGTACTATAAAGAAAAATGTGTTGTCGATGTTCCAACCGATTAACTTTATCGTATGTGACTTTTACATCTTTCGGTGACTTTTGCATCATATGCGTTAACACGACTGCATTCAATGCCATGTGATTTGGTAGTACAAAAATATTGACCCATAAAATTAATGAAAAAAAATCTAAATAAATAAACATTTATGCACACTACACATAAAGTATGAATTTACATGCACACTATTTTAAGTTTTATTTTTTTTCCTCTCATTTTAATTATTTGATTTGAGTTATACGAACAAATTAATTTTATTTACTTAAATATATATTAATTATAGTTAATTGATAAATTTGATTTATTGAGATATAATGAATAAATATATATGAATGGAAAAAATAATTAGTATTATATTATTATAATTGTTATTGTGATTGTTATTGTTAATATATATTTAGGTCTTTATCATTATGACTGATTGCTACTCTCTATTTTTATTTATTGAGTACAATTATTATGGATAACACATTTTACAAATGAGTCACAGAGTAATAGGACTGACATGAACTTTATTCAATAAAAGATGAGTGATTTAAGATCAATTTTTTAGTTGTTCAATTTCATCCACATTATCTACAGCTTGTGGCCTCACAAAATTGTTTTGAACAATTGTAGCAATGATATAGCCATAACCTTTGTGCATGTACTTGAATAAATATTTAATTGGTGTATTTTGATTACATCATTTCATATTTAAATGATAAATCTAATTAATAGCATATAAATTTTAGTTTCAACTTCAAATATGATTCATTTTTGTAATTTAATTAATTGCATATAAATATTTTTTTCATTTAGATGATTATACATAATGAAATCGTATGTCACATCATTTAAAATATATTAATTTACAATTTTTTAGCTAAAAACACTAAAAGATAAACTAAAACTGTCAGATTTTAAAATAAGAAAACTAATTATAAGAATTGATGAAAATAAATGGACTAAAACTACAATTAAGCCTAAAATATTCTTCAAAACAAGACTCAAAGTTGACTTGCATTTTGATATTAATTTGATATCATTACCTAAATCATAAATAATGGGTCCATTATCATTATTCACAAGAGGCGCCACAATTTGTTTAAATATATTGCCATTCGAGTTTTGTCCCAACAAATTGCCATGCAGTAGTGACACATTTTTCTTCATCATTACGTTGCACTTAGATTTATCCATGTTTTTGACTTTGTAATTGACTTTAACCAAATTATTGTTAGAAGGAAATTTGGGAAAATTGTTTGACATACTGCCATATTAGCTCTGATACGATTTCCTACCAATGAAGGTTTTGAGCTTTCCATTTCTATGTTGCACATTGACTTGTTGATTCGTGTTGGAGGTGTAGTTGTGTTTACTATTGTTGTGCGGCCTTGATGGCCTTATTTCCTTTTCACCACTAACCAAATCACCATAAATGCGTTCCTATTTTTGCAGTGAGAAATATGTTGGAGCATTAATATATTGCGGGATCGATAGAATACCCAGTGTAGGAGATTGGTCTCCCACCATTGTTCCACTGTTAGGGTAGTGATAAAAAATCCTCCAAGGCCTTCCATTGATAGTCGTTTCACGATCCCCAAAATGATTGAACTTCACCATGAAGAATTCATTCCCAATGTTTATTATTTGAAGGTCAATAATGAGTTTCCACAATTTTGATAATATTTCCTTCACACTGTCAAATCCCATAGTTTTTCCTAGAAATTTAACCACCAAGGATCACTCATACCCACCAAAATCAATTGATCAATATGAAACATTAGCTTGTGGGTTACCATCTTCAAAGAAATATTTATCAAAGTTTCTTTTGAAAATATCTTTTTTTTGTTGAAGGAGACACGATTTTGTTGATTCTTACCGCTATCAATTGACTTATTTTGATTTCTAACTCTATTCACGCCATAGGTTAAAAAAAAATGAAAGTCGACCTGTTAGAAGATAGAGGGGTTGAAACTTTATATATTTTGTGACTTTGTATCTGCGTCTCTCTTAATCAATTATTCTATCTCATCTAAATAATTTTTATCAATTATTTTAATCACCAATTATACTCTAAAATACCTTAAAGTCACCCATCATTAAAGATAAAAACTCCTAGCAGAACAAAAAAATGAAAAAAAAAAAAAAAAAAACCTCTTGTAAAAATCAACAATTCATACCAAGAAGCACTCCTAATATTCTAAACTTGAAATTGAAGCAAATCATGAATCAAAAAACTTATCCTAAGCTTGACCCATGATAGGTGTACCCATCCAATCCAAAAAGTCCAAAACAAATTCGAAAAGACATATATTGGTGCTGAGACGTACATGAAAAACAAGGTGGGCCCAGGCCCGAAAAATAGTTCAGGATGACGTCAACATAGTTCAACAGGTTGGCAATAGCAAAATAAACAATAACAGTGTCTTCTATTAAACACTTTTTCAATACAATTTCTCATTATTCACTTTCACTGCACACACACTTCACATTTCTCCATTTCATCTTCATTTTCCTTCTCTTTTATTTCTCAATTTTTTTTTTTAAATTTCATTTTCTCCCACCAAAAATTTGAATACTAGATCCAAATTTGAGAACTAGAATTGAAATTTTAGGGTTTTTATAAAGGTGAATTTTGAGTGGTGGCTCCTTCGTCGTGTTCGGGAAGGAGTTAGCCTGAGAAATGGAAGGTAGTGGTGGGAGAAGAATCACCGTAAGTCCGAGACCTTGTTGTGGCCGTCGTGTGGTGGCGAAAAAGAAGCCTCGCCGTGGTGGTGCTGGTGATGGGTTTATCAACAGTGTTAGGAAGCTTCAACGGCGTGAAATTTGTACCAAAAGTATTCGCGGTTTTAGTATCACTGATGCTCAGGAACGATTCCGCAATATCCGTTTGCAGGTTCCATTTTTTTTCAGTAAAATTCTTTGATTTTTCATTTTCTGCTTTTCAATTTTTTCTTTCAGATTTTTTTTACCCTAGCCGTGTTTGGAGTTTTTTGTTTTTAATTTTTAAATTTCTTAGTGTTGGAAAACTACAACATTAGTGGAATTTAATTTAGATTTCATTTTTAGAGCATTCTGTTTTTTATTTGTAATATTTTGGTTAGGGTTTGACTGTTTAGTGTTAAGACGCCATATTTTTAATTATGATAAATCTATGTTACGTTGCCCTAGAAGAAATCTGAATTATGATTTCACTTGCTTGTAGAGGGTTCTGGGTAATGGTATGCTATTGGTATATGTTAAAGAAGTAATCTGAGCTTGCTACATGCTTATTCCTTTATATACTGTTAGCATGTGGTTGTAAATTGCGGTCTATGATTATTTTTGAGGTCTTTCTGTTAGTGGCATAATTTGTTGTGGTGTGATTGGCTGCATTTATTGGGGTTTTATGCATTAATTTAATAACAATGTGGTACGCAACCTTCAAAGTGTTAGTACGCGGGGGTATACATAGTCGGTATGCTATTTCAATTCGTTGTATGTTCTAATATATTAGTCGGTGCACTGTGAATAAAAAGGTTTATTTAATTAAAAATCAACAATATAAATTATGAAAAATATTAATTTCGTCAATGAAAATTAACTTTGACAAACATAGAGACGAATTGAGTAAAAAATTATTGAGGAATTGAGTAAAAAAAAACATTGAGAGGAAGCAGAAGTCCTAATTTGTTTTATTACCAGTTATTATATTCTCAATTAAACTGAGGAATGTCTTTGCCTTTTTGGTAAGCAGAGTTATACAAATTATACGCGAATTTTGACAATCAATAAAGTACCACAAACCAGTACTTGCAAACCGATTTGTGATTCCCTAGGATCATTATTAAATTCTATAACTATGCTACAAGTCATTCAATGGTTGTTATTTTATTTTGTAGCATATTCCTCATAGGTGTAATATGGCATTCGAAACCACACTATTATAAAGATGTGTTCTGTGCTTTACTGTGCCTATTTCCCCTACTTATGTCTGAATGATCTATTTATAGGAAGAATATGATACATATGATCCAAAAGGTCCTTCTTCCGTCATATTACCATTTTTGAGAAAGAGGTCAAAGATTATCGAAATTGTAGCGGCTCAGGACATTGTTTTTGCCCTTGCACAATCTGGTGTGTGTGCAGCATTTAACCGAGGTAGTACTAGAACCTTGTTATTGGCATTTTATAATTCTTCTTTAATAACTTATGATGAAATATTGTCAGAATATTCTGTTCAGTCCTATTCTTCTTGAAAATGACATATATAAGTAGATTCATGATTTGTTACATGTTTTGATTGTTTGCTGCAGAGACCAATGAAAGGATATGCTTCTTGAATGTCAGTCCCGATGAAGTTATAAGAAGTTTGTTTTATAATAAAAATAATGACTCACTTATCACAGTTTCTGTCTACGCTTCGGACAGTTACAGTTCTTTGAAATGCAGAAGTACCAGGATCGAGTAAGTGTACCTCTATTAGTTTTTTAATTTCTACTACCATTGTTTTCCATGCACAAGAAAAGAAAGACACAGGACACGTAAAGAGTAAAATAAAAAAGTAGAGAGCAACACTGCAACAGTTGCCTGTCCATTTTTGTGCTGTTGTGTTCTATGCTAAAATATCTCTGTTTTCCAGATATATAAGGAGGGTTCAACCCGATGCTGGATTTGCTCTTTTTGAATCCGAGTCTTTGAAGTGGCCAGGTTTTGTCGAGTTTGATGATGTAAATGGGAAGGTACTGACGTACTCTGCACAAGATAGGTAAATATTTTAGTGCTCTAATATTGTATAAAACTTAATTATATTATTTAAGAAACTCTTGATGGTGATAAACTAATACTTTTCTTTTTTCCCTCTATAGCATATACAAGGTGTTTGACTTGAAAAACTATACAATGTTGTATTCCGTTGCAGATAAAAATGTACAAGAGATTAAGATCAGGTAATTTCATTTGTATTTGTGAATTTTACTTTCCAATATACAACCTACTACCATGTGAATGTTGCATCATGTTTTAGTGCTTTATAGCTTTATTTATTTTCATTTGTTTAGTTTATTATTGTGACCTTACACACCTTTGCTCTTTTTACATGACTTTTTTTATCAGTCCGGGGATCATGTTGTTGATTTATTCTAAAACAAGCAGTCATGTCCCACTAAAAATCCTTTCAATAGAAGATGGTACTGTTTTGAAGTCCTTCAACCATCTTATTCATCGGAATAGTAAGGTGGATTTTATTGAACAGTTCAATGAAAAGCTTCTGGTCAAGCAAGAAAACGAGAATCTCCAAATCCTTGATGTAAGTAATTTTTGCATTTATACATAGGTTATATACATTATTCTACATCAATATATCTTACTTTTATTTACCTTTAGGTACGGACTTTTGAGCTTACAGAAGTTAGCAAAACAGAATTTATGACGCCATCTGCATTTATATTCCTATATGAGAACCAATTATTCCTGACATTTCGAAATAGAACTGTGGCTGTGTGGAACTTCCGTGGAGAACTAGTAACTTCTTTTGAAGATCACCTTCTATGGCATCCTGACTGCAATACAAATAACATATATATTACCAGTGACCAGGATCTCATTATATCATACTGCAAGGCTGATGCTGATGAGTCGGTATCTGAAGGAAATGGTACTTCTTTTCTTTTGTATCCCTCTAGAAGCTGCTGCACTATTTTTTTCCCAATTATTTTTGTTTTGTTTCCTCTTCCTTTTATATGCACTTTGTGTGAATGGATGTATGGTGGGATTGATAATTTGAAAGGTGTTTGTTAGAATTTATGAAAATATCTTAAGAGTATTTTAGTTTATCTCATAGGATTAGTTTCTTACCTTATAATCACAGATACTAATATATTCTCAATATTGTAACTGTTGTTTATTATGGAACTGGAAAGTTGATTTAGCTAAGTGCTTCACATGTTGACTCTGCAAGCTAAAGCGTAAAACAGGGTAGCAAAATATAATAATTTTCAATGTGTTCATGCTCATTTTGTATCATTTGTTGTAATGGAGCATGTATTAAATTACTAACAACTTCTGCTTTTTTAATGCAGCGGGATCGATCAATGTCAGCAACATTTTAACTGGTAAGTGTCTTGCAAAGATAAGGGCAAGTAATAGTTTTCCCATGGCAAAGGAATGCTACTGCAGCGATGACTGTAGCGGTGGTTGTAATTCAAGAAAGCGAAAGCAGACCTCCAGAATAAGGAGCACTGTAACAGAAGCCTTGGAAGACATTACTGCTCTTTTCTATGACGAAGACCGCAACGAGATCTATACAGGCAACAGGCATGGTCGGGTTCATGTCTGGTCTAACTAATGTGTTGTTGAATTTGTTCTAACCGTGTGGTTTCTTATTGGCTTGTCTCCTTTTGGTTTTGGTGTTAGTCCTGTCCTCCTTACCTGCTATAAGAACTTTTAGGGGATCTGTAACCAGTATGTGATCTTGTATCATATTTGTTTTTTTCCTTGTCACCTGCATCTTAGGCATGTTTATTCTGCAGGTGGCAATAAATTTGTATTAAGCTATACTTTATGCTGGTAACTTACATTATGTCTATATATGTTGTGAAATATATATATTTCTCCAATCTCGATGCTGTAGTTTATGGTGTGAAATATGTGAGTATTGTTCTTGATCCCCGTTTGTTTATTTTGACATTTTCCTTTTGGTGGATCCAGTGGAGTGACATGTTTGTGCTTTTCACATGGATTGCTAATGAAGCAGTGGCAAGTGTGGGGTAAAGGCATAATTGGAAAAGTAGTGATTACCAATGTGTCTTTTTTGCCAACACAGAGTGTTTGAACTTACTTTTGTATTTTTTAAAATTCAACGCAAAATTTAATTGAAGAATTTTTCGAGAAAATGTTTCGAGTTGGTGAAAAAAGAAAAAATAATTATTACTAAGCATGCTCTAATTATGTAAATGGGTTGCATACTCAAATGCTCTTGCACATGGAGAGTTAATGTAAGTTTTTTATCTTTAAATTATATATTTTTCTTGACTAATTTTTTGAAATTATATCTAAAAGCATAATTTGGTGGTGTTGTATAATGTGCACCACTTCAAATAGGCAAAGATATCCATTTCTCGAAACAATACAACTACAAATGTGTATCCCTTCTCTATTTGTGACCCTTATGGAAGTACTTGAAGACATCCAATTGGAAGTGTCTATAAGGTTTGCATTGTTGAGGTATTCTTTAGTAAGTTTAGAGTTTTGAATTTAATTAATGATGTAGATTAACTCAAAAAATCGACAATCAGTTATACCGTAAAGTCGATCTTAGAGAATTTTAGTTTGCATATTAAATTAAAGGAACCAAGGCTGATATTGCATGGGCTGCAATAGCATATTCCTCACATCATGAAAGTATTTGGAGAGAAATAAATATATAGAATAAATTAATATCATAAAATAATATTATTCTTAAAATATTATTATTATTATTATTATTATTATTATTATTATTTTATTCTACGTATTTATCTATCTCTAAATAAAAAAGTCTGAAAACATGTCAAATCTTAACATTTCACTTTAATTCTCTCAAATATAAAACCTATCTTTATTCAATGACTACTTAGAAGAGATCTCAAAGAAGCTAGAGTGCTGTCAAAAGATCTAAAATCTAAATCATCTTTTCAGATTTAACCTTCATTACAAAAATACACGGTATTTTTCTTTTAATTTCATGTTTTCAAATATTCATACAGAATAGGATATGAAAACATTTTTCTCACCGATATCTATCTAAATATTCAAAAACAAAACAATGAAAAATAACGTAATATTTTTATAATTATTTGAAAAATGTAAAACATTTTCTCAAAGTAACCAAAGCGTTACCACCATGTCTAGTGCAAGTGCTCGGTTTGCAATGTATAAGTATCGTAAACTCTAAACAGATTCTTTTATGAAGAGACTAACAAAACTAAGGATTCTAACCTAAAAAAGAGAAGAACAAAAGAGAAAATATCTAGAAAATTAAAAACATTCTTCATTCATTGATTTTTCTATAAAAAAAGACATTATACTTATATATACTATTCTAAATAGATTCTAACCATTCACGTGACGTAATTTCAAAACATCCTAAGAAAAATACTAAGAACATAGGAATTTAAAATAACAACTAATATATTAAAATATCTTAACTAATATTAATGGATTGCAACAACTATAAGGCACCTATCAAGATCCCTCTGAAAACCTCATGCTTTTTCTAAAGTTCCTACTCTCTCAACTGTTTCAGTAAGACATCCATGTTTTTTCCATAACTGTGTCTGAAATAGGCATGGTGGTAGCAAAACCCGACTCCGAGCGGCCGAGTTTCGCGATAAGATCCTCGATGAGCTTGCCGGCTATGTAAGATATTCCTGATGCTACTAGTGCTATTGCAACATAGTATAATACAGTTTTGATGTAGGATTTAGGAGGCCTTTTAGTGTAAACTTTCCCAGTAGCAAGTAGAATGATGCATACAACAGAAGTTGCTGCTACTATTGCAAGCTTAACTTCATCATAGTAGTTCTTGTTAATCAAGACGCCGTAGATGACAAGCGGGACAGAACCAAATATTAGGAATGAAAAAAGAGCTATGACTGCATGAAACGCGAAGTTCGATCTGCGTCCTAGTAGTTCTTGATACCGATCTTGCGCGTTCGTTTGCAGTTGTTGCTCTCCGGTGTGATCATTTTTCAAGTCTTTGAGCTGGAGAAAAAGTACCAAAACAAAAGTCTTCACTAAGATTTTGTTCAAGAAAAAGTAAGATAGCTCGACTGTTGATGAGAAAATCATTTGTAGATATTGTATGTACATGTATGAAAAATCATGAAGTTATTAAAATATCATCAGTTTACTTTTTTTCTGAATGGTTCAGATTTCTTACTTTACTCTCTAAAGCACGAGCACATTCAAGACAAGTCAATTTCGTTGGAAAAAATACTACTCATCATTAAGGTGATTATGTAGAATCAATTAGACTATAAAGAATAAGTAATCCTGACAAATAACTAATCCTAGTATAAGGCAATGGTTTTAGTATGGTTTTACAATGTGATAAAACCCTAACACCAAGCTATTCAAAGAGATAGGTTACAAGAGCAGCTAATATTTAATTTCAACCTACCATAGCATATTAATTATTCGTACTTTAACTCTTAATAAGAGACTATCTGCAAACGTTATATGTCAACTATATATGTATTATTCCATGAATGAAAAATATATGAAGAAAGGATGCCATTGTCACACAAACAGTAATTATGACCTTGAGCATTAAATTGGAAGTTGAAACCAACTCACATTATGACCAAGGATGAAAAGTCCACCAATCAGATTTGCAAATCCCAATACAATAATATTCACTGCAATAAACACCATATCAGAGAATTAACTAGATGTTACTAACCAAACTTTAGCTTTTAAAATTAGAAATAAAAAAATGCAGATGTGTAATGACTCTGGATCCTCTTCGTCCAAATCTCCCTCAATCTCTGTCAACCCTTTTTATTTCTTTTAATTTTTTTTTCTTTTTTATTGGATCGAAAGTTTATATCACATAAATTATGCATGTAAAATTTTATACACATTTAAAATCATTTGATATGTAATTGAAACTCGTGAAGATTAATGGTGTTCAATAAAATTATATAAGACATTAAGTTTAATGTATCTCAATATCATATCAAATAGTTTTAGATTTGTGTAAAACTTTACATGCATGATCATTATGATATAGACTCTTAATCCAACAAAAAAAAATTGAAAAAAAATAACATAAATTAAGAGATATCTAGAGGAATGAGAGAGGTTGAGGGAGATTTGGATTGAAAGGATAAAAAATAATCCTCAAATATACTGACATATAATAGTAATTAAGAAAATCTAATAATAAAGCCTGGACAAAGTATTAAGAGAGAAAAAAAAACTACTTTGAAAACCATGAAAGCTTGAGATAAAAATCTTTGACTGATAAGCATGCCTGGTTGTGTAAAGAATCAAATATTTTTAAAATCCAACAAATTGCTTTCTTTTTGTTTGACCATTAGCAAAGAATCTAATCATTAATGTTGGTGAATTCAAACTCAAGATATTTTTACTCAATGGTTTATTTTAATATTTACTAACTTGGTGTAATTTTAAATTTACTTATCCATATAGTGTAATTTGTACTTGTAGATACTATTTGCTAAAAAAGTAAACTCAAATCTAGTGAGACAAATGTATTGATCAATAACTGATCTTCACTATTAGAGATAGAGAGAGAAGACTTACATGGTGTAGCACCAGAACTAGCTGCAGATGACACAATTCCTAGACTTGTTATTGACTCAACTAAACCACCATACACAATGCTTTTAATTATTTCCCTTTTTTGAGGTTCTTCATCCATAACTACTAGAGTTTGTGATTCTGTCACAATATCAACATCCACTGGAACATTAGCTTCTCTCTGCAATCTTGTGGATTCAATTTCCTCTCCATCAACAACAACAATCACATCACCTTCACCATAATAACAACAATCATATTACACAAATAAAACATGTAAAATTTTTAGTTAGAAGAGACTTTGGATTAAGAGGTATACAAGTTAGTTACAAATCAGTTACATAGTTAGAAGTTAGTTATTTTCATTGTCTATATAAGCCTAAGTTAGTTACAAATCAGTTACACTAGTTAGAAGTTAGTTATTTTCATTGTCTATATAAGTCTCATTGTATCCGCTGATGTGATCAACATTCTCATTCTCACTATCAATGCAATTTCTATTTTATTTTTCTACACTTTTCTCTTATTCATGACTTCTATCCAGAATAGTAATATAGGCCGCAACAATAAGTGATGCAGGCAAGTAAGTATATTTGTAAATTAATAACCAACCATTATTTTCTTTTGTCACGAAACGAGTTATCTCCTCATCGATATCCTGTCGTACTTTCTCAATCAGTGTAATATTCGCTTTCGATGGAAATGTAGCATCTATTACAGAACTTTGGTTGATATTAGCTACATTACTTGCAAGTACTGTGCTGTCAAATGATTGATCTGGTGATTGCGCTCCTCCTTGCATCAAAGATGAATCATTATTCTTAACAGTTTCAGGCGTCTTGTTTGCATCTTTCGACGAATTCACAACGATTAGAGACCCTACAGTTGTGCTTGTAGGAACAAGAGATTCAGGTTTCTTTTCATAATGATTCAGAATGGCGCCTTTTGTAGTTTCTGTAGAGTTAACATGTGTCTCACTAGATGAAGTAGTTACTGATTTAACACTCTTGTACTCGGATACTGTCCCATTAGAAAAGTTCATTGAGGACGTAACTTCAACATTATCTGCATCAAAGTGAAATAGTGAAGTGAGCCCCGTCACATCGAATAAAATGAATCAATGTAATGAATAACATTGGATAGTAGCTGCTATAACTGCGCTGCAGTACTGTAGCGTAGCACAATTTGAACAAGCTATTATTTTCTGCAATTAGCGATTGACAAAACTATGCTCAATTGAATTGAGTATAGGTATGATTTTGCTAAATTCTTTTTGAAAAAAAGAATGATATTAAAACAAAAGATTTTCATATCTTAAAATCTCAAGCATACTTGTCTTTACTGTATGCACTGAAGTCTTCTTTTTCTCTTCGTCATTGGTCCTCGGTTTCTCCGTCAGCGACTGTTCTTTTGCTAAAAAATCAATGAAATCATGCTCAATATTCTGTCCTCCATTTGAAGAAATTGGAGAATTCATCCTCTCATGTCCATGATTAATGTCCGGCATCGGTTTCACATTCTCAGTTTGAGCTGCATTAGCAAGTGGACCTTGTGGTTGATGAATATCAGGAGTGGACAGTACAGTTGAAGTAATCGTTGACTGATGCTCTTCAGAAGGATCACCTGCTATATAGAGAAAAACAGGCAATTAAATTATGTACCAGTATCGTATCAGTGTTGGACACGGGACACGCCTTCGATCAGAAGTGTCGGATCAGAAGTGTTGGTGCTACAACACAAATATTTCATTACAAAAAAATACAGTGTTGAGTGAAATTGACTAAAACCTTGCTCAGTAGCTGTTTTTCTCTTATTTGAAGTAAATAAAGAGATGAACCAATTTGCATTGGGGCCTTGTATATTTGAAGGATTTTGCATACTGCTTGCAGTTATACTTGAAGAATTTTGTGATGTTTCATGCTTGCTGCCACCACCAAAATTGCGGAATAGATTGAAACCTTTTCCTGTGGAAATTAATGCATGAGTTGAAAGAAAAAAGCCTGCAACAAACTCTCTCGGACACACTCATTTTAATACACTATTATGGAGCGAAATTCATGTGGGTCCCACTAAGTCGGAATTGGGACCCAAAAAATAGAAAGTGGGATCCACATGAATTTCATTCAACAACTGTTTTCTAGAATGAGTTAGCGCGTGTGTTTTTTTTGTTAGCATTGCTTTTAACTGTAGGGACACGTGTCGTACAAATGTCCAACACCTCAACAAGAATAAATGTTTTTGTTTTCAGTCTTAAAATCACATCACGTCTCTTTAAATGTGATATTCTTTCTTGAAATTGCTTTTTTAAGTCACCAAACCTTGAAAAGGAAGTTAACATTCCCTTTAGTTATTATTCCTCTACACAAACAAAAATGAACAAAACATAAAATCAAATACCGTATCTTTTTTGCATCAAATTAAAGGTAATCCACTTACCACTAGGAATAAAGATGCTAAGGCATGATAAACATCTGAATACTTCTACTTCTTTCTCAGGATGATCATCAACATCATCAGCAGCAAGTGGAGGAGATGGATCCAAAGTAATAATTTCTGATGTCACATTTTCATAATCACCTTGATTAATTTCAGTTGTAATAGTACTATTAATCACATTGTCCAACTTATCGCGTTTCGCTTTGTTGTCTAACACATGAAGATTCCTTTTTCTTTTCTTGAGGATAACCCTTTTAGTAATGCAAGATTTGCAATTAGGACAGAACAAATCATGTGTGTCTTGTTTTGACAATATTAACTCAACATCAAACTCTTTCTCTTCTTGCTGCTCAATTTCTTTTATCAAGTTATTACTTTCAGTTTCAGTTTCTTCATGAAAATTGACAGCAGGTGTAGCAGCTTGTATGTCTGGTGAATTATGTAAAGCAAATAATTCCGAACCCGAAGGAACTTTGTCATCCTCGGTTGTCATACATCGGTTGACGACTTCGCCGGATATACTATTATGAGTAGACGAGTTTTCCACTTGTTCATCAAATTTACTCTCCTTGGACATGGTAACATCACCATTTTGAACTTCATCAAGTCCATTAACTTCATTGCCTGCAAGAATGAAACAAATTTCAATTTCAATTCCAAATTTTCACAAAAGGTGTTCATGAACATGGAAATAGTTAGAACAAGAACCCGAGTTCAAAAGAAAACAGATACGAAAGATGCAAACAAAGAACACACAGGATTTGATCGTGAAATTCGGTCAATTGTGCTTACATCTCCGACTACAGAGCGAATGTAGTACTTTTATCATAGATATCCATATTGAGTATCAAAGATATGGCTATTATAGATAATCCCACGATACTTGGAGCAACAAAACTCTCGCTCAAGAGCTTTAAGGTTGCTACATTCCCATGGCTAGATTCGAATCCAAAACCTTTGATAAAGCTGAAAAAGACTCGATCCATCCCATCCAAGCGTGTTTGCGTTGAAAAACAGTTTATGTATAATCTTACTACCAACAACAAATTTTTAAAGCCAACTATGAAAAACTAACTGTCACAAATATCATCCATCAAATTAACAATAGAAGTAACTTCAGCATCCGTCCTTATAGAAAGATTATTCGGCTATGCCGGTCAGAACCGAAATTGTGTGCTTCAGAAATCTTGGCATCTACTGACTGACCTTTTGTATACCAAACAAAACAAGGTCCATGTTGAATCAAAGGATTGTCAAATCGCTTGGTCCATGTGCAATGGTGACATTTCCACACTCCTTCAGCCATAAAAAGTGATAACATATTTACCAAAAATCAGAAAGGAAAAAGCTAATTCCCATAACTTTTAATAACAAAGAAAATCTCAGTCTAATAGATGTCATTAACAGAACATATCTGTCATTTTTTTTTTGGGTTAGCTCCAGTTAATTAATTTACTTATCTTAAAAATCATTTTCATTCATAATTCATAAAGTCAGTGATACTCAAACAAATAAATAAAGCTATGCAAAATAATTTGTGGGTCAGGAACACCATTATAGATCTAGTAATATGTCTTTAACTACACATAGACAGATTATTGTTAATCTAATAGCTCAAAAAATTCCAGAACTTGGGAAATTAGAAAAATTAAACTAGTACTAATGCATGTCACAAACAATTAACACTAAACTGAGAACTTAAATTTGAAGAAAAACATTGGTTATTAAAATAATACAAAAAAAGAAACACATAACAACAGTGATTTAATATTATAACATGTGCATAAAAAAAAATTATAAATTAAAACAAAAAGATTATTATTATCTTTTGTTAATCCCCTCAATTAAGATAGTGATGTACCTTGTTGGTTGTCAAAGTGAACACTTTTACTATTATTATTATTCTGAAATATATCAGCATCAACAGTAGCACTAGTTATGGCTTCTCCATTTGTTGGTTCTTCTACAAACTCAGCTACTTCACAATCTTCTTTACCATCATCACAATTATATTGACCAACAATTCCATTCTCTTCAACTTCATCCTCTTTATGCAAAGAAAATCCATCTGGGTTGGTGTCAAAAATTGTTGAATCTCCATTGCTATGACCATTAACACCATTCCCAACCACATCAGCAACAAGGTTGTTGTTGTTGTTGACATGTGGCAGTGTTCTTTTCAAAGCAAAATCTTCAACTTCTTCATCTTCATTACTATTATCATGAACTATCAACAATTGATGTTGTTGGTCCATTGATGTGCAAGCTTACCCACAAAGACAGAGACAACAAGAAAACTGTGACAAGATTGGGTTTATAAGGAGAGGCAGAGACATTAGGTGTTGAATTTAATGATGTTTTGTTGCCATTTAAAGATTTTGCAGTTAATGATATCTTCACCTACTTATGTTTTAGTTGAGCATGTAGAGGGATGGGGCATATGATTTTTCTAAGAAAATCACATGGGTTTCTTAATGGCCACATTTGAAAATGATTATTTTTTATTAAAATATACTTAGCCTTAATCAATTTTTGCCACCTATTTTAATGATATATTGTTTCCAGAAACTACAATTTGTATATTTTATAAGGTGTTTCAAAGTGTGATTCTAACAAATCAATGTGATAACAATTATCAAGTATTTACTTTAATTAAAAACATATATATAAATTCGTTTTGAAATTCTCTCCATTTGAATTTTGCTTTTTTTACTTTAATTAATAACATATATATAATAAAATCACATAAATCGTTATTCTAAAATTAGATGAATTGGCGAATACATGTTGTTAGAATATATATTATGTCTCAAATTTAAATTTAAGATGTTATAATTATGTATAAGGTTTTTTATCATTTCATCCTTACATAAAAAGAAATCACTTGAATCATTATATATCAACAAATTTTATACTGCTTGAATAAAAAGAATATTCATATTATTGATTTGATCTTAAAATTCGAGTGAAAGATAAAAAAAATAAAAATATTTTAAAATAGAAAAAAAAATTATAATAATCATAACAACAAAGATACATATAA
>JBBPBR010000008.1:46625305-46643532 GCA_037974775.1 Cicer pinnatifidum | reverse complement strand
AGTTTAAATTTAGTTAAAAATTACTAAATATTAAAAAAAAAAAATGTGTCATTAGAATATTGAGTGTTAAATACCATACTCAAATAAGTTTTAGAAATAATAGAGTATTCCCCTTAAAAATAAAATAAAAAAACAAAATCACTTCAACGTTTTGTTTTTTTTTACTATACTAGCTACCAAAATATATTTCCTCTATTTTAAAATAATTGAGACTCGATCATTTTATATATATTAAAAAACTTATATATAAATAAAAGAGAAAACATTTTATAAAATTATCATTGTTAATTAAATGGTAAGATTTAAAATAATTTTTTTATAAAAGAATTAATTATTATAGGAGAAAGGGAGTAGAATAAAAGTTGCAGTATGAAGATGCAATAAGTGAATCTTAGTTCCGCCAAAACATTAAATATGAGTTCCTTATAACCATTATTGTTGCCCACACCATTAAACAACCCCCACTGGTCACCCTCAAAACTTGTCTAAAGTTTTTAAATTTTATTTTTAAATTGTCTATCCAAATCCCATAACTTGCACCCTTTCAATAACTTTTTTTATGCGTTCATTAATTATAACTATCAGTGTACTCTACATTTAAAAGATTATACTACAACTCTTTTCATCAATTATGAGTCGTTCGGAAGATAAATTATTCACCTATTTTTTTTTTAGAATTAAGATCAGTTACTGCTTTAGGGACTCTAGATTGTGAGCTATAACAAAATATAAAAATTTTCATTTTTGATATGAGTTACAAATTAGGATTTATTTAATTTGTTGTATAATTTAGGTTTAAGTTTAAATGTATTACTACTTTCAATTTTCATTTTTAATCTTCAACTTGCATGTTCCTTCAAACCATTGGAGAGACATGTTGAATTAAAAAGAAAAAAGAAGAAAATTTTAGAGTTCACTTGTTGTGTATGTCCAACACCATGTAAAGGTTCATTTAAACAATAATGGAAAAGAGGATTTCCTAAAAAAAACAAAAAAAAAACAAAAAAAAATAAAAGAAGTTAAACTTGTAGTTATGAAGCGAGTTTATTTTTGCTTCGAGTGAAGAATTATGATACATGTGTCATATTTCTTTGAGAAACAACAAAAATAACATGTAAGGAACTGTATGCAAGTTTGCAATAAGCTTGAGTGCATGTGTTTTTTTTTTCCATCAATAATAAAAAAATTATAATCTAATTAAATACATGTCAAAAACTATTGTAATAGTTATTAGTATATACAAATTAGTGTCAAACCATTCTTAAAAAAAAAATACATAGTAGTCGTAAACATCGTGTTTTTCTAATAAGGTGTTAAAAAAGTTATTTTTCTTTTACCAATAAGAGAGAGAACATGTATGAATTAGGTGCAGAAATACAATTGCGTGCATATGTCTAATGCAAATTATCAAATAATTAAGTAGAATAAATAATCAAATGCAAATTAAATACATAAAAACATACTAGATACAGATGTCACTCATAAGTACCAAATATTTAAGTTAAAGTAAGGAGTTTTGACTCAAACATATACGCTATCTCATTTTTGCTTTATTTGAACACCCTAATTAAAAGACAAGTTTGAGATTTATGTTTTATTTTAATTTACTTCATTTGAACACGAATAATTTGCATTGCCCTATGTATAATACATTTATACTAATCTTTTGCAATTCAAGAATATAAATCATTCTACAACTTGTAAGAAAATATTAATAAAATAAAGTATATACATTAAGAATTCATCATTTCTCATATTTTTCTACATCTTAATATAAATTTCATGAATTTTATTAAAATAACAATTGGTGTTATGAGGAAAAAAACGCACTTTTTAAAAAGTTGATGATGTCTAGGTTTTAAAAATGATTTTTAATTTAATAAATTGTGGTATGTATGTTCCTATTTTCACAAGAAAACCTCGAGTGGATGAAAATGACAACTTATGTTTTGTCATGTTGTGGTCTATTTTAAAATATCAACATTCCTTCAAATTATTTAAAGTTTATGATCAAATTATAGCAAAATGAGTCTAGTCACCTATCCAACAAGAATCATTTGAAAATGACGAAAAATATTTAAACTTATGATCAAAATATCAAATATAGTCAAAATTGGAATCACATTCCCAACACCAAAATACACATATTTCATCTTCAAAACATTAGTATACAAGAAAATTTAAATCTTTGGCTATCTATCATCATAGAACTTTATTTCTTTTCTTTTCTTGGTTCTAACTGTTGGGGTTGATTGCAAGTCTCACATCTTTTAGTGTGGAAGAATAAGGAGAAGACCAAGGCTATATATTGAGTTTTGGTCATTTGTTTTAAAATGCACCAGCACCAGTCAGTAATAGCACTTTAAGCATGTATCTGACTTAGTTTAAATATTTGTTTTGTAAAAGTGTGGTTGTACTGGGGTGTTGCGTGTGGGTGAGAGAAGTCTATGTGTTGTAACAATTTTCACATAGTGTTAATTCTCTGAGAGAAGTCTATGTGTTGTAACAATTTTCACATAGTGTTAATTCTCTGGTTGCCGGTTTAGGCAGCGGCCGTGGTTTTTTCTCCGGTTTTGGAGTTTCCACGTTATATTCTTGTGTTGTGATTGTGTCTTAATTCTTTTGAACTTATGTTGTTTTTCCCAACACTAACCTCACATAAAATGTTATTGATCTCTAAAGATCATTTTTTAGTCAATTTTTAAAATTTAACAAGTCAAGTTTACGAATCATCACTCAATCAAGATTTTATTTAAATTGAGTTCATTTTAAATTTTTGTTTAAGAAAATATGATAAATACTACTGTAATTAACTCACACAGTTGTCAGATTTCAAATTCAAATGTAAGTCTAAACATCCAAACTAACAATATCAATAGTTTTTAACTTAGTTAAGATTTAAGGACATTCATTTTAAATTTTTATTATCAAATAAAATTCACGATATCACCAAAATATATATTTTTTTTACAAATGTTGAATGAAAATTTTACTATTATATATAACAATATTATTTTAGTTATGAAAATAATTTTATCTTAAATAAAAACATAAAACACCAACAAAAGCCAATAACGTACTAATGAATATGAACATTGAAAAACAACCTGCTAAAATATATATTGTATGACACATGTCTTACAATAATTCACCACTCTTGCCAAGTAGTGCAACAACAACACAGAACTTAGAGTTACGTGTCCTTGGATTAGGTGAGGGGTTAGAAGAACATGCCTTTTTTTTTTTCTTCTTTCTTCTGGCATTTTTATGTAGGTGTAGAAAGCATACTAGACTGACTATCATATAAAGAGTCCACATGCTCAAAGAAAGACGATAATTAAGACTGATTAAGTTGAGTTTTCAAAAAATTTAGCAGTAATCTTGTCTCTTTTGGTTCACCTATTGTTTTTACCTTCTTTGGAGGGAGATTTACAGGTTGGGGTTGGGGGAAAACCGATCAAACTCGTATAATCGATTCGGAGACGTAGGAGAATGATTTGGGTTGGATGATTGGATGAACTTGATTATAAAAATAAGAAAATCAATCACTTAAATTAGGAAATGGATAAAACTGGTCGACCCAGTTATGCAATTTTTTTGTTTGTATTTTTTTTTTAGACTTTAGATTTTAGAAGTCTTAGTCCATAATAAATCGGCTATTTTTTTAATTATTTTAGGATCTTGTGCTCTGATTATTTTGATGCTTGAAAATATTTTAGGTCTCGATAACTTTAGTTATTTTTTATTTTTATGCGTGCAAATATTTTATGATAAAATTTGTTACTTTGATATATATTATATATGTATATATTTAATGTTAAATCAATAGTGAAAATATGTTATGTTATTTTTGAGAAGGTAGTTTTATTTTTGAGAAGAGTGTGATTTTAAAAAAGATTTATAAACAAAAAGAATTTAGATGTACTAAGACTCAACCCAACCAAAATAAAAAATAAGCAGTTTGACTCAAATTAACTCAATAATATAAATGATCAATCTCGTTGTTCTTTAATATGGATTTTCATGCTATAACCAATCTCGTTAAATCTGGTCTTAATCATATTCACTTTGTTAAAGCAGATATGTTTGGATGCGCTTGCTTTATTTTATCATCATGATTAAATCCCAACTTCTTCCAATGAATGTGATCTATGAGTGTGATCTTTTTCCAAATGAATAGCTACACCTTGCATCATCTTTACAGGAATTATATGGTAACCCATGTGTCATTCTTATTGTGCAACCACACAAAGAGCTATCGATACCACAAAAGTTAACTTGTATTGTTTCACATACAATAAAATATATAGCATTCCTTTTAATCCTTCCAACACCAACACTCAAACTTCTACTCTATAGTCTAAATGGACTCTCACATTTTAAGAATCTTGCACATTTGCATTTTAATTGTTTCTTGTATTATTTATATTTCTCACCACTTTCACATCCCAATATAAATAAAAATAACAACCCTAATTTAATTGTATCCTCTCTAACCTATTTTAATAGTTCATCTCAAGTATTAAATTTTTGAAATAAAAATTCAACAATTAACAAAGTTGATAGGTGAAAACAAGTCTCATAATTACATACAAACTTGATCAAAAATAGAAATGGAGGGTTTTTAAGAAAAACTCATAAATTATGGCCCAATTTTGTGAGAACAAATTCTTAGAGATGAGAGTGCAAACACGAGGCTATTACAGATTGAATGCAAATAACGATCCAAATTCAATCACACATGAAAATGCTAAAAAAAAACATTTTATAAGGGTGAGGCCTAAATCAAAGACTTTAGGAGACTCATGCTTGGGTCGGACATGTATAAAATTTTGGTTAACCATGCAATGGAGTGACTATACTAACATCAGCATCTTGGCTCACAAGCTTGGTTAAGATGATTAAACACCCAATTGTCACGTTCCTCATTAAGCTCCAAATTTATCAAAATTTGAGACCCAACTCATCTATTTAAAAAAAAAAATGTATTTAAATTTTTTTCCTTTATTAAAAATAATATTCATTAATTCAAATTAAAAGAATACATTAATCAAGTATAACACAACTACAAATTCACCAAAAATTGAAGAGAATGATTCTACAAACCACTTCACAGCATTCAAATTAATGGTGTATTAAACGACAAAATGCATATAAATTTAATAAAACTAAAGTGATCAAAATATCTTTGTTTTTTAATTTGTAATATTGAAAACGATAGAATCACATATTGAATTTGTCTGTATCCAAAGTTAATCTATCGGTTTGAATAAATTGAACACGGTAACGAGACGGGAAAATTAAATGTCGCACTTAATCGACAAAATAACAAAAAGACATGAAGAAAAAATAAATTTAAATCAAATTACTTATTTAAATAAATAAAATAAGAAGAAAAAAAACGATATAAACGAGTGATTTTAAATCAACGACTGACCAATCGTAAAACACCTCGATTAAAAGAGAATGAGAAAAGAAATTGCGGTGGAAAAATCTCCTATGTAAATAATAAAATAAAAATAAAACTATGTTTTTATAATAATTTTTTAAAATATTTTTATAACCATTTTATAAAAGTAAAAAAAAAATCTCAAGATTGATTTAATATCATTTCATTTATAATATCTAATCTCCATTCTCCAGGTTTACTCTTCCATTCTAAGTGTCAAAAGTGGGTGATGCTAATTGCTAATCAACCACTCACTCAATCATTTTGTGATAACCCATTCTCTTTGTAAAACCAATAAAAATGTTGTTCTCTTGCACAACAACAACAACCATATTCTCTTTTCCGATAAGAACCGTTAACAAACTGAAGCATAGACATAGACAAACGGTTGTGGTAGCTTCCATTCACCACGACAGCCTCAGAGTTCTCGAATGGGACAAACTCTCCGATTTGGTCTCTTCCTTCGCCACCACTTCCTTGGGCCGTCACGCCCTCAAGGTCTCTCTCTTGTTTTATGATTTTTTATTCTTTTTTTTCTGTTTTTATGTTTTTGTTAGACTAAGTTATAAGTTATGGGGGTAGTTATTACATTTGAATTATTACAGTTATGATTATGTAGTTAGAATAAGTGTCTTACAGAGGTACCTTGGTTGGTGAGCTAAGCATTGTTGAAAGAGTTTTAAGCAGTAGGTTTTGAGTTCCATCATGGAAACTAACGTAATCTAAGTTCTTCACATTCACCTATCCAAAAAAAATGTAATTAGAATAATTAGAGAAGTTATTAGAAAAGAGATAGTAGGCAATTATTTGGGATAGAATATTGATTGGGAGAGGCCAAACTCTCGAATTCAGGAGAGACCAAGACTCCCAAATTTATTGGAGGAAACTGTTGTAACTATCCTTTAATTAATCTCTTGCAATTATATAAAGAATTTAATTGTCATGTACTGTTAGTTTAAAATGTTTTATAGTGTTAATACATCACAACGATTCATAGACATGACTTTAGAAACGGTTATAGTAAAAGTCAAATATCTCTAATGATCTAACAGTTGTGACTGATTGACAGTTTAAAAACTAAAAACTCTATACATTGACAATGTAAATGAATTAAATCCTTGTTTAGATTTCATTTCGTAATTAAATTCTGTTAACACCGGTTTCTATCTGTTTTTTATTCAATCTTATGTAAAAATAGTAATTTGTCTCTAAATTATATAGAAATCCATGACATTTGGACTTACAGTAAGAATTTTTGCATTATATTTAAGGAGACACATTTTCATATATTTTAGAGATTAATGAGATGAATTTTATATACTTTAGGAATATTTAATAGTTTTATTGATCGAATTATTTGAGTTTATCTCCTAACACAAGCGTTTGAGACTATTTGGGAGAGCTTATGGAAATAACTTATAACATGTCCATAAATTTGTTTTCAGTTTATTCCCAATAAACTCTTCAGGATAACTTATGAAAATAGATTATAGCTTATATAAAAACAGTTTGACGTTATTCTCTCTTTGTCATATAAATAGTTTATGCAGAAGCATTTATATATGATAGACGGTTATGCTATAAGTGCTTAATTAGCCTGTATATTCAAACATGACATAAATATGAGAAAGAGTTATACTTGATGGACTGAATTAATGATTTATACAATTGGTGTTCATGGGCCAGGATCAACTGTGGTCCCTGAGTCAAACTTATGAGGAAAGTCTCAAACTTCTCGAAGAAACCAATGCCGCAGTCGAAATGCACAGGCATGGTTCGTGCAGGTTGCACTTTGGTCACATTGATGCTATGCTGGTAGGTAACTAGTGTATAAAAGTGGGTTCTTTTTTATGATATCAGATAATTTTCATATTTGCTTTGATGCCAAGTTGTTGATTTAAGGTTGCTGTAGGTGAAAACTGCAATTCAAAATGCGCGGAGAACCATACCAGTAACTGGCTATGAAGCAAGGGCTGTTTTGTCTCTTCTTCAGTGTGCTGACACATTGCAGGGTGATTTAAAAGCTACAATTAAGCAAGACAGAGATTGGTATAGCCGTTTCATGCCTCTTACAGAAGTGGTAAGTAATGAAATGAGATTTTGAAAATATAGTATATCATTTGATTAATAGTTCTATTTCAATTTTGTGTTCACGTGTAGTTATAAAGAGGTTGTTTTCTTTTAAGTTTTCAAACATTTGATTAGTTTCTTATGAAAAATCAGGGTTTCAAAAGTTTGTGACTGCAATTTGAACGACGACATCAAGATTTATGATGTCTCTGCATCTATGATTCAGGCTGCCTTTGATTGCAATTATCTGCAATATTAAGAATTGTGACATGTCAGCAATTCAAAATTTTGAATAGAACAAATTTTTGCTGTTTTAACTTAACTATTTTTTGTCTAAATTCTAAAAAATAAGAAATAAAGTGGAAACAAAGTAGCATTTTTGTAACTATTAGTGATTGTTGTTTGCTAAAGCCAAACCAACCACCATAACGTGGCAAACCACCGTTTGAGTCCTCGCTGAGTGAGATGTTCACATTTAATGTTCGAGAGTGCCTTGAACAGGATTGTCTTTGATGGAGGATACCTGTTGAAAAAAAAGCCAAACAGACCCTATTTTTACCATGTCTGAGACTTTTTTCCTCCTTATGAACACGTTTGCAGATAATGGAGTTTGTTGTCAATCGATCTTTGGTTAAAGCAATAGAACAAGTTATTGACGAAGATGGCTCTATCAAGGACTCTGCGGTTCGTTCCATGTCTCATACAAGTTCCCTTTATCTAATCCTACAAGTTGTGCATCTATTACTTATTGATTTTCTTTGGTTTAAGATGGCATGGCATTTGTTACTTGTTGGCTTTTTTTTTTTTTTAACATTCTTCATTACTTCGTATTTACTAAGAGAAAATACTTCAAAGATGCATCTATCCTTTGTTGCTGCCATACAACTAGCTAATCGTCAACTTCTTCTCTTATTTCAAACACATGTATAATTTAAACTTTCATCCTTGTTATAGAGTTCAGAGCTTAAAAAGTCACGTCAACAAGTGCAACTGCTCGAGAGAAAGGTAACTCCTGTTTTTTTTACTATATTTGGTAATGTGTTTTCGGGAGATACTGACTTGATTCAACTGAAATATAAATAGAGCCATCATATTTGGGTAAAACAAGACCATGGTTTAGCTGAAAAAGCCGCGAAGGGGTCAAAATGGTAACTGTATCATTCAATTTTATGCAGATAAAACTAATTTCTGTTACTCGCTAGGATGATTTTTCAGCAAACTTTCAACTCATCTTTCAGTACTTGTGAAAAATGACTAATCTTTTTTGTTTGACAAAAATCTGATTGCTTTATCTGTCACTTTCTGTGTTAGGCCAAGTTTAATTAGGATACTTTTGTAGTGCATACTATTACTAAAATGTACATGAGAATTTTATTGATCTTTAAAATTGGTGGGGAGATGCATGCAATTTCCGATATCCTTGGGAAGTTAGAGTAATTTTCTTTCTTTTTATTGTTTATTTTTAAAATTAATATGAAAAAAATCTCAATACTAAGGTTGTTTCTTAGAGTGCATTTAGGCAACAACACATGAATGATTTATATAATATCTCTACAAGAGTTCATTTTATACTTCCCATTTTTCAGATTATTTGTTTCCTTTGTTCAGGTACAACAATTAATGGAAAGCTTAATCAGAAATGAAAAGAGTGAAACATCAATTCTTGTAAGTGTAAGATACACCTTACTGTATATGCATTTTGTTCTTCCCGGACGGTTCTTTCTTTTCCTATTGATTTTGTGAGAATTCAAACAGGAAGTCAATAACATCGATGGTAGGTGGTGCATAAGAACGGATTCTGGACAGAAAACAAGTTTTAAGGGTCTATTGTTGTCCAGGTTTATAAAACTTCTCAACATAGCTCCAATTATTCATTGTCTATAAAATAATATGTTTGTCAATAAAGGCAGTAGGTAAGGCGTAAAATTTCATCGCTTGAATATAATAATTTTTTTGGCAGTAGTTCAGGAGTAGGAAGTACTATAGAACCACTTTCTGCTGTTCCCTTAAATGACGAATTGCAGCGAGCAAGAGGTTTGGTAGCAAAGGCTGAGGCAGATGTGCTCTTGGCATTAACCAAAAAGGTTAAAACTTACAGACAATCTGACAATTTCTCTCTGAATTTACGAAATAGTGTTTTTGCTCATATATTGAATAATACATCAATGGTTCAGCTTAGAGCTATATACACGAGAATATAGTTATGAGCCAAATTATAGGGATACAGTTTTCCACAGATCGTTACGTACATGTTCTCTTTTCTCTTTACTTATGTTGTCATGATTTATTTGCAGATTCAGCTAGACATCGATGATATTGAAAATATATTAAACAGTTTGGTTCAACTAGATGTGGTAAATACCTTGTAATTTTTTTTATTGAAGTGGTTCACCAATTGTAAACACATGCTTTCTGTGCGAAAAGATTATCGGTAATGTTGTTCATATATGCAGATTAATGCTCGGGCTACGTATGGTCTTTCATTTGGAGGATCAAATCCCCATATATATCTGCCTGATAGGAATAGCTCCTCTACTGCTGAATCCTTCTTAACAAGGAACGAAGATTCCAATGGACCGTTACCCAACAATAGGGAATGGATATTGTATCTTCCCAAAGCTTATCATCCTTTATTGCTTCAGAGTCATAGGGCGAATTTACAAAAGGCCAAAGAGGATGTCAATAACTCTACTTCAGTTAAGTCACAAATAACACAAGACTTCTGTTCTCTCTCTCTCTCTCTCTCTCTCTTATTCACTCCGGAAAACATCAGGAAATAACTTATGAGAAGAATATATCATCAAGAGGTTGTTAGAGATCTTCCATTGAAACCAGCGAATATCACAATGTTTTAAACTTTTAGATATTTGATATTATCAGTGACTTTATGGCTATCCGCTGCTTATCGTGCATCTGATGATTATTTTAGACTCATTATAAAGAACTTTTGGTTGGCAGGTTGCTGCACTGGCCAAAGCTCAACCACAGCCAGTACCGGTTGACTTTTTAGTAGCTAATAAAACTCGTGTTGTAGTTATAACTGGCCCTAATACCGGCGGTAAAACGATATGTTTGAAGACTGTAGGATTGGCTGCTATGATGGCAAAATCAGGTATTCATGTTTCCTCTCTTTCTCTCGATGTCTACCATTATTACATGCACATAAAGAGAATCAATATTGTATTCTCTAAAGTAAAAGTTCATTTGGTTTAATTTATCTTCATGATGAGCCTCTGGATATTTAACCTTTTGTTCTTGAGATATGAATTGAATATCTTTTCACTGGACTTATCAACACTCCAGATATCTAGTCTTGGGTTTGAGGGTGTGTTGGAATCATTTGCTGTCTTCTTTGCAGCCTCTAACACTTTCATGGGTGTTTTCAGATCCCACATAGACTACAGATATAATCGAAGTTAGTAGTTCTTATCTACATTGTTAATCATGCCACATTTGTGGCAAATCTGCAGTGCGGTAAAAGACCTTGCTGCGACACTAAATGCTGAAGTATGGTGAAAATTGGGTGCAATTTGTGATTTCCTCGGGCTGGATAGAATCTTCATTTCATTTTTAATCCACCATTGTCACTCATGAATAACCTATGTAGGATTGATTAATGAAGCCAAACATGTGCTGCATATATTTCCTTTCTGCTTACTCATGTTTAAATACTCATAGGGTATTTATGCTCTTCACCTGTCATGATGCAGGTCTCTATGTTCTTGCTGCTGAATCTGTGCAAATTCCTTGGTTTGATTCTGTTTTTGCTGACATTGGTGATGAGCAGTCCTTATCACAGTCTCTGTCTACGTTCTCTGGCCACTTGAAACAGATCAGTGTAAGGAAAATATGTTGTCTTTGTGTACAATAGAACTTAATGCTGAATTGAAACCTTCCTTTCTTCATAAATATTTTGCATTTATAAACATCTTATACTTAAATACGTTAATATGCTCCAGTGAAATTGAGCAACTTATAAATATGTCAGTTGAGCTCGATTAACATTTTAAATGCTGTTTATTACATGTTAGTGATGTTATACTCACAAGTGACATATAATTTTCCTTTATTATATCTTAACTACATAAGATTTTTTTACTTTTAATTTTATCTTGCAGAATATTAAATTACAATCAACAAGGCAGTCACTGGTGCTACTAGACGAGGTATGTATCGTATGAATTTATTTAACTGTTCAAATATGTAATTTCATGTAAAAAAATGATGGGTAGAGCAATGTTTGCAATTGTTAGGTTGGTGCAGGAACAAACCCTCTTGAAGGAGCAGCTCTAGGAATGTCATTATTGGAATCTTTTGCCCAAGACGGTTGTTTATTGACTATAGCAACGACACATCACGGTGAACTGAAAACTCTGAAATACAGGTAGTTGATCCGAATGACAGACAAAACATTAAAGGAAAACACAATGATTTGGCATCTTTGAACTGATAATATCTGCTCTTGTAAAATAAAAAGGGCAAACAATAGAAAAGAAGTAGAGGGAAAAGTATTAAAACAAAAGACATGGCGTCACCCAAGATGAGTTGTCAAATGTTTATTAGATGTTAGTTATTTCTAATAAAATGTTAAAGCAATTTTTGTGCATTATATTTTGTTATTGTTTAGATATGATCCATTGTCGCTGCAGAAACTTTTTACACTATCAACAAATAAAAAAAATTCATAGTTTAATTATAAAAAAAAAACTTGTCATATAGGTCTTTTATTTTTCTAAACAGGTGACACCATATAGTTCACTGTAATCTAACATTTTTTATGATATCAATGGATCATAATTAAATCCATTGTTCTGATAGTGTTTTCTGTGTATCTTTTCTTTCTTTTAGTTTCTTTCAAAGCATTAAACGGATATGTTATTGTTTGCTGTTTCCTCAAGTTTTTTACTTTCATGGATTTCATTTCATGAGCAGTGATGAGGCCTTTGAAAATGCATGTATGGAGTTTGATGAAGTGAATTTGAAGCCAACTTACAAGGTTCTCTGGGGCATACCTGGTAAGCACTCTAACTCATGAATAATAGGAATGGTGACAAGGTTACTGATGTACTTTTTCTTGCTTTTAAATTTTATGTTTTGGTACGTTGTCTTTTGATTGTCCCCTTTATCTGCCAATGTGTTCATCCTATGGTATATTCTGCAAGAATAATTTTTTCAACCTTTGTGGCTTTAATAGGAGAATGCTTGTTTCATGGATAGCTTGATTGAGAATCAAACATAATATATACTACTTAATGAACATAACTCATTATATTTTCACTGTAGGTCGCTCAAATGCAATCAATATAGCCGAGAGGCTGGGACTACCATCCGTTGTTATAGATTCTGCTCGTAAGTTATATGGTTCTGCTAGTGCGGAAATTGATGAGGTATTTTTAATATATCATAATTGTATTTATTATTTGTTAGCAGTTGCATGCGGTACCCTCTTAATATCATATCTATTCATGTTATTTTTGCTTTGGATTTGGCTCCACTAAAAATAAGCAACATTTTAAACGATAAAGTAAACAATATCAACCATTGACAAATAAATAAGTGGTTTTTATTACATGCACATGTATAACAAATCATAAATATGTTACACTATCAACTATTTATTTTCTCATCACAGTTGAGATTACTTACTTTACTTTGTAAAGTCAATTGCTGACTATAGAGTGCCTAAATCCTTTTGTTTTACTTCATAACGAATAGACCATTGATTTGCCTTAAACTTGATACTCTATTAGATATTTCTAATAAATAAATTGACAAGTTATATTTCAGCAGCCTTTGATGTTGTTTACTTTAAATGTAGGTGATTACTGATATGGAGAAGTTAAAACAAGATTACCAGAAGCTATCAACTGAAGCAGATTATTATCTAAAGTGAGACTCTTTGCTTTATTAAAAATTAAATTTATTAAATTCCTCATCTCCAATATCTTTTCATTTCTGTACAAAGCGAGGCCGTTATCTAATGATGGCACATGTACTTATTTCTGTATTTAAAAGAGAATGGAGTAAGCTCATTCAATTGCTATTGCATTCAAGTAAAAATAGATCATACAATGATATCTGCAACTTTTTTTATTTATTAGTAACATAGAAAATAGTATCTACTTCAAATTACTTATGTAAAATCCATTTCTGGAATAAATTTCATTTTGAAACACAATCACATTAAACGGATGCTTGCATGCCTATAATTAATTATGTGCAAATTCCACTATACTCTTTGGAGTATTTGTAAATTTTTATGTTTGTAATTGTAGGCAATCCAGAGAACTTCACAGTAGTCTATTGAAAACCAGAAGGAAGATCATGGAACATAGTACAAGTCTAAGATTTAAAAAGATGAGAGATGTTTCCGAGGCTGCAGCGATGGCAAGATCCATCCTTCACAAGAAGGTCAGGGAGATGGATGCATCATCTAAGAAAATGTCACAGCATAATAAAGCCATTAAGAGCTCTCATGTATCAACAACAAACAACCTCCATACTGCAGCAGATAACAAAGAACCTGCTATTACAGATAGAAGTCCATCTGGTGTTAAAAAAATTGACCAATCATCGACAGGTATAATGCAAGATAATGAAACAAAAAGAAAATAATGGAAAACTAGTTAATGAGAAGATGAGAGACTTTTGAAGTGATCCATTGTGATGAAAATAAGATGAAATATTAGTTAGAGATGATGCATTTCTAGAAATAATGAAAACATTTGTTTTGGCATTTTTGTTATTTCTAGAAATGCGAACAATTGTTCACTTCAAGAATCTCTTTGCGCTTTGTTATTAACAAAAAAAATTAACACATTTTGTAAAATTAAAAAAGAAAATATTTTTACAATGTAAGCGGGCTCTTAATTATACTGCAAGATGATGTCACAAGAAGAAAATAATGAGAAACTAAATTGTTATGAGAATTTAATTTCTATTTACTGATAGTGTAAACAAACATTCGATCATATCTTATCATGTAGATATTTGTTCTAGTATTTTAGAAAATAATATTATGGTGTGATACAACAGTAAAATATGCTTGGATGTCTGTGTAAAACATTTTTACACTGTATTTACATAGTTATTGAACACTTATTACTATGAGATAATAATGACATCCTTTTTACATGTATTGTGCTATCTTGAGAATATGCAGTTCTCATTGACTAATTGTTAATCTTGCAGATAGGTCTGCAATTCCCAAGGTTGGTGATACAATACATGTCTCTTCACTTGGGAAAAAAGTGACTGTTTTAAAAGTGGATTCATCCAAAGGAGAAATTGTAGTTCAAGCTGGAATCATGAAGATGAAACTAAAAGTAACTGACATTCAAAGATAGTAGAAATTAGTAAGTCATGACCACATGAGATCATAAATGAGTAAGTTTGTATTATAAATTAACTCACTTTGGCCTCTCACAAGTGTGCATCTATACACACATTAAATAGGGTGATTATGGGCCCATTCTATGTAATTTTGGTAAAAATGTAAATCCTTGTATTGTATTTTATGACTTTGTACATATATAATGTTCTTAGCAAAATCATAAAAAAAACATAGACAGGCAGATTCCTTAACATGCATTTTATCTCTTTTCCTTCTGTGATATCTAGAGGTAATGAGAGGCAAACTTATTATAAATAGGGGTTAGAATCTTTTTTCATCGTCAAATCATCTAGGTTAAATTCGTTTTTGTTCTTGGTCCCTCTAAACTTTTTCTCAAAGAATGTACCTTTAAATTTTTTCAATTAATAATTTTGGTCCCCGCTTTTTATGTAACTCATGTGTATCATTTGAATTTTGGATGATTTTTTGTAAGCATATTCTATACAAAAATTTAAATTTTTTTAATAAAAGATTAATTAGTTATGAATTTTTAAGCGGTAAAAACTTTTAAAAAATCATATTTAATTCATCTACTAATAAAAAATTTAAATATTTGTGAAAGAGATTTTTATAATATTTTAAATATGTACACAAAAAATCATTTAAAAATTTGAATAATACACGTGAATTGCTTAAAAAGCAAAGACCAAAATTATTGATGGAAAATATTTGAAAAACCACTGTTTAAAAAAAAAAATAAAAGGATTAAAAATAAAATATGATATATTTATAAGAATCAAAAACTTATTTAACTCAATCATCTAACACAATCTATATTTTAGTCTTTATTCTTTATCTAAACCCAACAAGAGACATTCACACAAATAAAGTTATGAGAAGGCAATAGTTGTTGATCCGAGTGGACCTCGAGGTGGAGACGATGATTGTAGTGACAGACGGTTGTTGCTTTTCGGTGGAGGTGGTGTATCTACACATACTCTGACAATCAAGCCAATTCTTGTTTTAGAGCGAGATGTTTTTTTGGTTAGAATAATGTGAACCTTTCTTCTGCACCAAGTATCCTTTTGTAGGATATTCCCTAAGATTTCTAGAAGAAATTTATTAAACTTATGAGTTGGATATTTGGATGATTCATGATTTAAAAATGATCATCTGATTTCAAACCCCGTTGATAAATGGTGATTATTGCCATCATGTAGTTGAAATTGTGATATGCTTATTAACTCAAACACACTTCTAATATATTGATATTCGACATAGATTCATCTTTTATTAAGAAGAATATTTTATCTTCCAATTGGTTAAACATACCCTGGATTTTTGTTATAAGAAAAAACCCATAGAACAAGTTTAGGGCACATGATATATGCTCTAGTTTTAGGTGTGTTAGCAATAATATAAAAGGTAGTTATGGCAAATAATGGATAAACTATAAATATTTGTACTTATTGACTCTAAGATCATTTTACTTGTAACTTGCCTTTTTGTTGCTCTTGTCTCCCTGTCAAGGTCATGGGTTAAAGAAAACAAATAAATTATGGATAAATGAAATATATGGGCCACAAATGGTGCTTACTGTGTGGAGAAAACAATTATAAAAACTCTAACAAGTATCTTAAGGACAGAGGCTAATGAATCAAATGTAGAAATAATATCTTCAAACTATTGTGTATTTACTAAATTCTCAAAAAGAATAAAAATTTCTCTTTTACATAAAAATTTTTATTTTGTATTTACTTTTTTCAAAATAAAGTAAAAATAAAAAACATATTAAAAAAATAGATGTATATAATTAAAAATTAAAATTAAACAAATCAATTTTTAAAATATTTTTTTACTAATATTTCATTCAATTATAGTATCTCTTACCCTGGTAAATAAACAAAGCTTCAAGTATTTTCCCCTTTGTTTCCTTTCACTTTATTGAGACCTGAACCCTTCCACTAATGATCATATAAGTGGAGTAACTTTATCTATATGTTGTAGCATTCCTTAATTAATTAACACAAATTCTAACATAACACCCTAAAAAGAAAGGAGTGTCTATGACTTTTGTACTAGGGCATGCCATGTAGCTTAATAGGGTTGAGGTTTAAAAAGTTAAAAAAATAAATTGGGCATGTTGGAGCATGATAACCTACTTGACTTTATTATAAAGTAATGCTAACAAAATTAACAATGCAAAACTATTGAATTCAAAACTTCCACCAAGTTGGTGGACTATTACTACTAAACCACTAATTAATGGGTAGATGAAAGAAAGACATACGATAGAGAGAGGAAGAAGGCCACAAATATATTTAACTAAATCATCAATGGGTTATGATCTCATTTTGCATTGTTTAATGTTAATAATTGATTAGTTAATTACAATTTTTGAATTTTTTATAAATTTTTTTATTTATTATTTAGTAATTCAAAGTATTTATCCGCACAACTACAAGAATTAAATTTCTCGAACTATAAAAATTAAATTTTTTGAATTTTGATAAAATAGTTAAATAATTCAAACACTCACTTTTTATATTATATATAATGTTTTAGTTTAAGTAAAATCATAATCACCGTATTATCTAAAACTTTGTTATATATTTCCTCTATAAAAATCAAACTTAAAAATCCATATGCAAGAAATGTAATATCATAATTTGTTGGAAAAGTGGCATCTTCTTTATAATTTGTATAATGTTTTGACTTTGCTTCCCATGAAATATCATACAGAAAGTGCTTTTGAAGTACTGAATTTGTACTAGATGTACTTTGTGGCTGTGTGCTTGTCCACGTGTGTGCAGATTCAGCCAAATATTGGTTTATTGCCTCAAAACAATATTCTCATTATTATATAAGAGAAAATGGGAATAAACACTATAGCTAATAAAAATATAGTATTCGATAAATTTTTAGAAAAAAAATAACAATAGAGACTTACGTTGTAATATGAAATATTCTTGTTGAAAGATAGTGTAAAATTATTTTTAAATTTTTACTACTTAAAAGTATATTTGAATTTATTTTTTTTTAAATAATTTTAAATTTTTGTGAAAGAGATTTATATAAATAAAAAATCATTTAAAAATTTAAAGGATTAAAAAAAATTGACTTAAAAATAGAGTCAAAAAATGAAGATAAAAAGTTAAGGACTAAAAAAATTAAAAACATAATATATAAATAAAATAAAATTTGAAATTGTATAAGAATTGAAGACTTATTTAACCTCAATTATTATTATTTTTATAAACGGTTGACATTACTCATTTCATTTTATTTTACTTAATTTTTCTCTAAATATTATTTTTTATAGTATAAAAGTAAATTGCACATTTTAAAAGAGTGTTATATATTATATATATTTTT
>JBBPBR010000008.1:46588732-46605739 GCA_037974775.1 Cicer pinnatifidum | reverse complement strand
AAAAATAAATCTTTTAAAAAATATATTATAGTCCTTATATTTTTTATGTTCAAAAATTTTAACCGGTGTATTTTTGACATTCAAAAATATTTTAATTGATTTATTTTTGCCATTTCAAAATCATTTAATCCATGTATTTTGATATTTTATATTTTTTATAATCAATGTATTTTTTGATATTTTTTCTTCGTATTTTCAAAACTAGAAGTGTAATATATAAATTATAGTCTAAGAGAATGTTAGATATATTAATTGATTATTTAATGAAATTGATTAATTATTTATACTAATTAATTATTTTATATTAATTAATTATTTAATTAACTATATAAATATTTGTAACTAACTCTTAATGTAATTAACTCTTCATAATATAAATATAATATAATTTTTTTTATTTCTCTCTTATTAATATCTTAAACCTAAAATGGTAATATATAACAAAACTATATTAAGTTTGCATATAATTCTCTATTTTACAGATACATGTTGGCCATGATAAGTGGGCACATAATTCGATGTATATGTCGAAAACTAATATAGTAACTGCTCTGCATACAAAATAAATCCATCTTTCTTTTAATAATTTATTTTTTATCAATATTAAATAATTATTAATAAAAAAAAGTGACGGGTGGAGAAAGAAGTTTGGAGTTGGATCCGATAGTTAATCCAAAATTGATGGAAACGCTGACACCTAATTGACCCGACCCAAAATCAACATATGTCGCATTTGGATCACAATTTACCCGAAATTTAACACGCATTTAGTTTTGTCGTATATATTTGTATATGTCCCACCCACAAGTCCACAGTGCCCGCGAGTGTTTTGGTTTCTATAAATACTCGGACTCATTCTTCTTCATTCCTTGCTTATTTCAATTTTTTGTTAGCATAGAGATAGAGAGAGAAAGAGGAAGAGAGAGAGAGAGTAAAGTTTTTATTTATTTTTCTTCGTTTGTTTGGTGTTTCTCTTTCCTCATTTTTGTAGGTATTTTGTGGAGGAAGACTTTGAAGTTTGACTTTGTTGAAATAACATGTGAGATTATTTTCCTTCATTTTTTCTTCTGCTATAATTTGGTTCAATTGTTATTTTTTATTTTTTTTTATTTTTTTCATTTAAGCATGCTTCTGTATTGACAGTTTTTAATATTTTTTTAATTATTTATTAATAAGAATTAATTATTATTGAGGATTTGTTTCTAAAATAATCAGGGTGTGTTCATGATATTTTGTGGTTAGGTATGTGCATGAAATTGTTGTATGTTAAAAACGTATCCTATAGTTTGTGTTAATTATGTTGTTTGTAAATTATAATTGTTCTTGATTTAGATCTACCACATGTGGATATTTGTTTGCTCCTAGAGTGAGTGTAGTTTGTCTTTTTTTTGTTGTTGGTGAAAAGTGTGGTTTGTCTTATTAGCCTAATGATGATTAACATATACAGTTATTTTATATTCCCTTTGTGAATTTGTTTGGTTCTGAAAATCCATTTGGCATTTTCTCATTTTGTGATCTGCAAAATTGCATTTTTTGTAATGTTTGACAAAAGATTGTTAATTTTTTGCGTTAGGTTTTCCCTGTTTCATCAGTTGTTGCATCAGTGGAATATGATCTAATTTATAATATGGTTTTCTCATTTAACACACTTCTGTTGTTAGAACCTTGTTTTATCGAAAGGGAATAATTAGTTGTAGATGAGTATGAAATTGGTTTATTGTTGGAAGGAAGTTTAAGTGAAATTAGTGTATGAGTTAAGGTTGGTCAGTTATAGGAGAGTTTTAGATCAGTTTCTGTTGAGTTTGACTGAATTATGTGTTGTTGTGGTGGGCCCTGCAGACATTCAGGGAAGGCCTTAAAGTTGGAATTTATTCGATTGGAATCTTAGAAGAAGAAATGGAGGTATATGGAAATTCTATGGTTGCAGCTCCTTCAAATGTTATTTATCTGTCGAGTATTTTGGGCCAAGATGGTCCAAGTCCTGTTCACAAATGCGACTGGAAATGCGCAAATGAACGTGTTATTGGAAACATGTTTCGCTGCAAGCTGACAGGGCTGACTCACATCTGCGATAAAAACTGTAACCAGAGAATTCTGTATGATAACCATAGCTCTCTTTGCCTAGCAAGTCGTCAAATTTTTCCCCTTACTCCAACAGAGGAGCAAGCCGTGAGAGGCGTTCGCAGGAAGCTCGACGTGGAGAATTCACCCGTCGATAACTGTGGTTGTAAGCGTAGGCGGGATGCACAGTTCCATCCTTCTCCTTTCGAGAGATCTTTCTCTGCTGTCAGTCCTATCTGCAGCCAAGTTGGAGATGGCATGGACACGAACTAGATATCGATTCATAATAACTGAAGGAGATCTTTTATTATTTCCATTATCCCTTTGAAGTTTTTTTCTCTTTTTTTTTTTGTTTTTTGCTTTTTCTATCTGATGAGTATCCATAACAGAACTTGAACAATTATGAATCGCTGATTGGTGGACACGATGTGTCCCCATTTGATGTAGGACTTCCTTATATTTCTAGTAATAATGTAATGCAGTATTTAAAGTAGCTTGACTTTGTTGAATGGAGATTTGAGCTGGCTGTGTATACACAGTTATGAGACTTGAATTGACATCAAATTCTTGCTAGCTTACTGAGTAGCTGATTGTTATAGCTTACCACAGGATTGATTCTGGCCTTCTTTTATGATGCTCGAATTTAATTTGGACCTGGTTTATGTAAATATTAGCAATGTGCTCGATCGTAACTCTGTTCTATTTTAGCTGACTCTCAAGTTCCCTATGTATCTGTAATCGCCAAGCAGACATATTCTAGGATTAGTGTGCTATACTCTTCTTGTATTCGTCCACTTTTGTTTTCTATTATTCTGTTAGAACAGAAAATGCAGAAAACAAGTATTAATCTTGCCCCTTCTGATAAATCTACTTAGGGTTATACTGATAACCTTGACTTCTGTGAACTCAGGTTCTCTCCAGTTCTTCATATGCAAGTTTTTGGTGTTATTATGAAGACTGGTTTACTAACTCTTGCTCTGTTACAGGGTCAAGGGAGATGATACTAGTTCTCATATTTATCTTAATTAAGTTTCTGTTATCTTTATAGCGTCGTTTGAATTTTATTGACAGTTGGTTGTGTGAGTTGAATGTAAATTGTGCAGGTTTTGAAGCATGTGCTAAGAAGGAGCCTTCAAAAATTTGTGTTGCTTTACTGAATGATTTCTTATGATATAGTTTTTCCCTATGCTATCAAAACATCAAATATTGATAAATGTTTCATTTTCTTGATGTAGGCACAGACATGGAAACTTTGACTCAAGTCTCTTTCTTAGTTGAAGTTTAGAGAATGGGGAAGGAAAGGGTTAAAAGACCCGCTTGACACTACAAGATGTCCAAATAATGGAGGGGAGAACAGTTATGACACTGTTGAAAGATGATAAAGACACCATTTGAAAAGTAGGTATCGGTAATCTTAATTATTACTCCCTCTGGTTATTATTATAAGCCAAAAAAAAGTATCAAATTTCGGTTACTGTTATAAGCAAAAGTTAACTATTTTGAAACTATTTAATACTATTATTCCTAATTTATCATTCCTTTAATTAAAAAACATTTAATGTAGGTAGTTGAGTGTTTGGCATTTAAGTGAAATGAGCAGTTTTTCCACTAAATATCAAAAGGATAATTTAGTTGCACTTAACTGAATTTCTTAATTGCGTTGAAAATAGTTTTTTTTGCTTATAATAGTGGTAGGAGGGAGTAATTCTCAGTGAAATTTCAGACCTCATTGTGTTTGACTTCTCAATTATATGATATATTTCTTGTAGATTGTGTCTGTGAGGTGACATTGAACAAATAAAGGGGTGCTGTCACCAAGAACACATATCATTGTTGTCACTACTATTCTGTGATATCTGCATATTGTGTTGAAGGATTGAAAGTAATAGGCTGTTTTTTAAAGTAAATTCATCTCTGAAGTGCTTTGTTCATGGTATCTGCCAAATTTCATACTTTGTTACATTCTTGACATATTTGTAAAGCTAGAGGATTGTAATATCAATTTTTCCTTCAACTTTGGTGTATTGAAAGTAACAAGTATTCAATTAATGAAATCCAGAGTTGTTAATTTTCATGTAGCTATTATGGTGGTGGATGTTTTGTTTGTCTTTTGTTTTAATGCCAACCACCTATGCCAGCATTTTAGCAAACTTCTAATATAAAACAGGTTTGAAAATTTTTATTGGTAATGATACATTTTTAAAAAAAAAATATGAAATTCAATAAAATGATAAAATTTGGAGTTTACTTTATGATTGCAATCGTACTTCTCCAAAGAGAGGCTACTTTTAGAATTTGAACCCGTGAATTTCAACTAACAAAGCACAACAGTGTTACCATTGTGTCAACCCTCTAAATTGAAGTGCTAATAGAAATTTCTACTTTCTACATGATATGAAATTCAATAAAAATGTGCCTAAGAACTTTCAATTTTTTGCTTATTAGTGTTACAGTAGGTGTTTAAGTTGAAAAAATTAACACCAAATTCTACCTACCAGCTTCCATCCAGAAGTTATTGAGGTGGGGCTAGTCTCCCAACGGGAATAATTGATAATAATAATTAAAGGTCTTCGTCAAATTTACGTTAGAAAATTTGTTCTTTTATCTTTAACCTCACATAATTAAAGTTCAATAGTTGGTATATGTCATTGTTCTATAGTCACTGCTCAGAGGTCAAAGGGAGTAGTTTGATTTACTCTCGAGGGAAATAATACTATTATGCATAAACAAGTTTTCCTAGTCAACCTTGTTCAATCTTTGAGGAATCATAGGTCACTTCTTTATAGGATCATCCTATGCAACTTGCCAACTTTTTGCTTCCTCGAATCCCCATTTCGTGACACGATTCTCTTGTCATATATTTTCATACATAGATTTCCTTATTTGCACATTTTCATTTTTCCCATGAAAAAATAGCCAAGGCAAAGAATTTCTTCTAAATTAGGCCATCCACATTAAAAAGAAATACTAAACCCATGAAGATAGTCTTGCGGCTAAGAATTTCATCAAAGCAACGAACGTTTTGGTTTTTTTTTTTTTAATACACAAAATACTTTATATTACAAATATGAGGAACATTATTATTATTATCCATATTTCTAGCTCATCTATGATCAATTATTTATAGTTCTACCCTCAAAGACAACAATAACAAACAACTACAATAATTGATAATGTCAAAATTTATTGCATCTTGGAAGCTCCTAAGTTTCCTTTATGTCCTTTATACTTTGTTATGTTCCTCTTTCTCTACCATATTCACCATAACCAACAACTGCCCTTATACAATATGGCCTGGCACGCTCGCCGGTGCAGGAACGCCGCCGCTTCCTACGACTGGATTACAGCTTGACTCGGGCCAATCTGTGAAACTAACCAGCGTTCCGGGTTGGTCGGGCCGGATATGGGCGAGGACTGGCTGCACATTTGATGCAACAGGAATTGGGAAATGCCAAACAGGTGATTGTGGTGGAAGGCTTGAATGTGATGGGAATGGTGCAGCTCCACCTACTTCACTCTTTGAGATTACACTTGGTCAAGGGAATGATCAAGATTACTATGATGTTAGTATGGTTGATGGATACAATCTTCCATTGCTTGTTCTGCCAAGAGGTGTGTATGGTAGTACTGCCTGTAATGCTACAGGTTGTGTCACTGATATCAACAGAGGTATGAATTCTAAATTAATGAGGCCATAGAAAAATCAATAATTTATTGCTTTCCATAGAACATGTTTCTTTCTTTAACCGATTGGCGCCACAGTCAAGTGTCTAACCTCAAGGCTGATCACATGCACATATTTATAGACATAGACAAGCATTAAAAACAATTGGGCTGATAGAAATTAAATTCAAAGATACTTTATGTATACGAACCAAATATAAAAAGTAAATATCATGGAAAAACATTATATGACCCTAGCATCTGAAAAAACTATTAACTTTTTGTTGGCCGAAAGTACACCTTCGAACAATTTATGTCTCTCACATAAGATAGAATGACCAGAGTACTTTTTTCATTAAAAAATTACAAATTTTTTAGGTTGTCCAAAAGAACTTCAAGTAGTCGGTGGTGATGAAGGATACCAAGATAATGTAGTTGGGTGTAGGAGTGCCTGTGAAGCATTTGGATCAGATCAGTACTGCTGTAGTGGACAATTTGCAAACCCAACAACATGCCAGCCCTCTTATTATTCCACAATTTTCAAGAAAGCTTGTCCAAGAGCTTATAGCTATGCATTTGATGATGGAACCAGCACTTTCACTTGCAAAGCTTATGAATATGACATTGTTTTCTGTCCTACCAACAACAAGTATTTTGTCCCTCAAATTATTATTATGAGTTTTCCATTCACTTGCAATTTTTTCTCACATTATATACTTAGTGCATGTTTGGTATCACGAAACATTTGTCATGATCACAATGAGCTATCGTGATTTTGAAAAGCTAAAAGTTGTAAAGTTAAAAGTTGTAGATTTTGTAAAATCACAATGAGTCACCGTGATTCTGACAAACTCATTGTGATACCAAACAGACTAACTCTCATTTCAACATTTTACATTATAACAGGATTACAAAACCAAATGATGCATTTCCTCCTCCACCACCGGCATCAATTGGATTGCTTTATGAGAAGGTTCAGCAAGACAGTTCTTCAAGTATTATCTTGCCCTTTCAAGTGACAATATTTCTCTTAGTTGCCACAATCTATGTGATGATAGCAAAGACTTGGCCACCGATATGAAGTAATGCTAGTAGAAAATCACAGAAGTTTTCTTGGAAAGTTATTAGAAAGGAACAAGATGGAAAAGGTCTACACAAGGAGATGGATATGATAAGCAGTGAAAATGAATCATGTGAAGAATCTTAAGGTAGCAAGTAAATGCAGAGATTACTCAACAAGATGTCTCTGCTAAACAACAGCTAGCCATATTTTCAATTTACCTCTGCAAATCATCCAATAAAAAAAAGAAGAGAAACTTTCAAATAAATTAATAAAATAGCAAGTTATTTACAATGTAACCAGGACTATAAAGAAACTCAAATAGAAGTCGCTCCTTAAAATGTTGTATATCCAAAATTAAGATTTGAATATTATATAACCTTTCATGGCACAAAGAAGAAACTATGGTGTTTTGATTCATTTGATTAACCTTTGTTCTTTTACTTGTTATTTCTCAGGTGGTAACTATCCTCACAAGATATTCACATTACGGTATAGGTATAGGTTAAGAAGTAGTAGATGTTTGGACCTCTTTACCATTTAATCGAATGTTTAATCCTCCAGTGCATTAGGAAAAAAACATTTGTTGAAAAAAACCAATATCTTAAATAGATCTGTTATTGAGATATTAAACTCATTTTTACAAAATCGACTAATTTAACGCGTAATAATGATTAGACATGCTTTCCATTTCTTTACAGTTTTGTGACTTCAAAATTATGAATGTGACTGTGACTGTAACAGAAAACCTTTGTGAATTGTGACTGTAACAGATAATTTAATGTTTGATATCTCTAAACACTTACATTTTCCAATGTTACCGAAGACATGCACATCTAGGACCATTGAGCAATGAAAACCATAATAATACAACTAAGGGTAGGAAAAAGTTCCCCCAAGAATCAAAGAAAACAACATTACAGATTCAAAGAAATCTACCTTTTGTTTAAAGATCATGGTTTGATGATAAACAAAAGTACAACTCCTATAACCAATCGAACATATAAACCGATTCATAACATCAAAATCTGCTGTAAAGCATGGGCTGCCAACCAAAAATTGCAATTTCTTGCTGGAATCATATAAGGTGAAATGTTCATTCATTCTAACTTTCAGTGAAAATGGCATGTGTATTTAAGATTAATCTTTCCACATATCTGCAAACTCATCAGGCTCCAGAGGATTAGACATCTCATGCATTTTCCTCCTTGTCTTTGCTTTCACCTTCTTTGCAAACGTTCCAGCTTTCTTCTTTTTCTGCAAAGCTCGAATCTACAACAACCAAGATGGTATAGTTATTTTCAGTAGAACACTAGAGAATTTATGAGTACAAATAACTGTTGTCAATCTCAAATCGTGAAAATAGGAGTTTGTTCAAATTTTGGCGCTATGCAACATCTTGTACTAAATAGTGTATCACACAACAATAGTGGTTTATTCAAATTCTGCTATGCTATAGCACCGCTATTTAACAGCACTAGTATAAATTGAGAATATGTTGGTTAGTACCTGATTTGGTGAGACATAGAATGGATTCTCATACAAAGTTGGGCCTCCAAAACTGCCACCAAATATTTTAATTGGGTTCAAGCAGAACCGCGGACCAACCTAAACAAGTAGTTTTTTTGCACACATATGTTATGGAAAAATTTGGAATTGACAGATCAAAATACAAAATCATTAAGCATATTTACATACCTCAATCAATGTCATTTTATCAAGGCCTCCTCGAGGTAATTTGTCTGATTCATTATGAGGAACAGATATCTGCATTGGAATAAAGATGTCATTTCTTATTGCTTGGTAAGCATTAATTAACAACATGAAGCATAAAATGAGAAAACATTGTGAAGCTGTATTCGCAAGAACGCAAATGTACTAGCAGTATATGATAACACTATCTTGTTTAATTTATTAAAACGCCTCAATACATTGTGTAAAATAGCTAAATAGGAAAGATACTTCAATAATGCAATTGCAGCTATGAAGCCCAGATACTTCAGAAATAGGAAAGATTGGTGTCCGACACGTATGCGATGCCCCAATACGTGTCCAGTATTGCCACCAATACTTAGATATTCTTTGATACTTAACAACTAAAGAAACAATTGTCATCCAAAATTGGATGTTCTGTGTGACACATTCGTAGTAGAAAAAATATAATCTGATATAAGTGGGGGAAAGGTAGGACCTATGCCTACTTGTTATGATCACAAGTACATTTCATAAATTGGGTGATCATCATATATTTGACTACTGATAGGTTTATGTATTATGCAATTAGCATAGTGAATGTTTCTTACAAACATTGAAATCGACATATCTTTGCATTGCCGTATCTTTATTTCTAAAAATTCCCCATATCCCTATATTAGTGTCATGTCGTACTATGTATTTGAGCTTCTTGGAATTTGAACCATTGTCAATTTTAGATGTTTTACACCGTCGGTGAACCATATGGAACCACTTTATGAAAAAGAAACTAAATTGAAAGCTTTCCATGTAATCTTAGTAAACAATAATGTAGTGGACTCTTTAGTTTATTGATAGAATAAAAGGTTTTGCATTGACTTAACATCAACTTTGAAATCTTAACATAATAGTAATTACTCTCTAGGTCTTCAAAGTAGTTGTGTTAACTGTCAAAGCAAATTTTTATTTCATATGCTAAAGTCTAAGGAAGGAACACATGGTTAATCCTTTAAATATTGAAAAAATTAGAAACCCAGTTTATTCGTCTGTAAGGTTCAAATCACAGCAGAGAAAGTTTTAGATTTTTCGTCTCAATTTCACTTCAATCAATAACCTATGGATAACCAAAACAATCAATGTAATTAACTAATTATTATCAGAATGCTACACTTATTTTTTAAACTCTAAACTGATGCAAAATTCAAAAAAGTTATGTATGCCGATTATTTAGATATTGTGCAAATACAAATACAAACCTGATAATTTCGGAACCATATATGGTCGTCAACTATTGAGAAAACAAAAACGTGGTCATGGAAAGGCTTAGCCTTTCTATGGTCCTTTGGTGTTTCAAATATCTGTATGAAGGAAGAAAAAGTATATCAGCAGTAGCACCAATCAAATTGTTTATACTTCAATTATTTATACTATAAAGAGACACAAATACATCAGAAAAGTGCACATAAAACAATTTTCAATTATACTAGCATTTCATACAATACAACACAACACCACAAAGCATCAAACTAAGATGGTATTATTGAAAGTATATATAACCTTCACTCAGTGTATCAAAAATGGTACTTAGTAGAGGAATCAGCTAAATACCTGTAACAGCATCTCCTTCAAAAGTTTCCAGTATGCATCTTTTTCAAAATTTGAAGAAAATGTCAAAAGAGGCCGGGAACCTTTTAGGTGATTTCCAGTTAGCTTCAATTCCTCCATTGTGTGCACTGATAAGCAATGAAGGTAAAAAGAAACTAGTAAATTGGCCTCAGAGAGAGAGAGAGAGAGAGAGAATTAATTATCAATCACAATTCAATTTAGAAGAACGAAGAACAAGAATAATGACCCAAGAAGACTATATAATCATAGCAAGGAAGGAAATTATTTTTGGTAGTAACCTTAAGATAAGAATGAGAATATTACCGGCACTAACTAAAAATTTCACGGATGGGCCATTGGGACATTTTGCCATCCAAAGATAAAGATCTTTTGCCTTCCTGCACTGAAATTCATAAATACAAAAGGGGAAAATCAGACAGTTATCAGAATGTCACAAGGCAACTAGACTCAATCCATATTAAGAACATAACATATTATCTAAATAATAATACTAACATTTATAACCAAGAAAATAATTCCTTACACCATAAACAGATCAGAAAATATTCTAACGCAACATCAGCATAACTTGTAAGTGTAATGCATAGTTGGCTTGGCACTAAAAAACCTTGTGACATATAAAAAGAATACCTCAAAAAATAAACAAGAGGAACAGTTTTTGAGCTCAACTAGCTCGTTGAGGGTGGCACCTTTAGTTTCCTTTGATTCAACCTTGTTATCCTTCTTGCAATGAGGTAGAAGCGAAACCAAATTCAACATCAAATGCCTATACCTGTAAATTCATCAAAAACTCTCCACCCCATCAATACCATATTCAAAAACTAACCCACAAGACAAATCAAACTGTTTCTTTGTACTTAACTTTTACACACACATAAAAATTGATTATATTCTTCTATGAACACAATTAGCTAATCCAAATTCCAAACAATCACAATCTCATATACTAACTCCATCTCATTATTAGGAATACTTCTTTGACTCAAACTATTTATCATTCTATACAAATTATTATTTTTTCCTATAAGACTCTTGTTTAATCAAATAGTTCACCTAACTACCAACCAAGTTGTGGGACTCCCTTGGTTAATGAACTTCAGTTAAAAGCTAGTACCCGAGTTTAAACCCTAACTGAAAATTTTTTTGGTGAAGTTTTACTTCACTCTCAGTCAAACTCCAGATTACCAAAGGGATGGTTAAAGACCAAAAAATTGTTGACCTAACCACTTAACTACTACTTTTCCAAAAAACTACTTAAAACTACTACTACATTAGTTTTCATCACTCCAACTAATATAAGTATTTTAATCTTAACACAATACTTTACTACAAAACTTAGCATAACTAATCAATTTTCTAAGAAAAAAATATTTACACTAAACACAGTTATAATGAAAGTGAATCGAGCATATAATTTTGTGGTTTAAACCTACCTATAAACAATGCGCCTAGAGCAAGTAACCAAAACTTTCTCTTTGTTCCTAAATATCGGTGAAGAACCATTATCCTTAACTTCAACAGCATCATCATTATTAACTTCATTCTTATCCTTCCATCCCAAAAGAGTCCTAACTGGTCTCTCAGGAGCAGCATCATCTTTTTTGGGCACAGCCAATGGCTCAGAAGCTTTTCTCTTCTTCCCCATGTTTGTTTGTACTGTAAAAATCTGTCATACCCAACCCATTAGAACTATATGAGGAGAACAGAACGACATAATCATAAAAAATTAAGAGAGAGAGTATCAAAGAGAAAGAGAAGTGCCAGGGTGGTACCGTTGGTGGTTTTTCGTCGGCGGTGGCGGTGGTGGCGGCGTTAGGTTGCGATGAATGAGCTGTGAGAAAGGCAACAATGAATTGTAGGAAAGTTAAGTTGGATATGGGCCAGTTTGGGTGGGTTATAAAAAGCCCACTTCAAGGTTCATGTCACAATGACTTCTAATTTTATTTTATTTTTTCCATATATTTTCTTTACAGGAGGTATATTCGATATATATTTACCAATAAATATAAATATTTATTTTGGAATATATTTAAATTCACAAAAATTATTCGATCTATAATTATACATCCGAACACAGTTTGGTTTTTTAGTTGTATTCGAGTTAATTAGATTAGAATACATCGATTTCTAAATTTTTTAATAGGATAAAAAGTAAGATAGAAACACGGTAAAATTTATATATCATTTGTTTGATATATATAAGATAATTAATATAATAATATTATTTTATATAATATATTTTTGAAATACACTTTATAATAATATAATATATATTTAATTTGCAAAATTATGTGTGAAACAATTATAAATAATTTTAAATTAACTAGTTATATTTTTTTAAATTAACAAAAATACTTAAAAAGTAAAACAATTTTAAGAAAATTAATTAACATTTTTAAATAAATAATTTTAGTTTATAAAAATCACGACTAACTAAACATTTATATTATATATGTTAGATAGGTTACATGTGATGTAGCTAAATATCACTAGAAGGGGGTTGAATAGGGATTTTGCTGTTAAAAATAATTTATAAGTGTTTTAAAAACTATCCTCTCGCTGAGGATGGCTAGCTCGAGGATGGGATTTTTCAAATCGTTAGATCTAATTTGAGTAAAAGAGTAGGAGTAGAATATGAGAGGCACACACAATTTTATACTGGTTCACCCAAAGATGGCTACGTCCAGTCCTCACACCCTTGTGAGATTTCACTAACTTTCAAACAGATCAATCCTCACACCGAGGATGATTACAAACCGTGTATTCTTTAGCTTCACCAAGCTTACAATCAATTTCCAAATATTTCCAAGTGTAACTCACAAGGAAATTACAAAGTGATATGAGAGTGATTGATACTTAATACTTTCTCAAAGGATTTACAAAGATATAGTGTAGGATCAAAGAAAGTAAGAAGTGAGGGTGTTTTGCTCTTGATAGCTTTAAGATGTTTGATCTTTTTATGCAAGTGTGTTGTGTCTCATATAATGGAGAGCTTGTTTGCATTTTATAGAGATCCAAGCTCTTTGATGACCGTTGGAGCTTATTTCAAATATTTGTGTTGTTTTTCAATGTATTTGATCAATTAGAAATGGAACCTACGATTGTAAGCCCTAAAATAAAACTCTTAAGTCATACACCATGAGAAGTAGCCTCAAAACATGAGACAAACTCGACTACCATAATATAAGTAGAAACTAAGGTTTGCTTAGGAGTTATCCATGAAATAGCTCCATCGACCATCAAAGAAATGTATCCTGAAGTTGAGTTGCGAGAATCAATGCAACCAACAAAGTCAATATGAACAACTAAACATGTCATCTTTGGTTCCTTGAAGATACCTCAACACCTTTGCAATTTTCTAGTGGTCAATACCTGAGTTACTTTTATATCTTTCTATGATTCCAACAACAAATGCAATATGGGTCCTTGCCCATACTTGAGCAAACATAATGCTTCTAACAACATAAGCATAAGGAATATTCTTCATTTCTTCCCACTCAAAATTATTATTAGGGCATTGATTCAAATCGAACTTATCACCCTTCAACATGGGAGAAACATTTGATGAACAATCTTTCATCCGAAAATTCTCTAGAAGCTTATTGATATAGGTTTCCTGTGATATACGTAAAATACCTTGAGGTCTATCTCTATGGATCTTAATGTCAATGACATAAGATGACTCACTCATATCCTTCATATCAAAGTTTTTAGAAAGAAATTGTTTCATCTCATGTAGAATAAGAAAACAAATTTTACTTTCACTAACCTTTTAGAATATGCATTGATCAATGATATTTTTAAAAAATCCACATGAAGATATTGGAATTTAAGATATAATTGACGAGAGACTTGTTTTAAACCATATATGGATTTCTTAATTTTACAAACCAAATGCTCACCATCACTAGAGGAGAAACTTTTAGGTTGTTTCATATAAACATTTTCCAACAAATCTCCATTAAGAAATGTTGGTTTAAATCCATTTGATGTAACTCAATATCAAAATATGAAACTAATGCTAAGATGACATATAGAGAATCTTTCTTAGATACGGGAGAAAATATGTTTATGTAATTGATTTCCTCTTTATGAGTAAATCCCTTAGCAATGAGTATGACCTCGTATCTCTCAATGTTACCTAATGAATCTTTCTTAGTCTTAAAGATCCATTTAAAACCAATAGTCTTTGTTTCATCATGTAACTCAACAAGATTCCAAACACCATTATTTTTCATGGAATTCATCTCATCAATCATGACATCATACCACAAGTTTGACTATTTGCTGCTCGTGGCTTGTGCAAACATTTCAAGATCATTATCAACTATAACATTATAGTCATATTCTTGTAGATATACAATGTAATCATCAGGTACAATTGATTTTCTTGGTCTAGTAGATCTTCTCAAAGTCATATTTATATTTTCTTATGGATCATGTTTAACTAATTGATCATCATTTTCAAGCATTTGATGACCAATTATTATCAACATTTTGTGGAATCTCAATGATTGTTTGATCGATATCCATTTGATTTTGAGGGATGTTATGAATGACAACCAAACTATCACATGAAGTGAAAGGTTAAGATTTTGTATGACCATGCAAAGAAACTAAGTTCCTATTTGATCTATCCCATTAATCAAGTGATTTTCTAGAAACTTGACATTTCTTGATTCCACAATCCTAGTTGTGTGAGTTGGACGATAAAACCTATATGATTTAAACCTTTTGGCATATCCAATGAAATATCCATTAATGGCCATAAGACCTAAATTTTGCACTTGTGGATTATAAATCCTCACCTTAGACTAACATCACCAAACTCACAAGCATCACAAACTTGGTTTAATCCTTTATATAATTCAAAGGCTTCTTTGGGGAAACTTTGGTTGAAACACAGTTTAAAATATAGTTGTCTTTAGTGCTTCATTCCACGAGGATTTTGGAAGACTAGAGTTGTTAAGCATACTCTACACCATGTTTAATAATGTTTGTTTTCTTCTTTCTGCAAAACCATTTTGATTCGAAGAATTAGACACAATTAGGGATGGGAATAGGCTAGGCCAAGCTTTGAAAGGCCTGAACCTGACCTACGGCCTATCATAGAGTTTTTTTTCGCCCTGACCTGACCTTTTTAAAAATCTGGCCTAGCCTAAAAGCCTTTTTAAAAGTCTTATTCACATTAAAATATTTAAATATTCTACTCATACCACATGATGCTCTCCACATATCAATGTACATATCTATATATATTAAACAAAAAATCATTTTTCTAACAAAATAATTTTTAAAAAATCTGAAACAAAACATCCTTTAAACCCTAAAAAATAATTTTTAGTTTAAAATAATAGATATTTTTTTCTAAAAAAAAAATGCACCCATTTTTACCTTTTAAGCAAATATGGAACGACTACTGAGTGATTGAGTGATTGACTAATTGAACGGTTATTGAATATGAAACGACTACCAAATATAGAATCGCTACCGAATATGGAACGACCACTGAATATGGAATAATTATTGATAGAATTTAAAATAGCAAATAATATTATTAATATAATAATAAAAAAAATAATATAAATAAATAATAAAATATATATAGGCCGATCTATCAGGCCTAATAGGCTTTTTTATAACCCTGAACCTGACCTATTTAAATAAATAGGTTTTAAAAATAGTCTTAGCCTAACATTTTTATTAAATAGGCCAAGTCAGACGAGACCATAAGTAGGTCAAGCCATAGGCCCTTGACGGACGACCTAGCTTATTCTCATCCCTAGACACAATGTATTGGACAATACTCCTATGCTATTGAAGAAACTTAGCAAATCGAAAGTGCTTGTCCACCTTGAGTGTATTTATCATATTATTCACCACCTCGATCCGATCTTACTGCTTTTATTTGCTTTCCACATTGATTCTCAACTTCAACCTTAAAGTTTTTGAAGGTATCCAATGATTCATTTTTATTATGAAGGATATAAACATTAATATATCGTGAGTAATTTATCATGAAGGATAAAATATTTCTAACCATGCACATCCATATTTGGACAACATATGTTTGTATGAATTATCTCTAATATGTTTGAACTTCTAATGACACCTTTCTTAGACATGTTCGTCTGCATACTATCAATGTAATCAACACAAGTTTCAAAGTCAAGAGTATTGAGTGCCTCATCTTTTACTAACCTTTTAATTCCCTCTATGGAGATATGTTGTTGTACCCTAAACCTTTTAATTACCTTTATAGAGATACGTTGTTGTACCCTAATTTTATTTGTCCATTTGTTTTTTAAATATTAAATAATAGTGTTAGTTGAACTCATTTTAGATCAAAATTTGGTCCAAAATTACAAACTAGAATAATTTGTTTTTTAAAAATAATAATAATAAAGCAAACTTATGTTTGCTATAATGAAAAAACAAAAACAAGAAATAAAAAAGTGGTAACGGAAAGCCAAACTTGACTGCTAAAGTTGTTAAAATTAGAAATATTTAAATGAAATGAAACTGAAAAGGGAATGAATTAATGATAATTAAAATTAATAATAAATATTAATTCACAATTAATTATTTGTTTTTTATTTCTTTTGTAATTACGTCTAAAAAAATCTATCAATACTCTGCAATTACCCAACGGGGGAGAATTGATGAGAATTATACTGTTTTATTTTATCAAATAAAAAAAAAAAGAGATCAATCGTAGGCTCATAGCGGAATGATAAAAAGACTAACTTTGAGTCTTTATTTGCAATAGAGAGGTAATTAAGGTGCCATTTTTTTATGAAAATATTTTGTATTTTTATTTTTAAAATGTATGTTTATCTTATCTTAATAAAAAAAATTATTTAAATGAAATATTATTATGTAAAAAAAATAAAATGTTAATTAAT
>JBBPBR010000008.1:46517926-46544048 GCA_037974775.1 Cicer pinnatifidum | reverse complement strand
TACACGTAAAATCATCTAAAATCTTATACTTTAAAATATTGCACTAAATACTATTATTGTTAGAAAAATATATAATAATAAAACATAATATTTTTTATTTATATAACTCATTTAGTCAAATATGTACAAGATTAGTACAACATATAAAAAACACACATAGAAAGAAAATTTATCATAAAACTAATCAATATATATTCTAAAATAATTTTAACCCCAAAATAATTATTTAAAATTTTATTTATTTAATATGTGTATTTCGCATTGAATTTATATGAGTTCCATTTGTAACTTCTAATTAATTAGTAAATTGTTGATATCTTGACAAAAAAATTTACAAGACTCAATTTTGAGCGGCTTATAACCAAGTTGGATATCACAAATATCTATACACCAATTTAAGATAGAGACGTTGAAGAATCAAGAAAAATTCAATATGATTATCTTTTATTTTATATTATTTCATTTATTTTTATTTTATTAAGTCTGTAAAAACATAATTTAACTAATAAAAATAATAAGATATATTAGAAGTTGGTCAACAGATAGAAAATATACTTAATATGATTTTTTTATAATTATTTTCTGATTACTAAGGTCTAAATATTTTCAAATTTTAATTTTCAAGGATTCTACTTATGGAATAAATACAATATAAAAAAAAATTAAAGTTTACTCATTAATAATTTCTAAATACTTTTAGATTTAACTATTTAGAGGATTTTTCCTTTGCTTATAAATAACTACATATTATTTGAACATACGCCCGACCAGGCTTGGCTCGGCTCGGCTCGGCTTGGCTTGGCTATGTGGTGTATTAATTTTTTAAACATATGAAAATTAATTATTTATCTAAACAGACTATTCTTCTGTTATTTGCCCAATCAAAACCCTAATTTGACTGAGCTTCTGTTTTGCCCGGTCAAAACCCTAATGCCTGGTCTTCCCCACGTGTCACTTGTTGCCCCGTCAAGAAATCATGGTCAAACACGTTTTCCTATTTTTGAGCGCACTTCTAGTGGTCAGCTAATGGATCTCGTGCCTGATGGATCCCCCGTTATTCTCAGATCCAGTTGTGGAACTCCTCTATAAATATAGGGATCTCCTCAGTTGGAAAATCACACCAAAAGCTCTCCGTATCTGAGGCTTTTCTCACTTCTCCCCCTTTTTTTCTTCTTCTTCTTCTTCTTCTTCTTCTTCTTCTTCTACTACTTTTCTCACGAGTAGCCTTAGTGCTATATTACGAGTGTCAGTCGTTCGACTGCCATACAGAGGGTGTAATTCTAGAACGGTTTTCTACAGTGCAGTAGAACTCCGATACAGAGTATCTGGGCTGTTTTATCCTGGAGACTTCGTGGTTGATAGTCTGTCTTGCACAATTTAGGCAGTGCCTGGAAACGTCTTAAAGAGAGCGACCTAGTCTGCGACTTAACCTAGTAATTTTAATCGGTGGCATTGTTATTTTTCAAAAGTATTTTTCTGAAACAACAATTTTAAGACGTTTTCGAACTGCAATGTCTACCGACGAAAATACTGGGTCAGGTTCTTCTATTTCAGACTTCAACAAACCATTTCGGTTTGAGGGCAGTCACTTCAAACGTTGGCAACAAAAGATGTTATTTTTCCTAACCACAAAAAAACTTGCCAACGTTCTGAAGGATGATATCCCTGTTGTTCTAGAAAAAGCTGAACAAACAGAAAAGGATAAGATAGCTGCTGAATTAACCCAATGGAAACATAATGATTACTTATGTAAGAATTATATTCTTAATGGACTTGCTGATGATCTCTATGGTTACTACAGTTTCGACAGCAATACTGCTCGACAGGTTTGGGATGCTCTAAAGAAGAAATATGATAATGAGGAAGCTGGAGCTAAAAAGTATGCTGTTAGCCGCTACCTCAAATATCAGATGACAGATGACAGATCAGTGGAAGCTTAGTCTCATGAAATCCAGAAAATAGCTCACGATATTATCTCTGAAGGTATGTCCCTAAATGATTGGTTTCAGATTGCTGTTATTATTGACAAACTGCCCCCTGCTTGGAAATATTTTAAAAATTCTCTTAGGCACAAAACCAAAGAATTTTCACTAGAAAGCTTAATAACTCGCCTTAGAATTGAGGAGGAATCTCGTAAGGAAGACCAGAAAGATGAAGTTCTTCTTGTGGCAACTAAGAAGAAAAAGAAATTCATTGGAGCGGTGCTGAAGCCAAACGACAAACAACTAAAGAATCAGAATCGCTCCTCTAAGAACAGCAACAAGAATAGGAACCCTCCAAAGGTCCCTACTGCCAGACAGCACCCACCTCATAGAAATGGCCCTCTCCCGTTTACTTGTTTCAATTGTGGGAAAGAGGGTCATATGGCACGCAAGTGCAGGAAGAAGCCAGGCCCTGCAAATCAGGCTAACTTGACTGAAGAGAAATTCATTGCTATGATAACTGAGATCAACCTTGTAGGTGGATCAGATGGGTGGTGGATAGACACTGGCGCCTCTCGCCATGTTTGTTATGATCGTGTTATGTTTAAAACATACACTGATGCTGAAGATAAGAAAATGTTGTTGGGAGATTCTCACACCACTAATGTTGCTGGTAATTGAGATGTGGAACTAACATTCACATATGGAAAAAACTTAATTCTAAAGGATGTCATGCACACTCCAAAAATAAGGAAGAATTTGGTTTCTGGGTTTCTTCTCAATAAGGCAGGGTTCACTCAATCTATAGGGGCAGATTTGTACACCATTTCTAAAAATGGTATTTTTGTAGGGAAAGGTTATGCCACTGATGGCATGTTTAAATGGAATGTTGAATTGAATAAAATGTCTCATTCTGCTTACATGTTGTGTGATTTTAATATTTGGCATGCTAGACTCTGTCATATGAACAAAAATGTGATTTCAAACTTAAGTAATTTAGGTTTAATTCCAAAGTTATCTCCAAAGGATTTCGAAAAAATGTGATTTTTGTAGTCAAGCTAAAATAACAAAGAAATCACATAAATCAGTAATTAGAGAATTTGAACCCCTAGAATTAATACATTCTGATATATGTGAACTTGATGGAACACTGACTAGAAATGGAAAACGTTATTTCATAACTTTTATTGACGATTGCTCTGATTTTACTTTTGTATATCTGATGAAAAATAAAAGTGAAGCGCTTGACATGTTTAAGATCTTTGTAAATGAAATTGAAAATCAATTTAATAAAAAGATTAAGAAGTTTCGTAATGATAGAGGAACATAGTATGATTCTAGTTTGTTTAATGACTTTTACAAAACCCATGGAATTATACATGAAACTACCGCACCGTATTCACCTAAAATGAATGGTAAAGCTGAAAGAAAGAATAGGACTCTTACTGAATTAGTTGTTGCTATTATGCTTAACTCTGGTGCTGCATCTCACTGGTGGGGGGAAATTATTTTGACTGTTTGCTATGTTTTGAATAGAGTTCCAAAATCTAAAAGCAAAACATCTCCTTATGAGATAATGAAGAAAAGACAGCCCAACTTGTCTTATCTTCGAACATGGGGTTGTCTGGCCTATGTTAGAATCCCTGATCCCAAGCGAATTAAACTCGCAAGTAGAGCATATGAATGTGTCTTCATAGGATATGCTGTAAACAGTAAAGCGTATAGGTTTTATGATCTAAATGCGAAAGTGATCATAGAGTCAAATGATGTTGACTTCTACGAAAATAAATTCCCTTTTAAATCAAGAGATAGTGGGGGCAGTGAACCCAATCAAGTCCTGGTGATAAGAAATACTGAAAGCAACAAGCAAGACGAAACATAAACTCGAAGGAGTAAGAGAGTAAGAATTGCTAAAGATTATGGACCAGAATATATGGCCTATAATCTAGAAGAGGATCCTGCGAATCTTAAAGAAGTTCTGTCATCCCTGGATGCAGATTTATGGCAAGAAGCTATAAATGATGAAATGGATTCTCTAGAGTCTAACAAGACCTGACATTTAGTAGACTTGCCTCCTGGTTGCAAACCTATAGGTTGTAAATGGATTTTGAAAAAGAAACTAAAACCCAATGGATCTATTGATAAATACAAGGCACGCCTTGTAGCCAAAGGTTTCAGACAAAGAGAAAATATAGATTTCTTCGACACTTTTTCACCAGTCACTAGGCTAACATCCATTAGGGTGCTTATATCACTTGCGGCTATACATAACCTTGTGATACACCAGTAGAACTCCGTACAGAGTATCTGGGCTGTTTTATCTTGGGGACTTCGTGGTTGATAGTCTGTCTTGCAAAATTTCTGCAGTGCCTCGAAACGTCTTAAAGAGAGCTACCTAGTCCGCGACTCAACCCAGTAATTTTAATCGTTGGCATTGTTATTTTTCAAAAGTATTTTTCTGAAACAATATATATATATATATATATATATAACATGCAGGATATATGTCACCTATAAAGAAATATATAACTAGTGGTTCATATTTCACATAACAAATGGTATATACACAATATTTCAAATTCAACATAAAACATTTATCTTTAATTTATCATTTGTTAAAAAAAAATTATTGTAATGTCTCAAATATTACTAAAAAAATTAAAGATAAATTACACAGGATTCTACTCATATTATTGACTTGATAACTTCAAAAGTGATGATGTCATCGCAGTTGTAAATTTTAAAATCTTTATAATGGCTGCATTTGTTCGTATTTTACCATAACATAAAAGTTTGTATTGTAACCACTAGTATGACAATAACTGCAATTTAAAAGTACGAGAACAATCTACATGATCTAATGTGGAAATGAAGAAAAAACAATTTAGCTTGATTGCCCCATTTTCCACTTAAATCTGTAGGGTTTTGACTCCGTTGATCCACTTAAAAACAATTTACAAATTGATTCCATAATCTAGAGGATGTGGAAATCATAAATTAACTTGGTTCTATTAATGTTCATGTCATGCTCAAAGTTGCTCTCTTTAATATAGCTTTTCTCAAAAGATTCATTTTTGGGTGTTCACACACACCATTTCATTAATATTTTAACTTCCAATTTTCCTCTCTAAAACTTAACTCTAATATCTCTAGAATGGTAAGCATTAATATTATTTGCATTGCATGGTTAATTTGTCTTTAAGCTATCTTATATTTTTATCTTTAAGCTATCTTATATTTTTTTATCTCCAAGCTATTAAAAAAATAAGAAATTGGTAACATTTTCCAAAAGTTACTAATTTTCAAATATGTTGTAGTGGGTATGCTATCTCTTACATGTTTGTGTTCTTCATCCTTTTGAAAATACTGGTTGTAGTCCATATTTTGTGTCTCTATTTGCAATATTAGACGGGGGCTTAACAAAAGATTATGGAGCTTAAAAAGAAAAAGGGTGAAGACATATTTTATGCATTATTTTTTTAACAAATGTGCTACTAATGTTTTTTCAAAAATATACAATTTATTTAATAAAAATATAAAAATAGTAAATTAAATATCACAATATATATGTAATTTATACAATATAAATTGACACTATTGCCTTTCTCCACTCGTTCATCAAATATAATAATGGGGTTCCTCACTTGATATTTGTCATTATTCCAAACCAAAGAACCTACCTGATTCAATAGGTTCCTTTATTGCTCCATCTATAGTGAAAACAAATGTCTGCTTTTCTCCTGGTGAAGTGAATGACAAAATACTGGACTTCATAGAAATGTTCAGTCCTTTAGGAACTATAACAATTTATCTATATGTAGACATCGATAATCCGACATTTGTGAGAATCCTAAAGAAGCTTCCAAATAGATAGTGTTTAGGACGTATGGCTTTGAAAGCAAAGGAAAGATAATTTAAATCTTTTGTGGTCGATGTGAGAATTGTAAAATTGTTGCAATGTAGTCCTATCCACATGAAAATATGATTGTAATCAATTTTTCTAACATCATAAATCAGGCCACGATTCACTTTCTTAAGAGCGTCAACTTGACCTGCTCTATAAACGAATTCAACATCAAAATTATTTATGGGATTCAATTGTTTAGCTCCAACAAATGCAACACAATATTTTTTTATATTCGCTTACAAAAAATTATACTCACATCAAATCAAATAAATTGGAATTACACTATCCTTTAGTAAGAATAACTGAACAATCATTGAAATTTTTTATTTATTTTACATCTATCCATATCACTTATAAGTAATTTTGGATACTTTATAATTAATTTTTTAACCATAAATAAAATACTTTTTTTCAACTTAAAAGTTTTCTCTTAAATCCTATTTTTTGTTTTAAATTAGTTCGTAGTTGACGCTGTGAGCTCAACATTATAGCTCGACAATAATTTTTTTTTTAAAAGAGAGTATAGATTTTGATATAAAAGAAAAGGAAAGAGAAATGTAATCAAATTTCTTATAAAGAGTAACTTTCTCATTGATTAAAAAAATCAACTTTTAAAAAAAATTCTATCAAGAATCAATTAAAGCTAAGCATGTGCCCAATTTAATTTTCTTTAGACATGTATATATTGATTGAGGTGTAACATTACTAATTTTTTTATTGGTTGTCAATAGAGCTGAACGGATAGCAGCAATCATATAAGATGATATTACTTGATGTACTCCACTGAACGGAATAAATGCAAACATGACATTGATGTTCTAGACAAAATATTAAACTGTAACTTTCTGTTGTCAATCTCAACTTCAGAAACAGGGGAAATTAAAAATCAACTGACTATAATATCAACCCCAGAAGTAGTTAAATCATGCTACAATATCAACACAAATATAAAAGGTTAACAAATTTTTTTAACATGAGAAAGATGTGTTTAGTTTATTCATTCATAGAAAATAAATCTTGAGAATATCATAAGTAACATTGTTTGGACACTTGTGTTGCCTTCACACAGAACAATTTTACCCTTCACTGCCTTCTCATCCAAGGAATTGGTTGAGCTAAACTTGCAATTTTGAAATATTTCTATTAGTAAATTATAGACTTAAGTTTTCTTCTATTCAATAATGCTGATTTTGGAGCACAGATGATTGTATTATAATTTCTTTTTATTGTTTTACAATTGGGTTCAATATGTTGTTAGAAAAGTACAGCTTCTAATATAGATTTTACTTAATTTTTGCATTTGTAAAATATAAATATTGTTTCTTTTTTCTAGAGGGCAGAGCAATTTTTGTTAAATGTAAGAAATAAAATTGAAATAAATATTTTATGTGACAAAGTTGAAAGATAATAATTTTTTTTGACAGCGATAATCATTTTTTACTGTTTTGAATTTGAAATGCCAAATTGATGAACTATGAGTGTGATAAGTAGCATGGAGGACAAGTAGTGAAGAATAGAGGCAACCAATAATGAGGATGGGGAAAAAAGGTTTGTGTTTCCTTTTATATTATGAAACCGGACACATTCAAGTCCCCTTCAACCAAGTTGGAAAACAATAAAGAAGGTAATATTTTACAAATGTTTATAAATCTAAAATGTCAAATATATTGTAGTGGGTATTCTCACTCTTATATATTATGGTTTTGTTCTTCATAAAAAATGGTTGTGTGCTTATTGAATATGGGACTAATTTAATGTTTTAATGTTTATAACTTTTTCTCTTATAAAAAAATAAGAGTTTACGATATTTTTAATATAATGACATACAATTTAATGATATCAAACTATTTAGATGCATTAATAATTTATTATGAATTAAATTATAAAAATGAATAATTTCACAAATTGAAACTGAAGTTTTTAGAGGATATTATTGTAAATTTATGAGTATTTATCATTTAATATTATCGTATCATATGTCATATAGTTTAAAATTCGTCATATCATCATTTTTTAATATCATCATTTTTTAGTTAAAAAATGTAACAGAGAAAACAAAACTATTGGATTTTATAATAAAAGGGATTAATTTTATAAATTAAAAAAATATAGAAACTAAAATTGCAATTAAAGCGTCAAAATAACATGAGAAATACTCTATCTAGTCTTGAATATAACAGAAAATTAAATTAATAAATAATAATATGTTATTTTTATAATAATTATTTTTAATGGTTAATTTATTAATTTTTCGTTTTTATATATTTTTAATATATATATATATATATATATATATATTAAAAAAATCCACAAAATTACTATTTGAACAAATTTTCATTTACTAAGATGCATATTCATTGGATTCCAATTCAATCGCTTTCAGTATAGACAGCTTTAATTTTGAGTGAGGATGGGGTAGTGGGGTTATAGGCTAGCTAAGGCATGTTGAAAATTGGGTAATTATTAGTCACAATCACAAATGCTGCTTCATTGTGGGTCAACTAGGCCATGCTTGATGAAAAAAGAGAGCAAAGCAATTATCCTTGTTTTTTTATACCAAAAGGGTTACTCTTAAGCTGGCATGCATTTCAGGTATTGTGAGCTTTTAGATTTTAAATATTAGGCCCAATTTCATAGTTTAAGTATATTGAAATATAAGGTAACTATTGTAACACACAGTAACTATTAGTAAATTATTATTATTATTATTATTATTATTATTATTATTATTATTATTATTATTATTATTATTATTATTATTATTATTATTATTATTATTATTATTATTATTATTATTATTATTATTATTATTATTATTATTATTATTATTATTATTATTATTATTATTATTATTCTTCTTCCAAGCCTAACATACTTGCGACTAACTTGAATTCCGGCTGCTGTTGATGCTACATGAGTCCCATGACCTACGAAATCTCTTGGAGATAATAGATAGTCAGTATTGTCCAAGGCTTCATCAATTAAATAATACCTTGCTCCAATTAATTTACTGCAACAACATATATCAACTATATATTGTGAGTATAATTGTAGAGTAAAATTTAAAATTGTAGCATGAATTAAAGTATAGTATATTACTTGTTGCATGTGAAATTTAAAGCAAAGCAATTTCCCTTTCATTTCTTTTGTGGTGGACTGAATCCTTTTTCATTAAAACTAGGAGATTCTGGCCAAATTCCAGTATCAATAACACCAATTATAATATCAGACTCAAACTGTTTTGCTTCCAAGTGTTGAGGGAAGCCTATAAAATCCCAAGATTTTGTGGTGAGGACTTTATGCTTTTCTTCGGGAAAGACATACACCACTCTATCAAGTCCTACATTACCAATTTTCTAGGTAAACAAATATACATTTATTCAAGAAGAAAAGATAAGTAGTTTTTCAGTAAAATAACAATATTGTCTACACATACCAGTCATTATGTTGGCTTCTTTCTCAGTTAGCTTTGCAACAAAGCCATTGAAGCTACGCTTGTAATGATGGAGTATAGTCTTTGGTGTTGAATTGCTGAAGATGTAAATAGTTTAGATTTCCTTTTTACAGAAGTACTAAAAAATAAAGTATTGATGAAAAAATTGATGAAATGTAACCTCTCTGCAACTTGTTAAAGCATCTTTTTGTAGAGGAACAATGAAGAAGTTTCATCATTCATGTTATGGCCAGTGTAGACAATGTAAGTCTACATTAGGATATAACACATTTATCATAAACAAGAAAAAATGTACTTATTTAGCCAAAATAATTAAGCTACTGAACACATGAACCAAAATAATTTAATACAAAAGATTAAGTGTATTTGCCTTCAAGTTATTTGGAGAAGTTGAGTAACATTTCAACAGAAGTGAAGTCAAAGTAAGGAGGAGAACCAAAAGAGCAGCGCAAGCCATTTTCAAGCTAGTAATTAATGACACAACAACAAACTGGTTAGTATTGTGTGTTATTAACTATCAAAATTGGTTAGTATTGTGTGTTATTCCTCTGCATAAATTTGTGTATTAAATTATTTATGATTTGTTTGAATACACCATTAATCAACGAAGAAAACAATAGAGTTTTCATGAAAAGGAAGCGTATTAGCCAAATTGTCTATTACTTGAAAGTTAGCAACCAATTCTAACAAATATATATTGCCTACACTCCACCATAAAACAAATTATGGGGATGTTTAGAGACATTTTTTGATAAGTAAGTTCACATTACCATAGAAGTACAAATTTATTCCATTGAGCTCAATTTTAAAACATCATCACTAGTTTTTTACCTCTATTTTCTAATTTCCTATTTTTTAAAAATTATTTATATCAAATCAACAAAAATCATATGATAATTAAAGTGAGAGATGAAAGAAACAGTGAGAGAAGGAAAAGGAAAATTAAAGTGAGAGATGAAAGAAACAGTGAGAGAAGAAAAAGGAAAATCTAGCAAAAATAATAAATATATAGAAAATAAAAAATATACATAAATGAGAGAATTATGTTAGAAAAAAGTAAACATGTGATAGTAACATATGATAGTTAGATTAGTACCATAACAATACAAAACCAAATATAGATGACCAAGCTAATAAAAAAGTGTAATTTCATTGCAAGTTAAATGAAGTGGAAATAATTAAAGAAACAATTAACCAAAGTTAATAGTAGTAAACGCTGATTATAAATAAATAATAAACTAATTAACGAATACAGTTGATTAATGAATAGTAACAAAACAGAGATCAAAGAGCATAGAAATTATTGGAAGTTAAATTAAGTGGAAAAAAACTAAGCAAAATTAATATTAAAATCTAATCAATAGAGAAAGAACCAGCTAGGGAGATAGAGTTATACTTACAGAGAGAATAATACACTTGATGGCAGGAAATGTTATGTTATAGTTTTAACGGCAAGTCCTTAATTCACAGTAAATATTGAGTTATTATTATTATTGTTATTTAATGACATCTTTTCTAATTTGCTTAGTTAGAACTGAATCAATTTTACTCTTTCTCTGCATTTTTCTGAAATTCAACTAAAAATAATATATATAGTAGCATGGCTCTTTCTTTCTTGTTTTTCTAATTTCACACTTATAATATAGAAGTAGAGGTGTAGGAGTATAAACACCAAAATGCTTATTAATATGTATGTGTTTTGGAATCTCTTACTAATATGTATGTGTTTTGGAATCTCTTACTATATATCAAAATGTTTAAGGGAGAGAGATATTCTAGTTGATTTGTGTTGTGAAAAAGAGGTTGAGTATATATATTGAAGAAGAAAGCAAGAAGAAGAAGAAGGAGGAGGAGGAGTGTATTAATATTGAGAGAGAGAGAGAGAGATTATGAGTGAGTGAAGGGTGAAGAAGAATGTTAGATTAACGCAAGTATTTATAGAAGAAGAAAAGTGAGTGTGTTTGCTTAGTAACAACACATACTCTATTTATTTTTCTTTCTAAACACACAATGCTAAGATTCTCTTCTCTCAATGTTTAGCTAATTAAGTCATTTAATTTGTTTTCTTTGCAAGAGAATATTAAGAATTATTGTGTTTTGCAAACTTGCATTCATGTAATGCAAAAGGTTAAGTATCATACATGCATATTCCTATTGCATTTTTAGCATGGTGAGTCTTAGTGTGGTCCCCTTTTCTCAAAGTGAAACTTATATGGTTTGGCAACTATATGTGAACTTTGTTCACATTTCCATACTATCTTCTAATTAGCCAACTCATAGTGGGAATCTTTTTTATATTTGAAAATAAAAGGCCAAAATATTTATGAAACTAGTGTGTGTCTATCAAAAGAAAATGGATGAAACTAGTGTTTTGATCTTTTAAGGTTTTCTTGCTATCGGTCATTATTATTTAGTAATGCAGTTAAATCATTTCTCTTATTAATCTTTTTAGATTCGTGGGAAGTTAATTGAAACTAACTTTTACTAATTTTATATTTTACGATGAAAGATCGTGGGAAGTAAATTACAAATACTTAAAAGATATTTGGTTGGTTAGAGTAAAGAGTAAAATAATTACTATGGAAATATGTGCAAAGTGAAACTAAGGGACTATGATTTTTAAGGCAACAAAATTTGAAACAACGTGACCAACATGGTCCACTAATGTATGCAAAGTGATTAGTTTACAATATATGTACACTACGTTCAGGAAACCACTTAAAATGAATTAGAAGACTTAATGACATTTAACATTAGAATTCTTGTCATAGTCCTCCAGCTTGTCATACTTTTGGAGAAGTTGGCTTACAGTATATATGTAATAACTCTTAACAAGAAATAAATTATATCCATCTAAAAGCTAAAAATTAGAGGTGGTACGTGTAAAGTGATTACAAAGGTATACTTTTTTTTTCTTTAAAACGAACTAGGTAATTATTTAAAAGCTTCAACTAATTATTTTTTCACTGAATTAACTAAGGCATTTCTCTAATTAGAAGCTAGTGTGCAGTAAGAAGTTCATTAATTCATGCTTTTGTTTTTTCTTTATCAGCTTTACTTCTTTTTTCTTTCTTATTAAATTTAAAAAATTACCATTAATTTTTTCGGTTTTACTATTTAGTGACATTTACTGTAATAATGATATATATATATATATCATGTTTATTTTTTCCTCCTGCTATTTTTGACAGCAAATGACTATGCAGTGTATTATGCTTTATAAATTTTGTTTTAGAAATTCATCATCAAGGGGAGGAAGATTATATTGATGAACAAGATAGAGAACATATTGATACTTTTGAGAATTCATGTTGAAAATACATATTGAATTAAGTGAAAAAAAGTATGTAAAATAATTACAACATGCTGTTTTTATAGAACTTAAGAATGATTTACTACTTCCTAACAATCCTTATCTAACTCGCGAAGGAGTTACAACTAACTAATCAAACTAATTACTTTTACTCTAACAAAATAATATTTTCTAACACCCTCCCACAAACATAGAATCGTAGATTTAACCGATCTATGGCTGAAGCGAGACTTATATGCTAAAAACATGTAAACAATATAATCCTAAGTAGAATGAAGAAATTTAGAAACTAAACTATACCAAGATTTAATCCCAAAAGTTACTCCTATGCAATGGATTGACATTATCTTGACTTATAATCTTGAGTCATTTCATGCTCGGGTTCCCATCATGCTGTCAGTGGATGATGAATTTTTTATTTACCACGATCCAATACAGGCTGTGATATATCTAGTCCTTCTCCTTTAACAATAGATAAATATCTAACCACATAATCAACAAATCAAAACACAGGGAATAAAATAATCACCATTTGAAGAATCAACAATAACATATCAAATGTAGTAAACTAAAAATTTTAATTTAGTATCATCCGACTCTCTTTGCCACAACTGATTGCAAGTGAAAATTATCATGTTTTGGACAAAATTTTAAATTTAATAAGACATGGACTAGTGCTTTACCTTTTCGGGTTAAAACTGTCGACAAGAAGGTCCTCATCCCAAAGAAATATATAATTGTAGTCAGCAACTATATCTGGATGCAAAAACCGTTTTGCAAACCACCTTTGACATCATAGAGAGCATGAATTTGTGTAATAGTAACAGATGTAGGAGTAGATGATTAAAGATTAGGGGGAAAAAATTAACATGTGAGTTTATTATACCATTTTGTTTGATTTAATAGCAGACACATGTATGGCACGATTACTCCAAGTTAAGTTCTTCCCTCCATCCACAAAACCATCCTAGTGAAAAAACATCACAACAAAATCAGTTGACGGGAACTGCCACAAGTGATATGAGCCAGCAGATAAGAGTTTTAAATAAAAGTCAGATTATATAATGAGTGAATGAACAGACACCGTAACGACCCCTTTCTTTGTCTCCTCGGTTCCTGGGTGAGTAGAAAGGGGTCGATGAAAGGCCATTCTATCTACGAGTCTATCGGAGAGCCAGTCGGTACGTCGTTACGGATTCATAGCGAAGCCCTTTCTCATTTCAGCCATTGGTGATTGCCCATAAATAAGAGCTTAAAGGAAAAATGAAAAAATTAGATGTCGTGAATCGATTGGTAACATTATTTGAAGATAGAGAATAAATGAATTACTAGATTATTATTTACAAGGGAGTCCCATAAGGGGCGTGTTTCCAAGTTAGAAGTTGTAGCAAGAATTCCTTGAGGCAGTGGTTGAGTTCCAGAAGGACGGCATTGTCCCTGGCAGAGAGGAAATTAGTCCAAGTCAAGTCAGTCATCATATAGTATTAGTAAGTGAGTCCGGCATTGAATAAATGAGTCCCCATCGTGCCAATCTCTGCAAGTAGTAGTAAGTGAGAGATCAAAATTTAAATGAAATTAGAGAAAATGAAATAGAATAGAATTCATACTTGTTTGTACTCCAGCTTTGCAGAGAATGCATTACCAAGGAAATAAGCAGCCGAAATCAAAGAAACTATGACTAGGAATGTCCGAAGGAACAACCTATTCTTTGGATCCAGAAACACAACACCCTGCATTGGAATTGGAATTCATATCATACAATTGAAAGTACAAGAACAAAATAATACACTTTAATTAGTTTATGAGCATAAGAATAATTTAATAGAGATCTTATAGTAACAGTAACAGAATCAAAAGGCTTCATTATATGTCCTCAGGTAAGATTGATAGAAGAAGAAAAGAGAAAAAATTTTGTGCATAGGTATAAATGAAGTAAAGTAAAGTAAAGAATAATCGGAAAGGAAAGAATAGGGGGAAGAGAAAGTTGATTGGAGAAAGAAAGAGAAGTTAGTAAAGAGAAGCAAGGTAGAGAGTCTCGCACTACAACAACGGAGAACAATCTTAATGAGAGTTGCAAGCCCCAGATCTCCAATCTTAACTTCTCCTTGATGACCATTTATAAATATATTATCACACTTCAGATCCCTATGTATAATAGGTGGATTGTGATTGTGAATATAGATTAAACCCATTAAAATCTGTCTTGCCCATCCTTTTAACAGCTCTCATGTCTTCACTATGCCGGCAAAGAATGGGGTTTCTTTCAGGTTTTGTTTAATATTTGTTTCTTTCAGGTTTTTTTAAATAAGACAATTCAAACATGCACTCAACAAATACGATAGAGTTAGATGAGATGGTTCTTAGTATGAGATTGTATTTTTAAATTTGTTTCGGTGAAATTGGAATATGAACTGTCTAATTTTGGTCCAATGACTGTGATTTATTGACAACAATAAATGTGTCTTTCTGGATTAATCAAAATTCGTATTTAAACAAATATTCGTGTGGTTGTGACTTTAGTTATGTCATAATAATTGGATTGGTTTGTCTTTGAGATAATTTAACTTTTTAGGAGTTAGCTTTTAGTCTCTTGTCGTGTTTTACAAGATGGAAGAAAAGCTAAAATTTTGCTACCTTCTGACGAGCTTCTGTAGTATGAGACTGAAGCCATGAAGGCAACAAATTCTTCTGTCCTGGTTTTGAACAATTCAGCTTCTTTTTCATAATTGGTGGCACATTCTTCACAACAATTTAGCTTTTCATTCTCCTCCATGTTACTAAAGAGCTTTGATTCCACTATAGGACATGGACTTTTGACATACTCATTTTTGAATCATGCACACTGCAAATTAAGTAACAACATCCAATAAGCATCTAAAATTAAACAAAAACAAACTTAACAATCAAACTTTTAATTCCAATTCTTATAACTTAATAATCACACTTTTAAATCAATATTTGAGATAATGAAGCATTGGAAATAGAATCACATTTGCAAAAATAAACATGTATGTAATATATCTACTTTATAATTTTGCTTTCGGTAAAGTATAGGTACCTTGTAGAAAAACATCATGTGAATCCGTAATGTCTAAAGTAGTTTGTTTATATACTGACAAAACAAAGTGAAGCAGAAAGGCAATGGTTCACGTCTCTAACCAGCCTTACCTTACCAACCAACAACCATGCTTTTCACAGTGCCTTCTGCCACAACAGTACATACTTACCAACATATTGCAAAATAAATTCACCTTTCACTTAAACAACTATCATAATGTAGTATTACTTTTCTATATTTCCACTTGTTTAAAGGATAGTGTGTCGTGTGAATGAATCGCTTATTACAATCATCACCTTGTCTTCTTCCAAGTTCCAACACAACATAATAACAACTTCTCATCTCTTTCTCTAAAAACAGATAAAACTTCAAAGACACTCATTTCTAATTTCTAAGGAAATGGATTTCGAGGAAATTGTGATGAAGAACAATATTCATTTACTTGAGATGGAAGAACGATTTGAAACTTAATTTTTACGATTTTGTGAGACGACGAACGAAATGAACAATAATAATGGATGCTTAAAAAAGTGTGCTGCAAACAGATATCAAGTGTGCTGCAAAACTTAGTAAAATGTGTTATGTTCATGTAGCATTGTCCCACTACCATTAATAAACAATGACAGAAACTATAAGCCCAGCATGTACTATGATGAACAGTGGAGAGATTTCTGTAAATTGGAATAATAAAAACATAAAGTATACAGCAACAAAGTATTTTAAGAAAATAATATCAATCCATGACATACAATAATCATAGGTAGGATCACTTTGGCAGAATTCTTTTCATCAGAATAATCTTCGAACTTAATACATGATAGGGAAGTATGGTCGTCTGATCTATCTAACCTCATTAAGAAAAATGGGCAAGCATGCAATGCATTACATGCAATGCAAGATGCAGCAATAAAAAAATTCTACTTCAAACTCAACAAAAGGAGTAAACGTAAACTTCCACAAACTCACCTACCCATTTTAGGTTTTCCCCCAGGCTTTGATGTAATCCTGCCAAGCATTTGCAAACCCACAAGAAAAGCATGAGTATACAACCTCATTCAGCAAATCGCAAACCCACTCATATCAGCTCAAAAACAGAACAAAACAGAACAAATCGCTAAAAAATGACACTTAACAAGCAAGATTACCAAAATGAAAATTGAAATCGCAAACTGAAATGATTTGGAAAGAGAATAGAACTTACTTGCTACTGCAAATCGCGAAATGAAACGAGATAGATGAATTTAGGGTTGTTCGAAATGGAATTTAGGATTTTTGGAGATTAGAGATAGTTGAAGATAGCAGAGAGAAAAGAGTTTGAAAAATGCAAACAAAAAGAAAAGGTTTCACAGTCTCTAGTCTCTGTGGAAGTAAGTGTAGTTGCATTTTCATGGTACAACACCAAAGGGCAACACTTAATCTTTGTGCATTTAATTTTTTTTTAAAAAAATATAATATTTTTAAAAATAGTGACACTCTAAGTGAGTGTTACAATATATAGTTTTTTTTTTAGTGTGTATTAGTCATGCACTTTATGATGAATGTGTGTGTGTTTGATTTATTCATTTAATGTTTGGCAAATTAATCGAAGTTAGCTTTATTACTCTAGTTTTTGTTTTTCTTTCTTGATTTATATTTGATTTGATTGATGCGTGTTGAAGGTAATGCAAAAGGGTTTGTAGATTGTAGTGTATAGGGTAAGGACTTTATGCTTTTCTTCGGGAAAGACATACACCACTCCATCAAGTTCTACATTACCAATTTTCTTATTAAACAAATATACAGTTATTCAAGAAGAAAAGATAAGTAGTTTTTCAGTAAAATAACAATATTGTCTACACATACCAGCCATTATGTTGGCTTCTTTCTCAGTTAGCTTTGCAACAAAGCCGTTGAAGCTACGCTTGTAATGATGGAGTATAGTCTTTGGTGTTGAATTGCTGAAGATGTAAATAGTTTAGATTTCCTTTTTACAGAAGTACTAAAATATAAAGTATTGATGAAAAAATTGATGAAATGTAACCTCTCTTCAACTTGTTGAAGCATCTTTTTGTAGAGGAACAATGAAGAAGTTTCATCATTCATGTTATGGCCAGTGTAGACAATGTAAGTCTACATTAGGATATAACACATTTATCATAAACAAGAAAAAATGTACTTATTTAGCCAAAATAATTAAGCTACTGAACACATGAACCAAAATAATTTAATACAAAAGATTAAGTGTATTTGCCTTCAAGTTATTTGGAGAAGTTGAGTAACATTTCAACAGAAGTGAAGTCAAAGTAAGGAGGAGAACCAAAAGAGCAGCGCAAGCCATTTTCAAGCTAGTAATTAATGACACAACAACAAACTGGTTTGTATTGTGTGTTATTAACTATCAAAACTGGTTAGTATTGTGTGTTATTCCTCTGCATAAATTTGTGTATTAAATTATTTATGATTTGTTTGAATACACCATTAATCAAGGAAGAAAACAATAGAGTTTTCATGAAAAGGAAGCGTATTAGCCAAATTGTCTATTACCGATTCTAACAAATTTATATTGCCTACACTCCACCATAAAACAGATTATGGGGATGTTTAGAGACATTTTTTGATAAGTAAGTTCACATTACCATAGAAGTACAAATTTATTCCACTGAGCTCAATTTTAAAACATCATCACTAGTTTTTTAGCTCTATTTTTTAATTTCCTATTTTTTTAAAATTATTTATATCAAATCAACAAAAATCATATGATAATTAAAGTGAGAGATGAAAGAAACAGTGAGAGAAGAAAAAGGAAAATCTAGCAAAAATAATAAATATATAGAAAATAAAAAAAAATATATATAAATGAGAGAATTATGTTAGAGAAAAGTAAACATGTGATAGTAACATATGATAGTTAGATTAGTACCATAACAATGCAGAACCAAATATAGATGACCAAGCTAATAAAAAAGTGTAATTTCATTGCAAGTTAAATGAAGTGGAAATAATTAAAGAAAAAATTAACCAAAGTTAATAGTAGTAAACGCTGATTATAAATAAATAATAAACTAATTAACGAATACAGTTGATTAATGAATAGTAACAAAACAGAGATCAAATAGCATAGAAATTATTGGAAGTTAAATTAAGTGGAAAAAACTAAGCAAAATTAATATTAAAATCTAATCAATAGAGAAAGAACTTGCTAGGGAGATAGAGTTATACTTACAGAGAGAATAATACACTTGATGGCAGGAAATGTTATGTTATAATTTTAATGACAAGTCCTTAATTCACAGTAAATATTGAGTTATTATTATTATTATTATTATTATTATTATTATTATTATTATTATTATTATTATTATTATTGTTTTTTAATGACATATTTTCTAATTTGTTTAGTTAGAACTGAATCAATTTTACTCTTTCTCTGCATTTTTCTGAAATTCAACTAAAAATAATATATATAGTAGCATGGCTGTTTCTTTCTTGTTTTTCTAATTTCACACTTATAATATAGAAGTAGAGGTGTAGGAGTATAAACATCAAAATGCTTACTAATATGTATGTGTGTATGTTTTGGAATCTCTTACTATATATCAAAATGTTTAAGGGAGAGAGATATTCTAGTTGATTTGTGTTGTGAAAAAGAGGTTGAGTATATATATTGAAGAAGAAAGCAAGAAGAAGAAGAAGGAGGAGGAGGAGGAGGAGTGTATTAATATTGAGAGAGAGAGATTATGAGTGAGTGAAGGGTGAAGAAGAATGTTAGATTAACACAAGTATTTATAGAAGATGAAAAGTGAGTGTGTTTGCTTAGTAACAACACATACTCTATTTATTTTTCTTTCTAAACACACAATGCTAAGATTCTCTTCTCTCAATGTTTAGCTAATTAAGTCATTTAATTTGTTTTCTTTGCAAGAGAATATTAAGAATTATTGTGTTTTGCATACTTGCATTCATGTAATGCAAAAGGTTAAGTATCATACATGCATATTCCTATTGCATTTTTAGCATGGTGAGTCTTAGTGTGGTCCCCTTTTCTCAAAGTGAAACTTATATGGTTTGGCAACTATATGTGAACTTTGTTCACATTTCCATACTATCTTCTAATTAGCCAACTCATAGTGGGAATCTTTTTTATATTTGAAAATAAAAGGCCAAAATATTTATGAAACTAGTGTATGTCTATCAAAAGAAAATGGATGAAACTAGTGAATTTGATCTTTTAAGGTTTTCTTGCTATCGGTCATTATTATTTAGTAATGCAGTTAAATCATTTCTCTTATTAATCTTTTTAGATTCGTGGGAAGTTAATTGAAACTAACTTTTACTGATTTTATATTTTACGATGAAAGATCGTGGGAAGTAAATTACAAATACTTAAAAGATCTTTGGTTGGTTAGAGTAAAGAGTAAAATAATTACTATGGAAATATGTGCAAAGTGAAACTAAGGGACTATGATTTTTAAGGCAACAAAATTTGAAACAACGTGACCAACATGGTCCACTAATGTATGCAAAGTGATTAGTTTACAATATATGTACACTACGTTCAGAAAACCACTTAAAATGAATTAGAAGACTTAATGACATTTAACATTAGAATTCTTGTCATAGTCCTCCAGCTTGTCATACTTTTGGAGAAGTTGGCTTACAGTATATCTGTAATAACTCTTAACAAGAAATAAATTATATCCATCTAAAAGCTAAAAATTAAAGGTGGTACGTGTAAAGTGATTACTAAGGTATACTTTCTTTTTCTTTAAAAAGAACTAGGTAATTATTTAAAAGCTTCAACTAATTATCTTTTTCACTGAATTAACTAAGGCATTTCTCTAATTAGAAGCTAGTGTGCAGTAAGAAGTTCATTAATTCATACTTTTGTTTTTTCTTTATCAGCTTTACTTCTTTTTTCTTTCGTATTAAATTTAAAAAATTACCATTAATTTTTTTGGTTTTACTATTTAGTGACATTTTCTGTAATAATGATACATATATATATATCATGTTTATTTTTTCCTCCTGCTATTTTTGACAGCAAATGACTATGCAGTGTATTATGCTTTATAAATTTTGTTTTAGAAATTCATCATCAAGGGGAGGAAGATTATATTGATGAACAAGATAGAGAACATATTGATACTTTTGAGAATTCATGTTGAAAATACATATTGAATTAAGTGAAAAAAAGTATGTAAAATAATTACAACATGCTGTTTTTATAGAATTTAAGAATGATTTACTACTTCCTAACAATCCTTATCTAACTCGCGAAGGAGTTACAACTAACTCATCAAACTAATTACTTTTACTCTAACAAAATAATATTTTCTAACACCCTCCCACAAACATAGAATCGTAGATTTAACCGATCTATGGCTGAAGCGAGACTTATATGCTAAAAACATGTAAACAATATAATCCTAAGTAGAAAGAAGAAATTTAGAAACTAAACTATACCAAGATTTAATCCCAAAAGTTACTCCTATGCAATGGATTGACATTATCTTGACTTATAATCTTGAGTCATTTCATGCTCGGGTTCCCATCGTGCTGTCAGTGGATGATGAATTTCTGATTTACCACGATCCAATACAGGCTGTGATATATCTAGTCCTTCTCCTTTAACAATAGATAAATATCTAACCACATAATCAACAAATCAAAACGCAGGGAATAAAATAATCACCATTTGAAGAATCAACAATAACATATCAAATGTAGTCAACTAAAAATTTTAATTTAGTATCATCCGACTCTCTTTGCCACAACTGATTGCAAGTGAAAATTATCATGTTTTGGACAAAATTTTAAATTTAATAAGACATGCACTAGTGCTTTACCTTTTCGGGTTAAAACTGTCGACAAGAAGGTCCTCATCCCAAAGAAATATATAATTGTAGTCAGCAACTATATCTGGATGCAAAAACCGTTTTGCAAACCACCTTTGACATCATAGAGAGCATGAATTTGTGTAATAGTAACAGATGTAGGAGTAGATGATTAAAGATTAGGGGGAAAAAATTAACATGTGAGTTTATTATACCATTTTGTTTGATTTAATAGCAGACACATGTATGGCACGATTACTCCAAGTTAAGTTCTTCCCTCCATCCACAAAACCATCCTAGTGAAAAAACATCACAACAAAATCAGTTGACGGGAACTGCCACAAGTGATATGAGCCAGCAGATAAGAGTTTTAAATAAAAGTCAGATTATATAATGAGTGAATGAACAGACACCGTAACGACCCCTTTCTTTGTCTCCTCGGTTCCTGGGTGAGTAGAAAGGGGTCGATGAAAGGCCATTCTATCTACGAGTCTATCGGAGAGCCAGTCGGTACGTCGTTACGGATTCATAGCGAAGCCCTTTCTCATTTCAGCCATTGGTGATTGCCCATAAATAAGAGCTTAAAGGAAAAATGAAAAAATTAGATGTCGTGAATCGATTGGTAACATTATTTGAAGATAGAGAATAAATGAATTACTAGATTATTATTTACAAGGGAGTCCCATAAGGGGCGTGTTTCCAAGTTAGAAGTTGTAGCAAGAATTCCTTGAGGCAGTGGTTGAGTTCCAGAAGGACGGCATTGTCCCTGGCAGAGAGGAAATTAGTCCAAGTCAAGTCAGTCATCATATAGTATTAGTAAGTGAGTCCGGCATTGAATAAATGAGTCCCCATCGTGCCAATCTCTGCAAGTAGTAGTAAGTGAGAGATCAAAATTTAAATGAAATTAGAGAAAATGAAATAGAATAGAATTCATACTTGTTTGTACTCCAGCTTTGCAGAGAATGCATTACCAAGGAAATAAGCAGCCGAAATCAAAGAAACTATGACTAGGAATGTCCGAAGGAACAACCTATTCTTTGGATCCAGAAACACAACACCCTGCATTGGAATTGGAATTCATATCATACAATTGAAAGTACAAGAACAAAATAATACACTTTAATTAGTTTATGAGCATAAGAATAATTTAATAGAGATCTTATAGTAACAGTAACAGAATCAAAAGGCTTCATTATATGTCCTCAGGTAAGATTGATAGAAGAAGAAAAGAGAAAAAATTTTGTGCATAGGTATAAATGAAGTAAAGTAAAGTAAAGAATAATCGGAAAGGAAAGAATAGGGGGAAGAGAAAGTTGATTGGAGAAAGAAAGAGAAGTTAGTAAAGAGAAGCAAGGTAGAGAGTCTCGCACTACAACAACGGAGAACAATCTTAATGAGAGTTGCAAGCCCCAGATCTCCAATCTTAACTTCTCCTTGATGACCATTTATAAATATATTATCACACTTCAGATCCCTATGTATAATAGGTGGATTGTGATTGTGAATATAGATTAAACCCATTAAAATCTGTCTTGCCCATCCTTTTAACAGCTCTCATGTCTTCACTATGCCGGCAAAGAATGGGGTTTCTTTCAGGTTTTGTTTAATATTTGTTTCTTTCAGGTTTTTTTAAATAAGACAATTCAAACATGCACTCAACAAATACGATAGAGTTAGATGAGATGGTTCTTAGTATGAGATTGTATTTTTAAATTTGTTTCGGTGAAATTGGAATATGAACTGTCTAATTTTGGTCCAATGACTGTGATTTATTGACAACAATAAATGTGTCTTTCTGGATTAATCAAAATTCGTATTTAAACAAATATTCGTGTGGTTGTGACTTTAGTTATGTCATAATAATTGGATTGGTTTGTCTTTGAGATAATTTAACTTTTTAGGAGTTAGCTTTTAGTCTCTTGTCGTGTTTTACAAGATGGAAGAAAAGCTAAAATTTTGCTACCTTCTGACGAGCTTCTGTAGTATGAGACTGAAGCCATGAAGGCAACAAATTCTTCAGTCCTGGTTTTGAACAATTCAGCTTCTTTTTCATAATTGGTGGCACATTCTTCACAACAATTTAGCTTTTCATTCTCCTCCATGTTACTAAAGAGCTTTGATTCCACTATAGGACATGGACTTTTGACATACTCATTTTTGAATCATGCACACTGCAAATTAAGTAACAACATCCAATAAGCATCTAAAATTAAACAAAAACAAACTTAATAATCAAACTTTTAATTCCAATTCTTATAACTTAATAATCACACTTTTAAATCAATATTTGAGATAATGAAGCATTGGAAATAGAATCACATTTGCAAAAATAAACATGTATGTAATATATCTACTTTATAATTTTGCTTTCGGTAAAGTATAGGTACCTTGTAGAAAAACATCATGTGAATCCGTAATGTCTAAAGTAGTTTGTTTATATACTGACAAAACAAAGTGAAGCAGAAAGGCAATGGTTCACATCTCTAACCAGCCTTACCTTACCAACCAACAACCATGCTTTTCACAGTGCCTTCTGCCACAACAGTACATACTTACCAACATATTGCAAAATAAATTCACCTTTCACTTAAACAACTATCATAATGTAGTATTACTTTTCTATATTTCCACTTGTTTAAAGGATAGTGTGTCGTGTGAATGAATCGCTTATTACAATCATCACCTTGTCTTCTTCCAAGTTCCAACACAACATAATAACAACTTCTCATCTCTTTCTCTAAAAACAGATAAAACTTCAAAGACACTCATTTCTAATTTCTAAGGAAATGGATTTCGAGGAAATTGTGATGAAGAACAATATTCATTTACTTGAGATGGAAGAACGATTTGAAACTTAATTTTTACGATTTTGTGAGACGACGAACGAAATGAACAATAATAATGGATGCTTAAAAAAGTGTGCTGCAAACAGATATCAAGTGTGCTGCAAAACTTAGTAAAATGTGTTATGTTCATGTAGCATTGTCCCACTACCATTAATAAACAATGACAGAAACTATAAGCCCAGCATGTACTATGATGAACAGTGGAGAGATTTCTGTAAATTGGAATAATAAAAACATAAAGTATACAGCAACAAAGTATTTTAAGAAAATAATATCAATCCATGACATACAATAATCATAGGTAGGATCACTTTGGCAGAATTCTTTTCATCAGAATAATCTTCGAACTTAATACATGATAGGGAAGTATGGTCGTCTGATCTATCTAACCTCATTAAGAAAAATGGGCAAGCATGCAATGCATTACATGCAATGCAAGATGCAGCAATAAAAAAATTCTACTTCAAACTCAACAAAAGGAGTAAACGTAAACTTCCACAAACTCACCTACCCATTTTAGGTTTTCCCCCAGGCTTTGATGTAATCCTGCCAAGCATTTGCAAACCCACAAGAAAAGCATGAGTATACAACCTCATTCAGCAAATCGCAAACCCACTCATATCAGCTCAAAAACAGAACAAAACAGAACAAATCGCTAAAAAATGACACTTAACAAGCAAGATTACCAAAATGAAAATTGAAATCGCAAACTGAAATGATTTGGAAAGAGAATAGAACTTACTTGCTACTGCAAATCGCGAAATGAAACGAGATAGATGAATTTAGGGTTGTTCGAAATGGAATTTAGGATTTTTGGAGATTAGAGATAGTTGAAGATAGCAGAGAGAAAAGAGTTTGAAAAATGCAAACAAAAAGAAAAGGTTTCACAGTCTCTAGTCTCTGTGGAAGTAAGTGTAGTTGCATTTTCATGGTACAACACCAAAGGGCAACACTTAATCTTTGTGCATTTAATTTTTTTTTTTTAAAATATAATATTTTTAAAAACAGTGACACTCTAAGTGAGTGTTACAATATATAGTTTTTTTTTTTTTTTTAGTGGGTGTTAGTCAATGATAATTAGATGAAAATTGAGAAGTCATGAAGAACTTAATATTGTGTAAACAACAAAAGTTTGTATCTAAATTGTGCTATCCACCAATGTTTAAGAATGAATTGAAAGAATGATTCTTGAGATAATATAAGATACGATGTATTTGGTTACCAATTAATTAGAATATACATAGTTAGAAATGGAGGAGCACTCAAAGTTGATTGAAGTGAGAAGATAGTAAAATCATTTTCATCAGGAGTTTTGATAGTAAAATTATTTTCATGAAGATTTTTGTTAGTAAAATTATTTTCATGAAGATTTTTGTTAGTAAAATTATTTTCATGAAGTGTTTTTGTTAGTAAAATTATTTTCATGAAGTGTTTTTGTTGTGGTTTTCAACATATGTATAATGGGATGTTTGAGATGCGAAAGCTAAATTGAAAAATAAAAGATGTAAGATAAATTGTAGAAGCATATGAAGAATAATACCACATAAGAATATAAATGATGTAAAACAAATATTATAAAGCGATACATAAGTGTGTGATGGATGTGTCAATCAATAGATCTAGGAGTTTGTTTTAATTTATTATAATAAAATTGTTTTTCGAAAGAACTCAACTCAAATTCTTTCTTGTTGCAATTAATCTTAATAAAACGAGGATTTTAAGTGGCAAAGTGATACAAAATTTTAGTTTAAAAAAACATTAAAACACTATTTAAAAAATGAATTTTTTATTAAAACAAATAGACTTAAT
>JBBPBR010000008.1:46485821-46513184 GCA_037974775.1 Cicer pinnatifidum | reverse complement strand
CGTAATTGTGAATTTTTTGTTTATTTTAAATTAGATATATTAAAATTTTAATTTACAAACGTTCAAACTATTATTAATATTAATAGAGTAATCATAATCATTAATATTTTGATTTCAAAACCGAAATTCAAAATTTATAACAATTCAGTTACAAAATATTAATTGTCAAACAATTGTACAACAATTATAAAAAATTGTAAATAAATTACTTTAATTTCATGTCAATTAACACTGTAAAACAACAAATCAAATTTAATTAATTTCAATAAAATAAAACTAACCAAAATTCAATGACTCGTGACTTTGTCCATTATTTCTAAATATTTATATATTATATATTTACCAATATTCAAAGTAGAAAATCAAATACAATTTTTTTTTTGTTCTCTCACTCGATCATTTTAATCATCAATCTTTGTGATAGTTGTGATTTTTTTTATTTTAAATTGGATATATTAAAATTTTAATTTACAAAAATTCAAACTATTATTAATATTAATAGAGTAATCATAATGATTAATATTTTGGTTTAAAAAATGAAATTCAAAATTTATAACAAATTGATTACAAAATAGGGATTAAAGAGATTAAATAAATTATTGAAGGAGGAGAGCATACTCTCAAGAGGTACAAATCAGCTTTTTGGCTGATGTGAAAAATATTTGTATACGTGGATGAAATATGATGAGGTGACGTCGGTAGTCGGTTTTAAATATATAAATAGATGGTATAAATTGTCAAGTTAAGTTCTTTCATTCTCATTGCACTTGTAAGAATTTGAACACCATGAAGATTGGCAATGCTAAGGAGAGTGAATGACTCTATAATCTTGACAATGGACTTGACTTCAAAGACCAACCTCAAACAAGTACCTACTTTGAATTTACTTTTGTTTCTTCTAATAATGATGATATTATGTTACGACATTTATAGTAGGACATCTTAGTTTTCCGTATTTGAAATATTTGTTTCTCAAATTATTTTCTAAGAAAAGTATATCTTTATTTCATTGTGAAACTTGTGAATTTGCTAAACATCAACTTTCTTCTTTTTCTAGACAACCATAAAAAACAATCAAAACCGTTTGCAATTATTCACAATGATATTTGGGGTCCTAATAGAATAAACATATTTTGTAATAAAAAATGGTTTATAACTTTTATCAATGAATATAATAGAATTTGTTGAAAGAAAAATCAAAAGTTGGACAGGTTGTAAAAAATTTCTTTAAAATTGTGCAAACTCAATATCAAACAAATATTCAAGTCTTCAGAAGTGACAAACTCCTCTTGATGTTTTCCAAAATTTCTTTCCTTTGACTTGTGTCTCTGCTAATTTGCCACTAAAAGTTTTTGGCTGCACTGTTATTGTCATGAACATAAATAACTATGGAAACTCGAGTCAAGGGAAATAAAAGATGGTTTTACTGTTTACTCTCCAACTCATTAGGGGTATAAAAGTTTTGAACCAAAATCAAAACGAATTTTTGTAATTATAGATGTTACTTTTGTTGAAAATCAACTTTTTTTTTTTCTTTCTGACATTCATCTTCAAGAGGATAATTTAATGGAGATTCATCTTTTTTGTTTGAAAATATCATATCTTTAGATGATATAGTGTTGTCATAAAGAGTCATGTTTAGTATCCTGGTATATCCTTTGCTATTGCAATAAGGAAAGCTAATAGATCATGCATTAAACATTATTTGTCTAATTATGTGTCATACTCAAAATGGTCTACTTCATTTGCTCCGTCTACCTCTCAGTTGTTTTTTTTGTAGAAATTTCAAAAAAAATATACAAGAGGTTCTAAATATTTCAAAGTGTAGGAAGCTGTTCTTGAGGAGATGAGAGTTCTTGATAAGAATAAAACTTGGAAAGTCATGACTTTACCTACATGAAAGAATACTATTGGTTGTAAATGGATATTTACTGTGAACTATAAGTATGATAATGATAATACAATAGAAAGATACAAAGTACACTTGGTTGCTAAAGGGTTTACTCAGACATATGAAATTGATTACTTAGAGACTTTTGCTCTTATTGCTAAATTAAACATTATTAGAGTTCTCTTGTTCTTGGCAGTGAATTTAGATTGATCTTTTAATCAACTTGATGTAAAAATTACTTTTTTGAATGATGATTTTGAGGTGGAAGAATACATGGATAACCCTTTTTGCTTTGAAGACAAAGTTGGTTCAAATATGTGTATACTACAAAAGGCAAGAATATATCCAGGGACAATTAGACCATACTTTGTTCATGAAGTTCGCTAATGTTGGTAAGATTGCAATTCTAATTCTATATGTAGACTATATTATTCTAATAGGAGATGATATTGTTGAGATGGAAAGATTGAACAAAAATTTGTCATAAGAATTTGAGATCAAAGGTTTAGGTGCGCCTAAATATTTTCTTGATATGAAAGTTGCTCGCTCATATGAAGGAAGTTGTTGTTTCTCAAAGAAAATACATCCTAGATCTCTTGGAGGGAACTGAGATGAGTGGGTTTAGACTATTAGATACTTCTATTGAATTAAATGTCAAACTTTGGGAGAAAGACTATTTTCCTTTAGATATTGGAAGATACCAAATGTTTGTTGACAAAATTATTTATCTAGCTCACACTAGATATGACATCGCTTTCTCTGTGAGTATTGTTAGCCAATTCATGTTTTTTACTTATGAAGAACACTTGGGGGCAGTTTATCAGATCTTAAGGTACTTGAAATCCAATTCATGTTTTTTACTTCAAGAAAACCAATGACAGAGAAGCATCTAGCTATATTTATAGATATTGATTGGACATGATCAGTTATTGATAGAAAATCCACTACTAGATATTGTACCTAAGTTTAGAGAAATCTAGTCACTTAGAAAAATAAGAAACAAAGTGTTGTTGTTTTAAAGAATATATTAATTTTTGTGGATTCATTAACTCTTGAAAGAGTTGAAAGTGAATGAAAGAGTTACTCAAAATGTTACAAGTGAAGGTTGAAGAAATTCATGGGCAACTAATTGACGATACAAGTGAAGCTACTCAAAATGTTAATGATTTGGTTAGGTTTGAAGTTGAAGATGGTAATGATTTTTTTGAAGTTGTTGATGTTGATAATATGGATGATGATGAAAATGATGAGGAAGACGAAGGAAATGTGTTTTAGTTTTGCATGATTTTATACGGTATATTTTTCTTATACTTTTAGACTTGTCTATGTTTTCTGAAACTTGTCCAAGTTACTCATTTATAATTGTGTTAGAGAAGTAATGGCTCGAAGAAGAAAAACAAATATTCGACATCGAGCAAGTGATAATAAAAGAATGCAGTCTACTTCTAATAATACAAACTCAACCAATGTAGAAGGAAGTAATGTTGCAGAAACGCATTCTAGTCCTTGTCATGCAGAAGGTGTCATACATGAGTTTGTAGAATCTCACTCGAATCCCTCCAATATAGAAGTTGAAGAAGAACAAATTGAAAAAGGTATTAATTATATACTCTTTGTTTTAAAGTTTTATATTATTTTTATTATGACTTATATGCACACATAGTTTTATTTTCCTTTTGCTTTGTTTGAAGAAGTAGAGCCTAAACGGGCTAGAGGTCCTACAAAAATGTTAGATGTATGAAATGGAATATGGTGATTTAATAATCGTTAATTTGGATAAATATGGTCGACCCATTAGTGAGGAAGGGACAACTAACCCGTTTCAATGGCATATTACCCTACTAAAACAGAAGAAGAAGTTGCATCTCTTGTATCAGATTATAGAGTTGACCCAAATCAATATTGTGGTTTGGTTCGTCATTGGTTTTCTGATGAAGGACAAGTAAGTCATCTATATTATGAGTAATATATTAAAGAGTTTATTATTTAGACTAATAATTTATATGAGTTGCAGAAAATAAGTAAAATTAATAGGCAAAATCATGCTAAATTTGAAGATGTTCATTGTATGGGTTCAAAAAGTCTCCCAAAGCTTATTGATGAGAAGGTTTATTTCTAGTTGTATTTTCATGGCTTTGATTTGAATTAAAAATGAAATGCATTTAACTTATTTGTTTGGTTGTAGAGAAAAAGGACAACGGAGTGTTGTTTGGACGTAAAGAGATTTACATTGATACCCCGCTCGTAATGACGAATCAATTGTCAATGAAAAAAAATGCAAGATTGATTGTAAGTTTTGATAATAATTAAACGGTACCAATATATAAAATGTGTATAAATTAAGTTTGACAAAATGCTAAATTTTATTTTCAATTGTCTGATGATTGTATTGGGTTTTTACTTGATCTTTTAGGAGATATTGTACTTGTTAGCCTATATGCAATGTTGAAGTTTTTTGATTGGATCTTATTGTAGTACTACATGCTTTGAATGTCAATTTCAATTTGGTATTTTCAATTATTAATAATTTTTATTTTATTTTTTAGGAAGAACTAAAAGAACATAGTAATGAGGCGGGAACTTCTCAATCAACCCAAGACACACAAGGTTCTATGTCTTGGAAGGATGACATATTTTATCAAGTACCAGGACCTGATAATGTATGGGCAAGATTCCTCATTCTAAAATAATTGAAGGTTTGTGCATCTGAAAACGAAGAGTTGCGTGAAAGAGTTAAGTATATGGAAAGCTTGTTAGTAAATGTGATGACTTTAATTCAAAATCAATTTTCTGGAGAAGATGTGAATGATATAATACAAACTGCAAGATAGGTATATTATAAGTTATTAATCTTATCCAACTAACTTCATAAGTTCCATACTCGTATTTTTCATAAGTAATATTTTCTATTTTTTGTGGTAGGTTTCTGATGCTACTAGTACTCAAAACCATTTGAGTTTATTTAGTCCAAACAACAATGAAAATAATAAAAATAGTAACAAAAAATTAATATTTATAATAAATTAGTTACCGTTAAAACCTGTACTAACAGAAAAAAGTTGTCTCTTAAATGTATAGCAACATAAATCAAAACCGTAGGTATAACATTTATAAATTATTGAAAAATTTGAAATATCCATAGGTAAAGTCAAATGTTTACCGCGACGGAATTTTTTTATCACTATACCCTATAGCCACAGCGAAAATCCTTAGGTATTGCGTAATTATATACCACGAAAAAAAATCCATTGGTATAGGTAATTTTGGCTATCCCTACGATGTTTATACATTTATTTACAGATTTTAATGCAATCATATATAATTTTTCTTTTATTTGATTTCCAATTATTTGATACATTTTACTTTGTTGTGGAATATTGTCACGAACATTAATTTAGCCCCCCTGATTCTGCATCATTATATTTATATTTTGTTTCATACCATGAAAAGCAAAATAAAATTGAAGACATGTAACCCTTATTGTTTGTAGTATAATTCAGAGTAGAGAGAGAATGTTAATGTCTTGTGTTGTGTTGTTCCTATTGAGAAAACTAAGCTTATTCGTTATTTCATTGATTGAATTTTGTTACATTCAATGGAATTACAATCTATATATATACACACTACAGTAAGATGTAGTTAGTTATAGAATTAATTGTTAGGATAACTAACTTGTGACTAAGTTAGTAACTAACATAATTAATATATGCTTAGTATCATGTAAGCTAACTAACTATGGTTTAGGCTTAGTATCCTTTACACCCCTTTTCAATCTCATGAGAGAATAATCAAGAACTTTGAGTTTGAGTCGAGAGGTAGTGAAAATAGGAGTTGAAGTTGATTTAGTCAAGATGTCAGCATACCTTATCCTTTGGATACCTAAGGGCATGTACCGATATCCATTACTCACATTTTAACTAAAATAGATCGATAAATAAATGATATTATTGTGATTAAATTTAAAAATTATCCAAACTAGATTATAGCCCGCGTACTGCGCGGATATTAATTAATTTTATAAGTTTTGTAAGTAGTATTTTATGTATTATAAAGATAATTATCTTATAATATTATTTTATTGATTTGTAATAATTGAATATAAATTATAAATTATTATCAAATTGTAAAATAATTTATAAATTATTAATAATCATAAAATAATATTATAATTATTATAAAATAACTTATAAAATAATTTGATAATAATATAAATTATAAATTATTATCAAATTGTAAAATCATTTATAAATTATAAATAATTGTAAAATAATTTTATAATTTATAAATTTATTATAAAATAATATTATCAAATAGATTTTGGAGGTATGAAAGAAATTGTGGAAGAAAGAGGAAAAATAGAGTAGGATTAAAGGAGATTATGTATTGAGAGCATGATTGAGTGGGGAGAAAGGAGGATAGGTCCAGATCAACTTTTTGACTGATGTGGGAAATATTTGTATAGATGGCATTCGAGGGTGAGGTGGCATTCGGGGTTCTATTTTAAATATATATAATAAATAATAGATATGTTAAATCCAATCATAAAGTATTATAAACTAAAATATTTTTAACTCAAAACATTTCAAACGAACACATATTACAATACACATTCAAATATCCATAATAATACTTTATGAAGTTGTAAGTCATACAACTGTATTATTCGAGATCTTTAAAAGAATTTCATAGAAAATCGCAAATATAATTATAATGTCACGATTTTAAATATTGTAGTGGTCCAATGCTATCGATAGAAACTAAAATATAAAAGAATAATATAATATAATATAATATAATATAATATAATATAATATAATATAATATAATATAATATAATATAATATAATATAATATAATATAATATAATATAATATAATATAATATAATATAATATAATATAATATAATATAATATAATATAATAAATAATATATTTATATTATTGCGGGTGTGGGGTGGGTGGGTACTATAGTACTCGCACCCTATCCCGTTTAATTTTTGCGGGTAATTACATGTCTCCGTGTCTATACCCATTATATGGATTTTTACTTTATCCTTTGTTGATTTTTTTTCTTTCAAATATCCACTAGTTCTAGATGTAATTGTAATCTCTAATTTTTCATATTTACTTTGAGTAAAAGGTCTTAAATGCATTTGGTTTGAGAAATAAGCAATAATAAAATGTAAGTAATACTTGCTACCTTTAGTGGACGTAATGGGTGTAAGACCCCAAATGTCAGAGTAAATAAGTTGAAGAGGAGTATCATACATAGTTAAGGAATCATAGAAAGGAAGTTTATGTGATTTGCCCGCAATATGCCTTACAAACAGTGGACATTTTATCAATGGAGTGAGAAATATGAGAATTATTCAATGCAGTAGATACAACTTTACTAAATGCATGGCTAAGTTTGGCATGCCAAAAATCATTATTAGACTTAGTATTTCAAGGCCTAAGAGTTTTTGCGTACTTAAGCGTGTAGAATTGTAGGAAGTAGAAGTGATGTTTGTGCAGGTGGAAAAATCATGATTGCAATGGAGTGAGAAATATGAGAATTATTCAATGCAGTAGATACAACTTTACTAAATGCATGGCTAAGTTTGGCATGCCAAAAATCATTATTAGACTTAGTATTTCAAGGCCTAAGAGTTTTTGCGTACTTAAGCGTGTAGAATTGTAGGAAGTAGAAGTGATGTTTGTGCAGGTGGAAAAATCATGATTGCAAGGATTTTGCAACTTAATGAAATTAAAAGCATATATATAAACCATTTCTAAGCTTGTCAGCAAGAAGAACTTCATTGTTGACTTGTGCTTTGACACAACAGTAATCAGCATGAAACTCAAAATATACATTCTTATCATTAGAAAATTTTCAAACGCGTAGCAAATTTTTTAGAAATACTTGGCACATGTTATAAATTATGAAGAAGTAAAGATTGGTTTGAATTGGATGTAAAAATGGAAGAGTTACCAATATCTGTAATAGAAGTAGAGTTACCATTGGCCATTTTGATACTTTGATCACCATTGTAAGCATTCTTGGTAATGAGATTTGAGGCATCAAGTGTGTTGTGATTTGTGGATCCTGAATCTGGATACCATGCAGGGTCATAAACTATTTTAGGAATAGCCATCAAGGCTTCCATGGATGAAGAGTCACCTAAAGCTCCTTCTTTTTGTATTGTAGATTTTGTAGGATTAGGATTTGAAGATTCTTGAAACTGCTCATCAAATTTGTGCCAGCAATTAAGAGTTGTATGACCAAACTTTTCACAAACTTGACACTGAATTCTTCCACCAGATATGACAAAACCACCTATGAACCTTTATCTCTTGAACTTCTGAAATTTGATCTTCCTCTATGGTAATTGTTTCCTCTAAAATTTCGTGATCCACAACCACCTTTAAAGGAGAAATTCTGCATAAAGTTGGCATGCAGTTCTTGAACGCCTAATGAATCAATTTTCTTTGGCTTTTCTAAGCGTTCTTCCATTGCCATAAGTAAGGCTTCAATATCAACAATGGTATAGGAATCTCTTCTTGAATGAATTGAAGCAACTACTGAATCATACTCCTCAGGTAGACCATCCAAAATCACTCGAACATGTTCTTGATCATCTATAGGTAATTCTATGTGTAACAGTCCGACCTTAACCGTTATCGGCACTGTTAATCACAACCTTCTCACCCCTCTCCTTTCCTCTCCATAGGAAATAGCGAGTTTTTGTCTTCCATGGGAATCGAACTCAATATCTCAAGGATAAGTACAGTCGTCAATTCATTCTCTCTACCAATTGAAATATTGTAGTTAGTAACTAACTATGGTTTAAGCATAGTATCCTTTATTCCAAAGCCATTGGCGAGCAGAACTGATATGTCCTTGTCTTTCTTTTTAAATATAATAATAATAATAATAATAATATAATAATAATAATAATAATAATAATAATAATAATAATAATAATAATAATAATAATAATAATAATAATAATAATAATAATAATAATAATTGTCACCCGATTGTAAAGCAGTTATTCGTGCCTTTTTGTGTTTCCCTTCTAATTGATGGTGGTTGTTGTCTCCTCACTAAGTCTTTGTGACTTACCCTTTTATGTTGCTTATTTTTTTTAGATTCGTAAGTAGCTGAGTAGAACTCTGTTAGTAGATTCAAGTCTCAACTATATATTTTTTTTGGTAGGCCTATTTGATCGATGACCATTTTTTTGTAAAATATGTCGAGTCTAATGTAATTTGCAGCTACTTTGGAGTCTAGAAATTTTTTTTTGGAAAGTTTATTAAACGATTAGATTATGTTTTTTGAATTGTGGCTGAATTGAAAATTAAACAGGGATTTTATAAATTTGGAAATGTTGAAGTTACAGGGGATACTCTATCGAAATTTTGAGGAAACGTATATATATATATATAATGGTAGAGAACGATTTAGTTGTTTAATTGTTAAGTTAGTTGTTAGGCTTGTCAAACTAGTAGTATAGCTTTTGCGACGATCACGACATTTAATTTTCGGGTCGTGCCAAAGTTGGTATCAGACCCAAGTTGTAGGTCCTAATAGCTGCAAACATAGGGTCATAGTAGATTCTTGTTAGTGAATTGTGTACCCGGGTACAACTTACTTGCAAGGGCTATTAGCACTCTATGAGAGTCTTATCTGTTGTCTGAATATGTGTTTAAATTCATCATCACTACCTCTCCACAATTTTTTGTCGTCTTATTCAATTTTTGGTTCATTGTTATTTGAATAGGAGAGAATGCCACCCAAGACTAAGAATCCTACTATAAGGGAAATTGTTGATGAGTCAATTTCCCAAGCTCAAGGCGCTCGTCAACGAGGTCGTGTTTCACTTCGTGCTTGAAATAGGCGTAGAGCTAATGTTGTCGGACGTGGTTTGAACGCAGATGTTGAGGTACCTAGGAGGAGGCACGAAAATCCAGCCATGGAAGAGTTTGATGTTGGTCTGCAGGGATTACAACAGGTTGTGCAACAACTTGTTGGGGTTTTCGTTGGACAACAACATGAGGGTGATCAAAGGCATGAAAATATCAATGGTCAACAAGAGGTTAGACAAGTTGAGAATCAGACGACTACTGCAACGAGGGGCATTGAGGTTACTTTACCATACTTCATGAAGCTTAAACCCTCTACTTTTTCTGGGTCTAGTGCAACTGAGGATCCACAACAATTCATTGATAGTCTCGAGCAGCTTTGGAGAGCATTGGGTTGTTATGAGGTAAGAGCAGTAGAATTGACATCATTTCAGCCAATAGAATTGTCACGTGATTGGTTTGATATAGTGTCACGTGGTAGACAAGTGGGGTCACCTTCGTTAGCATGGAGAGAGTTCTCTCAGTTGTTCATGGCTCATTTTCTTCCGAAGAGTGTTAGAGATAGATTAGCTCATGAGTTTGAGTGATTGGAGCAAACGGAGGGTATGACAGTTTCAGAGTATAGTGCTTGTTTTACACAACTCTCTAGACATGCTCCTTATCCTATCAATGATGAGTTGCGTGTTAAAAGGTTCATCATAGGATTGAAGGGTTACTTATTTAGATATGTGGTTGGGTCTAATTGTTCTACTTTTGCTGAGGTTTTGAGTTTGGCCCTTCAGATCGAGCAACGACAGAAGGAAAAAAGAGGCAATAGACAAGATTCACAGAAGAAACAAAGGGTTAAAGGATCTTACAGTAACTATTCGAATCGCAGTGATGGGTCTTTGTTTGGTTATCAGGGGCAACAAAGACTCATGTCTCAAAGAGGTGGTCATAGTGGGCAATCTTCTGGGATATTGTAGAGTCGTAGATCAGATTCTGGAGTAGCATCACAATCCACTTTCCCTTAGAGATATTATGGTGTTTCAGCTACACAATGTTCTATTTGTGGTAGGTTTCACTTTGGGAATTGCTCCAGAGATGGTAATGCTAAGGTGTTCTATCAATGTGGCCAAGTAGGTCACATCAGGAGGGATTGTCCTGTAGACACGACACATCCATCCTCAAGTTATGCATCAACACCAATAGCTTTGGCATCTTCTCAAGCATATTCTACACCTATGCGTCAAAGTGGAACTTCTTAGGTCAGAGGTTCAGGAACATTTCAGCAGGGATGTTGAGGATTTGGTGGTAGAGGTCAGATACCAGCAGGAAGTGATCAGACTCGAGTGTTTGCTTTGACACGTCAGGATGCTCAGATTGTAAGTTCAGAAGTACGTCTAAGAGGGGGGGGGGGGTGAATTAGGGGTTAGTAAATTTTCTTGTTTTCAGTGATATGGTAGTTGAATTTTCTTAGTTTCATATAGTGACTACTAATAGTAAGGTGCAGTAAATAAATGAACACTTTAGATTTATCCGGGTTCCCCTTATAACCAAGGGTACGTCCAATCCTCTTGCACACCACAAGAGAAGAGATTGATCCACTAATTGTCAAAAAATGTACAACTCCCACCCTAGGACTCCTTTTACAAACTTTTAACAACACTTCTAAGATAGCACACCACTATCTTAGATTAAATTACTTTTAAGAAAGTACTACTTTCTATTACAAGTGATACACTATGATTTTGAATAAGAATAAGGACAGGTATATTGATTAACAATCCAATAAAAATTCAAGTACTTGAGAACCTATCTGAATGATATGAAAATGAAATGCATGTACTTTGTAAAAATCAGAATTTTGTTCAAAGTTGTTCAAGGTATTGATTCAAGGATTGTCTGTAGTTTGATCTGAAGTTATGGGGTATTTATACTCCATAAACATCTCTTAAGATTCGTGGCCATTGACCCAAGAGGTTTGATGAAAAAATACAACGATATGGAGCCAGATCTAAAAAATTGTATTGCTTCTAGTTGTGTTCGAATACATGATGTGTGTATTCGAATACACCTCTTTGTAATGTTCAAAAATATTCAAAAATTACCCCTTGTATTTGAATACACCTTTGTGTAGTCGAATACAAATTAGTGAAAATTTGCCACCGACTTACTTTGTATTCGACTACAGAAGGTTGTAGTCGAATACATATATAAGGATTTTGGCCATTGACTTGCAGTGTATTCGACTACACATAGTCGTAGTCGAATACAATTTTGAGACTTTTGCTTCTGACTTGCTTTGTATTCGAATACATAATGCTGTATTCGAATACACTTATGTATTTTGTCAAAAATATTAGTTTTAAGACTTTGTTAATGCTATTTTGACTTTTGAAAATACTTTATATGCATATGTAAATATGACTTGTTCTCATGTAATTGAAGTATTGGTTTGTATCATATACCTTTACATTTTAACATTTAATATTTGGATTTAAAGCTTATTAATGAAGATATTTGAACTTCTTTTTGAGGTTGTTGCTTTGACCATAATTGTTGATCTTTGTCTTCATCAAAAACATGTAGTTTACATTCTCCCCCTTTTTGATTATGAAAAAGTGTTGTTGTTGTGGAGAGATTGTTGAAATCGAATCATTGCTCCCCCGTAATATATGCGTACTCCCCCGTTGTATGTGATTAATTGAAATTTTTTTTGAGGACCTACAAGATCTTTAAGGCAACAACAATACCAAATTTTCTCCCCCTTTTGACATGATCAAAAAGAAGGAAAAATATAGAAACATACAATTCCAAGCATAATGGTAAAAATATATAAACATGAATAAGGGAAAAAATACACATTGTAAACAAAAGAGAATGACATAATGATGGAATCAAGTTCAAGTAAATACATCACAAAGCAAATGGTGCATATTGTCAGCATTAAGCGATACATAACCAAATTACAACAATGAAAATACTAGCAGCAAAATATTACATAACCAAAACGAGAATAAAGAAACTCCTAGCATCAAAGTAATCAAAATCCGTTGAAATGTGAAAATGATCGATTTTGTCAGATAAACTATTGATGTCCTGAGATAAAGCGTCATGGTTGCGAGAAATAGTAGTTTCAATGTTTTGGAAGCGAGTGTCTATAGAAGTGGTCTGATTTTGGAATTGAGTTTTGAAGAAGGTTTGTAAAGAATCAAGGCGGGTTATGAGCATTTGATTGGAGATATAGTCATCATCAGAGGCTGTTTCCTCGCCATCTTCATCATCATGGGCATCAGCATTTGAGGGTCCAGCAGTGTCTTCTTGAGCAGCATCAGATGGTTGACCATGATCACCTTTATGCACAAAAGATTCAAGCTCCTCATTCCATATGATCCTCATGCTAGGCAAGACACCTAAATCCAAAAAAAATTCTTTTGTGGGTGTATATACGAATTCATCAGAGAAGTCCACCCCAAAGTGTTCCAAAATCCGGGAAACTTATTTCGCATATGGTAATTCAATTGGCTCTTGGGATCCAAACATGACAGATTTCACAAAGTATGCCCAATTTAGTTGACAACCTTCATACATGAAATTCATAATCTGTAATTCAAACTCCAAAATTTGGGAGTAATTTCCAGCCTTCGGAACTAGAATGTAGCTAAGGAAATAGTGCAACAGGCGATAATCAACGGTAATATTTCCCACTCCATACCGTTGTTGGGCATATTTGGAACCAGCCTGAGTCCTCTTTTGTTCCATTGTGCGTCTGTCAAACTGACATAAGGCAACATACACATCATACTTAGAGATATCAGCCCATTCACACAAGTTGTTGGGACAAAACTTTTGACCTTTAACGGGGATGTTCGGAATTTCTCCTATGGTTTTGGTATTTAATTGAATAGTTTTATCCTTAACTCGGATACCAGTATTTTTCCATCTTGGATGAGATTGCAATAAAAAACCCTAACTAAGTCTGGATAAACAGGACCTTTGTAACCTATAAACTCTTCAACATGTTGTGCTTTGAGCAACTCAGGAAATTTAAAGGCAGAGAAAGAGTTTAAAGTATCATATTTTGGAATGATGAGTCGCTTGTCAGAGTAGAATGTGCAAAAACGATCAATTTCTTCCGATGTGTGTAGAAGCCAGGATAAATCTGTGATGTTGGGATTCCTTGTTCGTTTTTTTGAGGGACCCACTGCTGCATGCTTGGTTCATGGTCCTCGTTTGCAGGCATCCATGGTGAGAAAGGAGGTTTTGGTGAAAAATGGGTTTGAGAGAAAATGTGAGATATGTGAGAAATCTGATGATGAATGACAAGGAAGAAGTAAAGATTGATGTAGTTTGCAAGGTTGGGTGAATGGGTAACTGAGTGAAAGGAGGATGAACGAGATTTTGGGAGAAGAGAGGGAAGGCTATAACTGTGTAGTCGAATACCAAATGTGAAATAACCCTAAAATGTGAAACAACTTTTATATCTGGGCAAAAATGCAAAGGTGTATTTGACTACACCTAGTTGTATTCTAATACACATTGTTCTGGGACGTGTATTCGACTACACATAAGTTGTATTCGAATACAGGAATTTCTGGAAAAGTATGTATTCGAATACAAACATTTGTATTCGACTACATATGTGAATTTTTGCTTAAAAATTAATTTTTTATGGATATCTCAACATGAAACACACAAATTTATATATCAAGAAACAATAATCATCAAGGAATTTTATTTTAACAAATTTAAGATGAAATTTTTGAAGAGAGATGACATACTATATGTATCTTGCAATTTCAAATATCATTTTCATTTAAAATGCCAAGTTCTCTTCGGATCTTATAAAATGAGTCCTTAAATAAAGATTTTGTAAAGATCAGTCAATTGATTGTGTGTATCAACAAACGTTACCTCAACATTACCTTTAAGCAGATGATCGCGTAGAAAGTGATGACGTATATCGATGTGTTTAGTCTGAGAGTGCATGATTGGATTCTTTGAGATGTTTATTGCACTTGTGTTGTCACATCTTAGGGGAATGCATCCGAGATCAACTCCATAGTCATGTAATTGTTGATTGAGCCAGAGAATCTAGGTACAACAACTTCCTACTGCTATGTATTCAGCTTCAGTAGTACTAAGTGCAACACAAGCTTGCTTTTTGCAAGACCATGATACTAGTGGATTGCCTAAGATATGGCAAGTGCCGCTTGTGCTTTTACGATCCGTTTTGCATCTTGCATAATCTGAATCAGAATATCCAACTAGGCTACATATGCTACCCTTGGGGTACCATAGGCCTACATTTGTTCTTCCTTTCAAATACTTCATAATTCTTTTAACGGCTACAAGATGCGATTCTTTCGGATACGCCTGAAATCTTGCACACAAGCAAACACTAAACATAATATCTGGCCGGCTGGCCTTTAGATATAATAAGGATCCAATCATACCTCGATATTTGGATATGTCAATTGAAATACCTGATGCATCTTTATCAACATAGGTTCCGGAGCCCATTGGAGTTGCACTTGCTTTGCAGTTTTCCATTTCAAATCTTTTGAGTAATTCTTTACAATATTTTGCCTAATTTATGAAGATGCCATGCTCAAGTTGCTTGATTTGAAGTCCAAGAAAATAGTTTAATTTTCCCATCATGGACATTTCAAATTCTCCTTGCATTATTGAAGAGAATTCTTCACATATGTCATTGTTTGTTGATCCAAATATTAAATCATCAACGTAGATTTGGACCAATAAGGTGTGACCATTATCTATTTTGACAAATAATGTTTTGTTGACTTTCCCTTTTTCAAATCCTCATGCACATAAAAAGGTGCTTAATCTATCATACCAAGCTCTTGGAGCTTGTTTTAGACCATAGAGAGCCTGTTTTAATTTGTAAACATGTGAGAGATTTTTGGAATCTTCAAACCCTGGTGGCAGTTTGACATATACTTCTTCATTTATGTATCCATTGAGAAAGGCACTCTTCACATCCATTTGATATAACTCAAAGTTTATGGAACAAGCATACACAAGTATTAAACGTATTGCTTCTAGTCTTGCTACTGGAGCAAATGTTTCGTCAAAATCTATCCCTTCCTTTTGATTGTATCCTTGAGCAACCAATCTAGCTTTGTTGCAGACAACTATGCCATTCTCATCAAGTTTATTTTTAAACACCCATTTTGTACCATTGATGTATTTATTTCCAGGATTAGGAACAAGTTCCCATACTTGGCTTCTTTCAAATTGATTGAGTTCTTCTTGCATGACAAGTATCCATTGATCATCTTTAAGTGCTTCACCAATTTTGGAGGGTTCGATTTGAGAAACAAATTCCATGTTTAAGCAAGCATCTTGTATTTTTAATATTGTTATGACTCCTTTATTGATATCACCTATGATGTTATCAATTGGGTGATATCTATGGGTTCTCCATTCTTTAGGAAGATCATCATTTTTCTTTTCAATGTTGACTTCACTTTCTTGACCTGGTTGATCAGTTTGATGTTCTTTGCTTGTATCATCGCTTTCAAAAACATCATCATCACAAGAAATAATATTTTCCTCTTTTATGGGGTAAGTTTCATCAAAGGTTACATGCGTTGATTCTTCGACTAATAAAGTTCTTTTATTGAAGATTCTAAATGCTTTACTAGATAAAGAGTAACCGATAAATATACCTTCATCAGCTTTTTCATCAAATTTTCCAAGGTTGTTTTTATCGTTGTTTAGCACAAAACACTTACATCCAAAAATGTGGAAGTGAGAGATATTGGGTTTTCTTCCTTTGTAGAGTTAATACGGAGTTTTCTTAAGAATTGGCCGAATGATTACCCAGTTGGAAACATAGCATGCTGTGTTTACAGCATCTGCCCAAAAATATTTTGGTAGGTTTGAGTCGCTTAGCATAGTTCTTGCTAGCTCTACCAAAGATCTGTTCTTTCTCCCAACAACCCCATTTTGTTATGGTGTCCTTGGTGTAGAAAAATTGTGGAAAATGCAATTTTCTTCACAAAATTCTTCAAATGAAGAATTTTGAAATTCTCCTCCATGATCACTTCTAATTGATACAATTTTGACAAATTGTTCGTTTTGGACTAGCTTGGCATAGTTTTTAAATGCCTTAAAAGCTTCATTTTTACTTGCCAAAAATAAGGTCCAAGTGAACCTTGAGTAATCATCAACAATAACTAGTCCATATGAGTTTCCACCAAGACTTTTGGTTCTTGATGGACCAAACAAGTCCATATGTATCAATTGTAGTGGTCTAGAGGTTGAAATGACATTTTTAGGTTTGAAAGAACTTTTTGTTTGCTTACCTTTTTGACACGCGTCACACAATTTATCCTATATAAATTTCATTTTTGGTAAGCCTACAACAAGATCATGCTTGACCAATTTGTTTAAATGATCCATGTGAATATGAGAAAATCTCTTATGGCATAGCCAAGCATCATTATTGTCGCTTACCAAAAGACATTTCATTTTTAAGGATAAATCATCAAGATTAAGTATAAAAATGTTTTTGAACCGCTTACCGATAAATTGAATTTCATTTGTAGCTTCATTTTGGATGATGCACTCATCTTTGTTAAAGACTATCTTGTATCCTTTGTCGCAAAGCTGGCTAATGCTTATGAGATTGTGTTTTAGACCTTCAACATATAAGACATCTTCAATCGAGGGGGATGGTGCTGTACCGACTTTTCCAATGCCAAAAATTTTTCCTTTGTTGTTGTGTCCATAGACTACGTATCCCTTTGACTCAAGCGTTAAGGCTGAAAATTTTGTTACATCACTTGTCATATGTTTAGAGTATTCACTATCTAAGTACCACATATTTGAAGTACCTTGCTTGCATACCTACAAAATTGAAATCAAACTTTATTAGGTATCCAATGTGCTTTGGGTCCTTAATGGTTAGTACCTTTCTTTACCCATACGTAATGCCCTCTTGAAACACTAATGTTTCTAATGGGACAGGTATTAGGTGTATGACCATGAAGACCACAATAAGAACAAGTAGGATTAAATCTATTTTTAGTAGCATGTGTATGAGATTTATTTTGAATAATTCTCTCTTTATAATGATGATCCCTTTTCATAACTATAATCTTTTCTTGATTTGATTGATTACTCGCTTTAACAAAAATAGTCTTATTCAAGTTTGGTTTATCAAATTTTGAATATCCAAGACCACTTTTTTCATTTGAGTATCTTTGCATATTTAAAACATTTTGCAATCCTATTTGTCCCTTTACGTATTGTTCAATTACCCTATTTAATTGAACAATTTTGAAAGAGAGGGAATCACATTTATTGCATGTAAAATTATGTTTTAGTTTTTCAGAATTTTTCTCCATAATGTCAAATTTTTCTTGTAGACTTGAGATTTATTTCTTTTGTGTTGACACTAGTTTGCACAAATTTTTACATTCAATAAGTAATTCCTTAATTGCGTTTTGAGCATCATTGTATTCTATAATTAATTCACTATTAGTTTTATTATGAGGATAGTCTATATTACTAACCTCTTCTTGATCATTTGATTGATGTGATGCCATTAATGCAACATTGGCGCATTCTTCACTTTCTGTTTCTGAAGATGAACTCACTTCGTTGTCTTCCCAAGCTATGTATGCCTTCTTGAAGTCTTTCTTTTTTATGGCATTCTTCTTAGCAAGGTTTGGACAATCTGCTTTGATATGTCCTTGTTTTCCACATTCAAAGCAAGTGAAGTTTTGATTTGATGAAGAACTATCTTTCTTCTTGAAACTTTTCTTTTTGAATGTTCTATCATTTTTAAGAAACTTACCAAATTTCTTAACAAGAAAAATAACGTTTTCATTTTCATCTGAATTGTCGTCCTTGATTTGTTCTCTTGATTCGGTGTTTAGAGCAATATTTTTGGTCTTCTTTTCTTGACTTTCATTTTGTTCTAACCTTCCAAGTTCGATTTCTTGCTCTTGAAGTTTTCCAAATAGTGCAGAAAGAGACATTTTGGATAATCTTTTCTTTTCGGAGATTGTTGTCACTTTTGGTTCCCAAGCCCTTGTCAATGATCTTAGTACTTTTAGATTTAATTCATCATTGGTGAAGATTTTTCCGAGTGCCGTCAAATGATTGGTTAAGTGGGGGAACCTTTTCTGTAAGTCTAGAATAGACTCTCCGGGTAGCATTCGAAATAACTCATATGCTTGTGATAGTGTGTTGAGTTTAGATATTTTTACCTCAATGGTGCCTTCGTGAGTTACTTCCACCGTATCCCATATTTCTTTTGCTATTTGACAGTGAGATAGACGAAAAAATTCATCCATTCCCAGTGTTGATTGTAATAAATTCTTAGCCTTCTTATCGAACAACACTTTTCTTTTATTATCATCAGTCCAAGAACTTTTTATCTTTATTTCTTCTTTGTTATTGATGACAGTTTTTGGAATGTGAGGACCATTTTCAACTGCATCTCATATGTCATCTCCTTGTGCTTCAAGATACGCTTGCATACGTATCTTCCAAAAATCGTAGTGCTCTCCAACAAAACATGGTGGCTTGGTACGGCTACCACCGTCTTTGAAAACAGGTTGTGCGGAAGCCATGAGTAATTGATCGAGGAATAAGTTACCTTAACCTACTCAGATGCCAATTGTAAGTTCAGAAGTACGCCTAAAAGGGGGGGGGGGGGTGAATTAGGGGTCAGTAAATTTTCTTGTTTTCAGTGATATGGTAGTTTAATTTTCTTAGTTTAATATAATGACTACTAATAGTAAGGTGTAGTAAATAAATGAACACTTTAGATTTATCCTGGTTCCCCTTATAACCAAGGGTACGTCCAGTCCTCTTGCACACCACAAGAGATTGATCCACTAATTGTCATAAAATGTACAACTCCCACCCTGAGATTCTTGTTACAAACTTCTAACAACACTTCTAAGGTAGCACACCACTATCTTAGATTAAGCTACTTTTAAGAAAGTATTACTTTCTTTTACAAGTGATACACTATGATTTTGAATAAGAATAAGGAGAGGTATATTGATTAACAATCCAATAACAATTCAAGTAGTTGAGAACCTTTCTGAATGATATGAAAATGAAATGCAAGTACTTTGTAAAAATCAGAATTTTGTTCAAAGTTGTTCAAGGTATTGATTCAAGGATTGTCTATAGTTTGATCTGAAGTTAAGGGGTATTTATACTCCATAAACATCTCTTCAGATTCGTGGCTATTGATCCAAGAGGTTTGATGAAAAAATACAATGATTTGGAGCCATTCCAGATCTGAAAAATTGTATTGCTTCCAGTTGTATTCGAATACAAGATGTATGTATTCGAATACACCTCTTTGTAACGTTAAAAAATATTCAAAAATTACCCATTGTATTCGAATACACCTTTGTGTAGTCGAATACAAATTAGTGAAAATTTGCCACTGACTTACTTTGTATTCGACTACAGAAGGTTGTAATCGAATACAGATATAATGATTTTGGCCACTGACTTGCAGTGTATTCGACTACACATAGTTGTAGTCGAATACAACTTTGAGACTTTTGCTTTTGACTTGCTTTATATTCGAATACATAATGTTGCATTCGAATACACTTATGTATTTTGTCAAAAATATTAGTTTTAAGACTTTGTTAATGCTATTTTGACTTTTGAAAATACTTTATATGCATATGTAAATATGACTTGTTCTCATGTAATTGAAGTATTGGTTTGTATCATATACCTTTACATTTTAACATTTAATATTCGGATTTGAAGCTTATTAATGAAGATATTTGAACTTCTTTTTGAGGTTGTTGCTTTGACCATAATTGTTGATCTTTGTCTTCATAAAAAACATGTAGTTTACATCCTCTAGTTATGCATCAGCACCAATAGCATTGGCATTTGCACCTATGCGTCAAAGTGGAAATTCTTATGTCAGAGGTTCAGGAATATTTCAGCAGGGAGGTAGAGGATTTGATGGTAGAGGTCAGATACCAGCAGGAAGAGGTTAGGCTCGAGTGTTTGCTTTGACACGTCAGGATGCTCAGACATCCAATGTAGTAGTTACATGTATACTTTCTATTTGTTATAGAGATGCTCATGTTTTGATTGATCTCGGAACTACACATTCTTTTGTATCCTCGTGGTTTGCTACTCGACTTGGTAAATGTTCATCTTCTTTAGAATTGCCTTTAGTTGTAGTTACACCTGTTGGAGTATATTTTCTTGCTAAGTCTGTGTATCGTTCTTGTCATATAACTATTGATGGCAAGGTGTTGCCGATAGATTTAGTAGTTATTGACTTGGTGGATTTTGATGTGATTTTGGGTATCGATTGGTTGGCATTTCATCATGCCACTTTGGATTGTCATAACAAAGTGGTGCAAATTGAGATACCAGGACAATCAATCTTCTCATTTCAAGGAGCACGTTGTTGGGTAGCTAGCAAGTTAATGAAAAGAGGTTGTCAAGTGTACTTAGTCGTGGTAAGGGATACACAAGTGGCTGAAGAGAAATTGGAAAAAATTCCAATAGCATGTGAATTTCCAGATGTTTTTCCTGAAGAACTTCCTGAGTTACCACCTGATAGGGAGATTGAATTCTCTATAGACTTAGTTCCAAACACTCATCCTATATCCATACCTCCTTATTGTATGGTCCCGACAGAACTTAAGGAGTTAATAGAGCAACTTTAAGATCTTCTTGATAAGGGTTTTATTCGTCCAAGTTCTTCTCCTTGGGGAGCACTGATATTATTTGTAAAGAAGAAAGATGGATCCATGCGGTTGTGTGTAGACTATAGGCAGTTATATAAAGTAACTGTAAAGAATAAATACCTTTTGCCACGCATTGATGAGTTGTTTGACTAACTTCAAGGAGCTCAATGTTTTTCTATGATTGATTTACGGTCAAGATATCACCAGCTGAAGATTAAAAGGGGTGACATAATGAAGACAACTTTTCATACGCGTTATGGGCATTATGAATTTCTAGTTATGTCCTTTGGGCTTACTAATGCCCCAACAGCTTTTATGGATTTGATGAGTCGCATTTTTAAACCATTCTTAGATCAGTTTGTGATTGTGTTTATTGATGATATCCTTGTTTCTTCCAAGATTAAAGAAGAACATGAGCGACATTTAAGGTTGGTTTTGCAAACTTTAAGATATAAACAATTTTATGCCAAATTCTCAGAAAAGTCAGTTTTGGCTAGATAGTCTGACATTTTTAGGTCATGTTGTGTCGAAGAATGGAATAAGTGTTGATCCAAGTATGGTGGAAGCAGTGCAGAACTGGCCCAGACCTACCACAGTGAAGGAGATTATGAGTTTTCTTGGTTTAGCTGGTTATTATAGACGTTTAGTGAAGGATTTCTCAAAGATGTATCTTCGTTGACTAGGTGTACCAATAAGAAAGTTGAGTTCCGATGGACTGATGCATGTGAGGAAAGCTTTCAAAAATTAAAGGAGTACTTGACGTCAACACCTATTTTGGCATTACCTATAGGTGGTGAAAGTTATGCAGTTTATTGTGATGCTTCTAGAGTTGGTCTCGGTTGTGTACTTATGCAACCAGGTAAAGTTATTGTCTATGCATCTAGACAACTCAAGAGGCATGAGGTGAACTACCCCACACATGATCTAGAAATGGCTGCAGTTAATTTTGCTCATAAGATTTGGAGGCACTATCTATATGGTGAAACTTGTGAGATTTATACCGACCATAAAAGTCTTAAGTATATCTTTTAGCAGCGAGACTTAAATTTAAGACAAAGAAGATGGATGGAACTCTTGAAAGATTATGATTGCACAATCTTATACCATCCAGGGAAGGCAAATGTTGTTGCAGATGCTTTGAGTAGGAAATCCATGGACAGTCTCTCTCATATAGCCAAATTATAGAGGCCAATAGTTAAAGAATTTTAAGAAGTTTTATAAAGTGGAATTCCATTTGAACTTCGTCATTCGAGGTGATTTTTAGCGCATGTATAAATTCGTCCAACTATAGTTGATGATATCAAGGAAGCTCAAAGTCAAGACTCATACTTGGTGAATATCATAAATAATGTTCAGAATGGAAAATTTCCAGATTTTTCAGTTGATTATGATGGTGTGTTGAGGTTGAAGTCTCGATTGTGTGTTCCAAATGTTGGTGGCTTTTGGAGAAATTTTTTAGAGGAGGCTCATCATTCTTCTTACACTATTCACCCAGGTTCTAATAAGATGTATCAAGACTAGAGAGAATTGTATTGGTGGGAAGGGATGAAGAGAGACGTAGCAGATTTTGTCTCTAAGTGCTTAGTGTGTCAACAAGTAAAAGCTGAGCACCAAAAGCTTGCGAGGTTACTTCACCTTGTTGAAATACCTGAGTGGAAATGGGAAGGCATCGCTATTGATTTTGTCACAAGATTACCACGAACCCAAAAGGGTTATGACTCAGTGTGGGTGATTATAGATTGGTTAACCAAATCGGCACACTTTTTGCCTGTGAAGACTACGTATACTGCATCTCAATATGCTAAACTTTATTTGGATGAAATTTTCTCTTTGCATGGTGTACCGATGTCTATTATTTTTGACTGTAGGGCTCAATTTACTACTCAATTTTGGAAGTCATTCCTAACTTCATTAGGAACTCGAAGAAGTCGTCTGTGTGAATTACCCACACTTATGTTGAAACTCAAGGCTACTAGTATTTATTAAATAATTAAAAAGTCAAATAAATTCGAGGACGAATTTTTATTAGGAGAGGAGATTGACACGTCCATGTCTTTCTTTTAAAATATAATAATAATAATAATAATAATAATAATAATAATAATAATAAAACCAACATTTCCCCCACTTTCGTTTCCATTCCAATTTTCTCTTTCTCCCTTCTCTTCCTCTCGGCCACCCTTAAGAGGAAAACGCTATCAGTGAGATAGAGCTGCTTCTTAATTCTAAAAAATCTGTATTGTTACTTGTTTGATTCTTATGATAATTTTAACGTTGTTTATTTTGATTTTGCTTCGTTATTAACTGGATTTTTAATATTTCTGTCGAACGGTTAAATTAAAAGCTAATGACTATATATGTGTATATATTTGAATTTAGAATTTTTTCTAGATTTTTAAGTAATATGGTTTAACATAATTGTCGCTCGACTGTAAAGCATTATTCGTGCCTTTTTGTATTTCCCTTCTAATTGATGGTAGTTGTTGTCTTATCACTAAGTTTTTGTGACTTACCCTTTTATGTTGCTTATTTTTTTTTCAGATTCGGAGGCAGTTGAGTAGAACTCTATTAGTAGATTCAAGTCTCAACTATATTTTTTTTTGGGAGGCCTCTTTGATCGAGGACTATTTTTTTGTAAAATATGTCGAGTCTAATGTAATTTGCAGCTATTTTGGAGTCTAGAAATTTTATTTTTGAAAAGTGTATTGAAAATTAAACAGCGATTTTATAAATTTGGGAATGTTGAAGTTACAGGGGATACTCTGTCGAAATTTTGAGGAAAAGTATATATATATATATATATATATATATATATATTTAAATAGTAGAGAACGATTTAGTTGTTTATTTGTTAAGTTAGTTGATAAGCTTGTCAGGCTAGGAGTATAGCTTGTGCGCCGGTCACAGCATTTAATTTTTGGGTCGTGACAAGAACCGTCCTGCAATGGTTAAACATGTGGATTCATCATAGTAGTCATAAGACAATCGACTTTACATGATAACAAAATATAAATTGTGGGCGACAATGCCTATTTAAAAGGAAAAGCAGCAACTGGAGGGTGTGGGAGTATGGGGATCATTGTTCCCAACCTTTTCATTCAATCCTATAAATGCATGCCTTAGAGGTGATTTTGTGGAAATAATTTAAAGTATTAATGTTTTATTTTAGTGTGCAATTTTCAGAATACATTATTCCTTATGAGTTCATGTTGCATTCTCTAGTGTTTGATATATTTTAAAGGAACATCGAGACTCCGATTTATCTTAACTAATGTTCTCAATGTTAGGCATTAAGCTAGTTTTATTAGGCTTAAACGTAATTTTTGTCATTTATCTTTTACATAAAATTCGATTTGGTCCTTGATCTCTTTTTGATTATTTTTCGTCCTTTGTCTTTTATAAGTGATGAAAATTTTAGTGCTTTTCACAATCACAACAAAAACTAAAGTTGTTTCTGGTAATTAGAATCCCTTCTTATAATCGATGATATGTGCCCACTATATCATCCTTTAAAAAAAAACACATATTTATCCCAATAATAGAGTTGCACTTGAAAACATTATTTTTTGTATAAGAACATTTCTTTGAATTGAAGAACATTTATTTAAGATATTTGTAACTTCATTTTATCCTTGTTAAGATTGCTCAATTAATTTTATCCTTGCTCCTCACAATAATCTTATAGTTGTTTGAAAGTGTTACGGTGAAAAAGACTAACATTCGCCATTTATAAATTATAGAGGATGAAAATAAATTAAAAAAAAATTAAAAATAAAAATGAATATTTGTAGGAACTGAAATTATATTTAAGTTGTTTTATTATTATGAATTTGTCAAATATTTTAGTGGGAGTTATATATTTTAATTTTGAAAATTCTGATTTCATTCACCTTGAAATTTTTTATATAACTATAAACTATAAATATATTAATTATGGTATTAGGGTGTTACAACTGCAATGCCTCAAATTGTTTATCGAAAGATTAGTTAAAAAGTATTTAATTTCTTTTATAAACAACTATAAAGAAGTTGACTCTTTAATAGTTCTCAAAGATGTATCAAAAGTCATAAAATGCATCTAAATAAATCAAGTATCAATCGTAGAGCAAATAATTAGATCAAAATAAAAATAACAATAAAATGTATGCAAGTTATGTGTGCTCCTAAACATGTACGATCCGGATATAACCAGCCACACAGGCGTCCACACAGAAGTCTTCTAACCAATGGGGAAAAATCAAATCAGACACACAGGCGTCCACAAAGACGCATATGATATGAATGAAATGATAATGATGCTCAAAAGCTACATGTCACCACCCACTTAGAAAATCACACAAATCACAAGATAGTTCGACAACCAAAAAGATAACAATATTTAAAACACAAATCACCAGCCACTTAGGCAACCACAAAATAAAAATATTTAAAACACAAATCACCAGCCATTTATGGAACCATAAAGATAATAATATTTAAAACACAATTCACTTTCCACTTAGGCAACCACAAAGATAACTATATTTAAAACACAAATCATCAGCCACTTAGGCAACCATAAATATTACAATATTTAAACCAGAAATCACCAGCCACTTAGGCAACCACAAGGACAAAATATTTCAGATTAAATTTTTTAATCACATAAGACATCAAATTGATATTTTTATGGATGTTCATAGTTAGAGCTCAATAACTTAACACATTAAATATGCACGTGAACAAATATATCAAAATCACCACTTTCATTTTAATAATCCATAAGATTCGATTTGACTACTTGTTATTGATAAAAATTAAAAACTCATATTACCAAGAATACAATAACAAAATAAACTTTATTCCTTTCACTATAAAGTCTTCCACATAATAAAAATGAACTATGCATTAATATATTTCAATAAATCAATTTTCTCATATTATCAAAAAGTCAAGACTTAATATCAAATACATCATAACAAACATATTACTAATGATATCATCATAAAAATCGTAACTTTATAATTAAGTACTTTAAAAAACGTAAGGCGTTAAACATTTTTACTACAAACATATTTATCAACGAATAATAATAAAATAGAACTCTATAATTAAGTTCATCTAGATAGATGTATTACTCAAAAGAAACAATCAAAACATTATAGTTAATTTCTTTACGACAAAAATAAAATCAACATTTTTCTTTTACGATATCTAAATATCATATCAATATCCTACGAACCACTAATTTAATATCAAGTCTAACTCTGCATGGGGAAAACCCATTACCTTAGGCGCTTTCTTTCTTAACACCTAATGGAAATGTATGAATGTAATAGCTATTTACGTTGCAATATTACCATTGAGTTCTTGTCTAAAATTGAAGTGCACTTAATTCCAAAGATATGCCTCAAATAATTACTATTTCTCTAATTTTATTAGGTTGTTACAAAGTCAATTGAAATCATGTGTATTTATGTGTATGAGTTAATTAGTATTAACTAATAAAGTTCACCATATATTGTACGGTGTCACACCATTCATTTTAATTAAATAAATAAATTAGAGGGTGTCACATCACCCTTTTAATTTTTTATCTAATTGTTACGAAACCAAAAATGGCATATAATTATTTTTGTAAACAATTAAAATAAAATTATAATTTTAATTTAAAAGAGATGAATGCATGAGATACAAAAAGGAGAGTAGACCTCTCTTAATTGCACAAAAAAAAAACTCATAATTAAATTTAAAAAATATATTCAATGTGTTAAAAATGATTGAATGCAATGCACATTAGACCAAGAAGACACCATGAATTATCATAAAATCTTGTCATAAAAGGAGATTAAAATAATTCGTAGTCACTAATTTTTTTAGGATGGACAAAAAATATTTTTAAAACACGTATACATTGGGTTTCACTAACTCTATAATATCTTC
>JBBPBR010000008.1:46417461-46485349 GCA_037974775.1 Cicer pinnatifidum | reverse complement strand
AAGACAAGAATACCACTCATAAATAATAAAATAACAGAAATATATCTAACACATCATTTTCATGATTATGGAAACTAATCAAATAGAAAAATGCACAATAGTCAATTTAGAAAATAATCACATCATAAATTAACTCCATGTAATTGTCACGCTAAAACGATTAAATAAAAATAAAGGTTATAATTATTAAGTTAAAATAAAGTGTAATAAAATTTAGTTTAATTTATTTATACATAGAATAATTAATAATTTAATAATAAATCATAACAATTACTAACCAGACACATATATAGTATATATGAAAATTTTAGGGATTGACAACAACTTACTCTATCATTAATAAGCTTAATTAATTGTTTGTTAGTCAATAATAATTTCCATATTTCTTTTGTTGAATGACACGTAGACAATTATTACAAAAGACTCTACTATTTATGTGACATAGTCAATAACATAAACTCAATAACATACACAATTATTACAAAGGCACTACTATTTATATAATAATATCTTTTAAAATTAGTATTTATCAATAGTAGAACAAAATCTATACTGTCAATAAGTTATGGTCTTTAGATTATTAAAAATATTTAATTTTAATCAAAATTATCTTAAAAGTCAAATAATCATTAATTATTATTGCTTAACAATTTAAAAGTATTCAAATTCAACGTATCAAAAGAAACTTAAAATTGATGCTCTCATAACAGTTAAATGATCTTTAGAAGGGTGTTGGGAATAGAATCATGGAGTCTTTCTCTAGAAATACCTTGTTTGCATTTAGTTGACCCATCAGCCCAAAAAATTATTGAGACAGATGCATTAGATATAGGATATAGGGGTATCCTTAAACAAAAAACAAATAACAAAGAATGCATTGTATAGTTCACATTGGAATGATTGCCAAAAGAATTACTCTACCATTAAAAAAAAAATTCTTTCAATTGTCATGTGCATTACAAAATTTCAAAGCGATTTACTCAACCAAAAATTTTTACTTCGAATTGATTGTAAATCTGCAAATTAAGTTTTACAAAAAGATGTTCAAAACATTGCATCAAAACAAATTTTTGCCAGATGGCAAGCAATCCTTAGCATTTTTGATTTTGAAATTGAATTTATTAAAGGAGATCAAAACTCAATTCTAGATTTTCTAACCAGAGAATTTCTCCAAAATAGGACTTGAGTGATGCCCAGAAAATCTAAAAGAATTGAGGTCCAAAAGGACCAACCACAAGAAACCCCAAAACCTATCTCATCTACTAAACCAATTCGGTCTTGGAAAGAAGCTGTAGAAAAAAAAGAAGCCCAAAACCAAATTCAAAAATGGCTTGCCAGCCAACAAATAGCTGGTCCTGACAATTTCCAGGAAATAAAGGACTCAATTGAAGATAACCGTCAACTCCAAAAAATTGCAAAACTCCACAAACTCCAACAAGAGATTGAATCCCTCCAAATACAAATGCCTTCTTTTACGGGGCAGGAAAGGGGAGAATCTTCAAAAACCCCTTCATAAAAAAATTATTTCAAAACCTTTACAAGAGAAACCATCCTGTAAATTAATTTCAAAACTTCTCAATGAGAAACTTCAAAAATTATTTTAAATGCACTACAAAAAAAAAGATCTATTGTGACACTCAATTTTTAGTGATATCTCTGTATTCGTCACTATAATCACTTTTAGTTACAGATAGAGTGTCACATATTCTTATTTATGCCATAACTTAAAAAAAACTAAAATATTAACTTCCAAAAAATATTTACTTATTCTCTTTCTTTCCAATTTTCATCTCTGATAATTCTTTTCCCCTTCTTTTCCACTTCTTTTCTCCTTCTTTTTCTTCTCATTCTATTTCCTTCTCAAATTTGTTCAAAAGGTCTTCTCAATTTCAATTCTCAATTTCATCTCAGAAATCATTAAAGCTTTTTCCTATTTCAATTCTCATTTTTCTGTTGAAGAAGCTTTTCTCGATTTCTTTGTTATGCTCGTTTTTTAGTTTTCTCGATTTCTCCATTGATGCTCGTTTTTTCAGTTTTCCCAATTCTTCATCATTTTTGGATTCCATCTTCAATGGATTTCTTCAATTTCCGATTCAAACTCAACAATTTTTAAAACAATCACTATTTAGTCTTCCTCAATACTATTTCTTCTTCTTCTTCTTCAAAACTAACACCCCCTTATCTTCTTCTTCATAACTAACACCCCCTATCTTTTTCTTCATCACTATTATTTCATCTTCTTCAATACAATTAATCATCAACCATCTTCTTCAATATTGTTTTGCACACCTTATGTGTTCCTTCCATTAATCATCAACCATCTCCATTAATCATCAACCATCATCAACCAATTTTTCACACTCTTCATCATTGTTGTGAATCAAGTAAGTAATCTTCATTTTTGTTTTGTTTTATGTATTTAAGAATGCTGCAATGCCTGAAACCCATAAATATGGCTTCCATTGTTGTTGCAGAGCACCACCTGCGTTGCCCTAAACCCAGAAACGTACGTGAACTGAGTTCACGTACGTAAAAAAATTTTGAAAACCCAGAAACTTACGTGAATTGAATTCACGTACGTAAAAAAATTTCAAATTTTCCAAACCTTACGTGAACTCAGTTCACGTATATGTACGTGATTTCAATTGACGTACACCTACGTGAACTAAGTTCACGTAAGGTTTGGAAAATTTGAAATTTTTTTACGTACGTGAATTCAATTCACGTAAGTTTTGCAAAACCAGTTCACGTACACGTACGTGAACTCAGTTCACGTACACGTACGTGAACTCAGTTCACGTACACGTACGTGAACTCAGTTCACGTAAGGTATGGAATTAGTTCACGTACGTGAATTGAATTCACGTAAACTGATTTCTAGATTTTCGAATACTGGTTTACTTAATTCAGAAATGATTTACCGTTTACATTTTTTTAAATGATTTTCGTTTTGCAGATATGGTGCGCACTATGTATATTGACAGAGAGGGTCGGGTTAGACTTAATGAGGGAAGTTATAATGCAGAGTCTAATGCGGACGGTCATCGTATTAGGCCAACTGCTTCTGCAAGGGCACAACGGCGGCGAGTGCAGCGACAACAGGAAGAGTCCCAAACCGAACCTCAAATAGTTGATGCCCATCCTGAACCCCAAACAGCTAATATAGATGAACCTCCACAGGATGTTGGCTATCCCGATGGTCCGGTTGATAGTTCTGTCCTTAGGACATTTGGCGATCATGTTGCGACTCGACTCTGGGATGGCGAGGTAATTTTCTCAATCAAATTAAGTTAAATTAATTAATTTATTTTAAATTTATGTTTAACATTTATTTTTCACTTAAATAATGTCAGGATCGGGGAGAATTAAGGGTGTTCAGCAATGGGAAAAAATTAAAAGAAGCTGTTATTGAAGACGAAGAGGTTGAGCAACTAGTTAAAAGCTCGGGATTGTATTCTTTAATAAAATGCAGCTATGAAATGATCGACAAAGGAATTATTTCTGCATTTGTAGAGAGATGGCATCGTGACACAAGTAGTTTTCATCTTCCTATTGGTGAAATGACGATTACATTGGACGACGTGTCATCTCTGTTGCATATTCCTATTACTGGTGCATTCTTCAGTGTTAATGTATTTAACAAGGATGAAGGTGCAGATATATTGGCAGAGCTTCTTGGAGTTAGTCACGGTGTTGCTTATGCTGAATTTAATGTGACGCGGACAGCCACAGTTAGGTATAGTTGGTTACTTGATGTATACCATCAGCGTTGTCAGGAGCGGCATTGGCAGATGGCTGCGAGAGCATATCTATTGTTTTTGGTTGGTTGCACACTCTTCAGCGATAAGAGTGCCTACGCAGTTAGTGTTGCATATCTTGAGTGCTTCCGAGACCTTAATTCTTGCGGGGGATATGCATGGGGTGCAACTGCTCTTGCTTTTCTTTATGACAATCTTCGAGAAGCCAGCATGCATCAAACCAGAACTGTTTCAGGGTATCTGATACTTTTACAGGTAAACTGTATGATTGTTTATTGTGTTTATAATTTTTATTAATAATGATCATAAACTAATGATATGTTATTATATATGTGCAGGCATGGGTCTATAAGCATTTTCCTACATTATGTAGAGATTGTTGTAGACTTTCTCCTACTTATGTTGAAGACTATCCTAGAGCACTTAAATGGAAGCCCAAAAGGGATAAGGGGTTGGTTCTTCCATTTAGGAAAGCTCTTGATGACATTGATGTTGACGAGGTCTGCTGGACACCATATGAGGAGCATCGACTAAAGCGGCATTTTGAAGATGTATCTTTATTTCGAGGGTGGATACGTTGGGGTTCGAAGATGTATGCTCATCTACCAGACAGAGTATTGCGGCAATATGGTCATGTCCAAACCATTCCTGGCTCACCGTTAGAGGTAGTGGGTCAGACGACCACACCATAGGAAATGGACATAATGTTTACGCAATATGATGTACATGTAGTGATTGATGGTCGAGGTGTGAGCTTTGTTACTGATGGTCGAGGTTGCTGTACTTTATTAGAAGTTACAGTACTACATGCATTTGTGCCACTGCATCGAACACTTGCATCCACATATTCCCACCAAGATGGATCACGCTTGGTTGATTTATCTCTTTTTGATATCTTACTTTTGCCTTTTTTAGGTGCACCCTTTGTTTTAACCTTGTCAACAGGTGGACACATCGACGTAGTCGATGGATACGCAATCTCACGTAATTTACCTTTCATTGCAATTTTTCCAGGTACATCAAGTTCATCAAACTTTTTCACTATCACATCTATTTCATGTTTCACAGATAATTCTGAAGGTTTACCCGATCCATCATCATGAAAAGTTAATTTAGTCCACCAAACATGAATAACATATAAAGGAATAGAACGTGGGATCATACTATATCTGGCTATCTCACATGCACAAGGTAGACCATGTGTTCTCCTTATTTTGCAGCGACATTCATTCTTATCTATACCGACATACTTCACGCGATCAAACTCTGCCGCAATGTGATCTATTGCATTTTTTGACACAACACCACGCAAATTAGCATACAACCTGTTACTATGTCGATGGACCTTCTGAATTATGCTCTTTTCAAATGATGCTATTATCTCACTGTGTTGTAATACAATCATGCTATTAATGCTTTCCCAAACACTGCATATATCACCAATGCTATCTTGTAATATCCGTTTCAAACTCCAGTGCGCCGACTCAACCCTTTGTGTTGTAGTGTTCCCAAAATGCATAACTCTATTTGTCCACGCCTCTACAAATCTTTCCTTGTGAGGAATTAACCACTGATCATGTACATAATCATTAAAGATAGAAGAGCTACTACAAATTCCTTCAAAGTTAGCCAAATTCATGTAGTATTGTGTCTCATCATAACTGTAAACAAGAGCCTCCCATGCCTCCAGTATTTGCACCTGCTTCTTTTTTGGAAAAACAGTCATCTTGCACTTCGCTTTGACATTTTTGCATATATGAAACAAACATAATAAATTGGCCGCCTTTGGAAAAACACATTCAACTGCGTTCATCAAAGCAAGATCTCTATCAGTAACAATTACTTCAACTTCACCAGCTGTAATTTGTTCTTTCAACATTTGTAGTGCCCATGTAAAATTATCAACACGTTCAGACTGTAGATACGCAAATCCCACACAAAATGTCATTTCTGTAGATGTAACACCAATAATTTCAAGTAATGGCATCCGATACCTACATGTCTTATATGTGCTATCCAAAATCAATATTATGTGAAAATTATTTACAAGAATGATAGCATCTGGATGAGCCCAAAATATATCCCTCAACTCATTTGAATCATCTACCTTCCTATATCGATAGACATATTTGTCGCGTTCCATCAATGTCAAAAGATGTTGCATTTCTGTTTTATTACCTCTAAGTGATGAACGATATGCTTGACGTGCATTGTAAACTTGTTTTATTGTCGTCAAACTTTGAACATTATGATCTTTTATTGTCATCAATATGTTTCTTGGTTTGATCATATTTTTCGTCATATCACCAAGTACAACTTTCTCTTCCTGAGACAATCGACCTAAGAAAGCATGACCAGTCAGTTTTTTGGCCAATTCGTGGTTATGGACACCACATATTACATGCAGATACCATCCATCACCAACATTTGATGGTGTACCTCTCAATCTAAATGGACATTCGCATTTTCTACTCCAAGTACTCCTCATCGGTTTAGAATTCTTCCAAGGTCTATATTTACCACTTCTTTCACAACCAAGAATTAATTTTGTCTTTGTTCTTGGTCGTGCTGTCGCATTTTCAGATCTAAAAATAACAACGACAACTCCATTTTCCCTTCCAACATTTCTAGCCCATTTTAATAAATCATCTCGCGTATCAAACATCATGCCGGTGCTAAATATATCAGTCAAATCAACCATAACATCTTCACCTCCCTTGTTCATAGCGTCATTCATTGCTTCAAAATCATCAAACCTTTCATCGAAATCACGTTCCAAACAGTCATTCATATCCTCAAAATCAGGTTCCAAACCTTCATACATTTCATCACTGTTGTATTCCCTTTCGTCCATTTATCTGTATTCAAAACAAACAAATAAGTAAAATTTCAAATTCTGCATTTCATACGTGAACTGCAATTCACGTAAGTGTACGTGAACTCAGTTCACGTACGTTTACGTAAACTGAAATTTAGTAAGCGCACGTGAACTCAGTTCACGTAAACTTACATGAATTGCAGTTCACGTACACTTACGTGATTTCAGAATGCGTACCCTTCATTGGCCTTTTTGATTTCAAACTCCATTAATTACGCAATCTGAGTTCACGTACGTTTACGTGAATTCAGTTTGCGTAGAGTCCAATTTTTTTGATTTTTTTTAACATACGTGAACTCAGTTCACGTAACAACATAACGTACGTGAACTGAGTTCACGTAAAATCCCCAGATTTGCAAAAAAAAAAACGAACCACAAATCAGAGCAAAAAACATACCTTTAACCACAATGTGAGGATCAAACTGATGTGTGATGTGTTGAAGGTAACTTTTTAATGATTTTGAGTATGGGTTAGTGAGGTATGATGATTTTTGTTTGAGTTAGTGAAGTGTGATGAATTTTGATAAAAGTGAGTAAAAGTGAGTTGTAGGATAATAAATGGGATAATAATGATGGCAGGGGCATTTTGGGTATTCTTATTTTTTTGTTAGTTTGGAGGGGTGTGGGTAGCATTATGGGGGGTGTAGGTAGCAAGAGTGTTATTTTAAATGCACTACAAAAAAAAAGATCTATTGTGACACTCAATTTTTAGTGATATCTCTGTATTCGTCACTATAATCACTTTTAGTTACAGATAGAGTGTCACATATTCTTATTTATGCCATAACTTAAAAAAAACTAAAATATTAACTTCCAAAAAATATTTACTTATTCTCTTTCTTTCCAATTTTCATCTTTGATAATTCTTTTCCCCTTCTTTTCCACTTCTTTTCTCCTTCTTTTTCTTCTCATTCTATTTCCTTCTCAAATTTGTTCAAAAGGTCTTCTCAATTTCAATTCTCAATTTCATCTCAGAAATCATTAAAGCTTTTTCCTATTTCAATTCTCATTTTTCTGTTGAAGAAGCTTTTCTCGATTTCTTTGTTATGCTCGCTTTTTAGTTTTCTCGATTTCTCCATTGATGCTCGTTTTTTCAGTTTTCCCAATTCTTCATCATTTTTGGATTCCATCTTCAATGGATTTCTTCAATTTCCGATTCAAACTCAGCAATTTTTAAAACAATCAATTCACATGACGCTTTCTTCTCTCTCACAACTTAATCTCTGCATTTATTAGGGCTTCTGCAAGTGAGACTTTCAACACTTCTACCTCTTCGTGACTTGGTGATTTTGGTATGAGTTTTCATCTTTGCCTTGTTATCTCTCAAAAGAGATTAAAAGTAACTCATTACCCTATTTTGCATGATTGCGTCTTAATAACTTTTTATACTGATTGTATTATTTGACTATATTTAAGCTTAATCGATGCTTTTATGCACTAGTTTAACTATTGCTTTTGCATTACTTTAAAAGTAACTCTTAATCATCTTGAAATCATTGAATTGATGCTTTCTAGTTTACTCTAAAAATTCAATTTGATTCCAAGTGACATAAAATTATAGCTTAATTAGGAAGTATGATCGACTAAAATTATGAAACTTGGTTGCAATCTTGTGCATATTATTTTCTTAATTGAGTTTTCAAATTTTATGGTATTTATTAAAATTTTGGTTGATTATCTCTGCATTATTTTGATATGCTCATTGATGTATATTTGTTTTCTGTTTTCTGCTCTTCTGATTCTAAATCCAGCTCCAGTTATAGCTATTTTAATTTTGAATCCAGCTCTAGCTTTTCTGATTTTAAATCCTTTGGTTATGATTCTGATTAGCATCAAGTGAATAAAATAGATTTCAAAGCATTGTGAAAATAATAAACACTTCCCAATTGTTAGTTGGTTTATATTGTTTGCTGGAACACCTAGAATGCCTTAATCTAATTTTTGTCATTATTTTTAGGCTGCAAAGTCTCTAATTCTTTTTTCATTGTGTTCATCCTACCTTTTTTGCTATTTCTTTATATGAAGCACTTGAGATATAGTGAACCTATTATGCTATATCCCTTTCTTAATTTATGAGATTTCGTAGATTATAAAATATGACAAATTCAACTATCTAATCTTAGAGACATTTTGAAAAACTTGAAGCATCAAGGATGAAGAAGGGTTAGTGTTAACATAAATAAGGGTTAGTGTTTAGTCTTTGATTCTATATTTAGATCTAGCTGTTGAAGGATTGATTTGAGGTTGTGAATTTTTTGTTGCTGTTGAAAATGAAAATTAAGTCAGGGTCACTGGATCAGTGGAGGAACTACTTTAGGTCGTCAAATTCGTATATTTTCGACATAGTTGACTATGCAATTGTGGTTGCTGCTGCTGATTGTCCAAAGGAGTTTAAGTTGAGGAGAGATATGATTGCTGAGAGGTTGTTCTCTTGTAAGTTGATTTGTTGTTTGGATGGGATAAGGTTGAATTGGCTATGAATGGGGATGATGATCATGAAGGTTGCAAGAGTGATGGTGTTGAGTTTGGAGCTGGTGGAAGCAAATAGAGTAAGGTGAGTGATCATGGGTTGATGATGGATGGGAACCTTGTTAGCAATTATAGCTTTGGTGAAGCTGAGGCTTTGACTGATGAGATTGAATAAGAATCTCAATTTGTTGGTGAGGTTTTGAGGTTTAGGTTAATAAAAAGCAAAAAATCTTCTTATAAGGTCAAAATGATCTCTAAACCTTACTGCATAAATGTAATTAAATTCAAGAGATAGATTCTAGCTCAATGATTTGACATAGGATGCTGAGATTCATTTACAAACTCTGTTTGACTACTTGTAAGGAGAAAAATGCAGGCATGTTTCAGGCCATTGATTGAGATGCATGTCTTGTTTTAATAGTTCAACAATCCAGGGAGGCATTTCGAATAGTTTCTGAGACTTAGTATAAGGAAATATAACCCTTGGTAAAAGAGAGAGCTAGTATTCAATACTAACTATCGGATACATTATATTCTGAATTATATCAAAACAAGGCTAGCATTATCATATCCAAGCATCTTGTATCGCAACTGCATACCAAATTATCAATACACTCAGCATAATACAGGCAGTAACAGAAGTGTAAACTTTCATAGCTCAATCCTAGCTACCTAGAGCTAATTAAGCAGAAGAAAATTTAACAGTCTATCGCGTATTATCGTAGCAGAATTGTAAATAAGAGACTAATCCAAACAGTATATGTACATCCTCAAAAACTAGAAAAATTGCCTCCTTCACATGACAACTCAAAACAAAATGCTTCAAATTCCTTTACTTCACTAAAAACTACCTTATTTGATGTTCTGAAGGTTAAGTATGTTCTCTAATCCTTAGTAATTAACCTTTTCAGGCAACTGAGATTGGAAAGGTTGTCAATCCTCTCCGAAAGCATGGATCAAAGGAAGTACGTCAACTCAGGCGGACTCTTATCGAGTATGATTCCGTTACTAGATAATTGTCTCTCATTCATAATGGTTTATTTTATAAATAAAAGATAGATGAGCTTGTTTATTTTCTATACATGGATCAAAGAAAAGGCTTTTATGTTTTAACCAATTTTATACTAACCAATTGTTCGACTCTTACAAATTTCGACAATTAAATAGTTGTTTTTTATGTGTTTTTTTAGGCCATGCCATCTCCCACGACTGGGAGTTTCATGATGCTCTGACTAATGAAGGATCAATGCTCAATTCTGTCACACTTGAGCAAAGGAATATGGATGTGCCTACTGCCTCTGATATTGCTTGCCCTTTCAAATTCAAGATTCAAACCAAGTGGTGATAATATTGCGAGGTACTTCTATTTAGTTTTGAAACTTTATAATATACTAAGTACTAACTAGGATGATATTATGGTGAAAGGGATGTGGGTGCTTGGGTATCTTTTATTTAGCAAAAACCTAGAACACATCATATGTACACTCTAGCTTGTAAGAGGATTGTTTGGTCTTCAGGTGGTCTAACCATTAAGCTGGCACCCCATGGACACATAAATAGAAAACCTTTCCATGCCTTGTTTACCTCATGGTCACCTTATTTGATGACCGTACTTGGTTAAGTGAACTTGCATGATTTATGAGTTCAAATTCCATAAAACAGATACTCTTTTAGGGGATCTGAGGTTCACAATCCACTATTTTGATTTTTGTTCTGTGCTTGTTTAACATCCACGTTTGTGTGCACACTGATATTTCCTTCATTTTGCCTTGCGTTTACCAAAACTTTTAGGAGTGTAATGGACAAGCTTGGCAATGATCGAATAAAAAAGGTGAGTATTGTGGGGATTAAGGAGGCTGATCAAAGTTTATATGCCCAACTCATCTCAGGAAAGGTGATTGCTTCTGGTTTGGATGAAGAGCTTGCCAAGGAAGCCACAAGAGCAGGTATATACTTCTTTAGTTTTTCAATTTCTGTGTACCTCATGCATGCATATAATTTACTTTGTTGTTTGCTGTGGTGCTTTATTTTTCTACCATTTTGTCTAGCTTCTGCTGAGAGACAAAGATTAGCAAAGGAGGTAGCATCCATGTTAAAGTTGAGTGTTGAGATTGATACCAGCTTATCGGAAAGGTTTATTCATTTCTCTTGACTTATTTTTCACAAAAATAAGATTTCATGGTCTCTTTTTCATTATTGTTTTTCGTGCGTACTGTTAGTCAAGGTAATAATTCATTCCTTTAAGTGAGCTGAATTATGGCTCACTGCGTTGTACAAAGTGATAGTGCCCAAAATTATTGGTGACAGCTTCAGCAGATCTTGGACTAGGTGACTAGCCAAACCAAACCGAAAATCTTTAAGAATTTTTTAGAGGCATTGGATAGAAAGTGTTCCTTCAGATTTATGTAACCATTAGGCTCTATCAGCTTTTATAAATTTTCCGTGTTTCACTTCTCTTACATAATTGATTTTAATTTTAATTAAGAATTTTGAATATCAGTTAAAAAGTGTTTTTCCTTAAAACTGTGATTTATTTGCATAGGCATATTAATTAGCTTTCTCTATCAACTCATGGCTATTCTAAAATACCAGTGTTATAGTCAAATATCGTTTAATTTGTTAAATCATCTGTCTAGTCTAGATAAGATTGTGGCTGCACTACATGCGGGAGCCGAATGTGCAGGGATACCTATCAGCAACTGTGTCCTTGTTGCAGGAAGCCAATCTGGAGTAGCTGGAGCTGAACGGGCTGGCATGCCATGTGTTGTTCTACGGAGCAGGTGATTGCTTTGTTCATAGAAGTTCAATTAATAAACGTGTATGGATATCTGTTGCAGATATCATTGGAAGTTCCTTAATATCAATAGAATTCTGATTGTTTTGTTTTTTAAATGGTTTAACTATTTTTGTACGATTGTTTCACAATAAATGTTAAGAAACTTGTTCTAGCTTCCTTTGAAAATTTATTGAATCTTTTAAAGCAAAATAACTATTTATTGTATGTTTTAATAGAATTAGTAAAATTAAACTATATTTTATTGGATGTTTCAATGACATTAGTTAATAAAAATAAATTAGAAATTTAAATTTAATTTACAGGTATTAATAATTTAGAATTACAATTAACTAGGAGATAAAATAAATTTAATTTAATAAATAATAATAAGTTTTAGTGACAGACAATATTGTAGGAATAGATTATATTTCTATTTATATTTTTCTAGGTTTTAGTGACAGCCGTTATTGTAGGTAGAAATAAAAAAACATATTGTGACACTCCTCAGAACATGTAGTGACAGTCTTCAAAGTGTAGCAGGACGCCCCCTTAAAGTTGACACTAAATTTGAGTGTCACTCAATGTATTATTGACCTTTACCTATAATTTATAACTTTTAGTGACACATTTTGCGTGTCACGCTACGTCAATTTTTTTGTAGTGATGATTCTTAGATCACTTTGTTCAAACCAAAATCCGAATACTTTGTAAAAACAGATTATCAAAACATTTGGACAATTGAGGATCATTTCTATAATAGAAATCCTCAATTAGTCATCTCAAAGATTTTCCCAGAGGGCTGGTATTTCAAACCATATGATTTATCAAAACCCCAGTCTTACTATAAATCTATCCTTGAATGTACAGGATCTGTAACAATTCAAGACAACCCAAAAGACGGCCCGATAGCCTATTCAACTGCCAAAATTCACAAAATCATCCCACCATCAGAATGGGGATCAAACCTTCACACACCAAAACAGTTCCCAGTTGATTTCAAAAATACAATAAACCATTGTAGGACTTTTAATTACTTGGACTATCAACAAGCCTGGTACAACGTTTTCCTCATTCAAAATAAAAAATTTAGCCATACTTGGCTACTTTTCTTTAACCTTACCATGGAACCTTCTAAAATCCCCAATGGTTTGCTCATTGGTGGAAATTCTTTGGCTCTATTCCAGATATCTTGAAAACGGAAGTTCAAGAAAACTTCCAAATATATAAAACTCATTACAAACCAACAGACAGAGAACGCATTTTTCACCCTTTAATGCTATTCTCTACAAAATTCTTTCTACCATGGGTATTAGCTTGGTATTTTGAAATTAACCAAAAAGAGACCTAAACAATCCTCGTCAGAAGATTCAAAGTCAAATGGTGGACAAAATTCTCTATTCCACCAAGTATCAAAAAACAAGTTGTACCGGCATGGCTCCAAAGGCAAGGAATGAAGAAGCTAGACCCAATGGCATCCAAATTCATGGCACAAAAATCATTTGCCCAAACACAACTAGCAGCGGCAAAATCCGAGGATGAATACTTTGAAATCATGGCCCAACTTCTCAAAAGTAAGGCCCAATCATCAGAACATTCCTCAGACAACACTTCAGAAGACACCATTAATTTGGATAATGAAAATGAAGACGACAGTTTTGGTATCCTATTACCCATAAAATGAATGCAAAGGCCTAATGCTCTTGGCCCATAAAAAAAGACTTGTATATCATGTAATGGGCATAGCCCAAATTTTAATCTGAATCAGTGTAAAAACAGTCTAGAATATCATTAACGGGCCTGACCCAAAATTGATTCTGGACATAAAAAAAAAAATTGAAAATCAGAACACGAATATTTCTTTCTTAAAAGCAAAACCCAAAAAAGAAAAGTTGTTTGACACTTGTCTGCCATCTGCACCAACAGTAAAACATTGCACCGAAAGTAGAAGGAATCTCATCATTTCCTCCACTTCATAATGCAGCACAAACGGAATCCTTTCCCTATATAAGGAAGGCTCCTCTTCAGCTCAAATCAGAGTGGAAAACAGCGAGTGAATATCTGTTAGAAATCTTGAGAATTTCCTAAGTGTCTCCTATATTTTCATAATCTTGTATTTTCTTTTTCTGCTTTCCAAAACCAAGTTCTCATTGTAAGTATTTATTAGTATGTATTAATTATATTCCGCTTTCTATTTGCATCAAATCCGTTTTTATGTTGTGCAAAATAAGTATGCTCTGCACTTGCAACTAATTGTTGATCTTGTGCATCAGAAACTGTGTTTATTATGAATTTTTGCTTTTTCTTTGTTGTGTTTCAATTTGTGTTTATTAAAACAACCGATTTAGATCATTTCCTTGACGATTGGCCAACTTTTAATTTTCGTGTTTTATGGGTTTGGTTTTGTTTCGTTGAGTTAATAAACGCTATAAATCGTATGCAATTATTAGAACAACAACTCATAGTTTGATATCTCTCCTATTGTCGGTGATTAACCTATTGTTAGATAACTCTTTGATCCAGGACGTTCATGGTATCATATATATATATATATATATATATATATATATGATGTTTTTAGATTGTGTTTCTTTACTATTATTGTGGGTTGAGTTTACACTCTAAGTTCTTAGAGTTTTGAGTTATGTGGAAATTACAACGACATCTAAGACATGGCAGATCAATGATTTGGATTGACAATTGGAAGTAGTGAGGCGTAATGCCACTTGTGGATCATTAGTACCTAGTCATCCTCAATTAGAGTTCAATATTAGCTTAGGATTTTGTTTAAACACTTGTGATAATTTTTGCTTAATGTGAATTGTTTGATCGTAAGTAAATCAGTTGTGTTGAAATCATTTTATATAATGCAACAATAATTCTAATCATCATTTTTTAAAAGGAATTTTACAATAAAATATTTTACTTTGATTTAAATTAAAAAACGATTATGAATATTTTTTTTATGCAAAAGTGTTTAGTACTTTTATTTTTTTATTTTTTAAAAATTATCCTCTTGCCGTTAAAATTCAAGCGTTACATTCATTATTCTCATTTAATACTACATCACTTCAAAGACTTATAATACACATATCTAAATAATGATTTTCACTTGATATTTTAGTTTTATCAGAACGAGAACATCTAAATCAAAAGACCTCTCTTATAGCATTTATAAAGTTTATAGATTGTTTCTATTGACACATTCACTAGTGTTCAATTTAATTTTGTAAAGTGTATTGAATATATTTAATAATGCTTCTTTTACTTAAATTTTTTAATGCTTAAAATCAGACAAAAGACATAAGATATTATATTTTACGAATACAAATTTAATACTCGCCATAAAAGTAGAGTAGGTGAAATCAATTAAGAATGAAAAATTATTTTTTAATAAATATTATTAGATAATATATAAAAGTCAGTCAAAGGTATTAAAAGTCAAGGTAAAGGTATTAAAAGTACGTCAAAGAATTAAAGGATGTACTTCAATATTATAGGAAAATTAAGCTTTTCACATTATTCATGTCTAAATTTTTCCAATAATGACATTTTAGGGGATTATCTTTGTCTATAAATAATACACATTACTTCAACATACCTCTCCTCATAAGATATTCACTTCGCTTTTCTTTGAAACCAAGTTTTGTCATAATGGAAACTCTTTTGAAGATGTTCTTGAAGTTTTTGGTGCTACTTGTTGCTATTACAAGTGCTGTAGTAGGAAATGCAGAGTTACCTCCTTGTTGCAATCCTCCTGGAATATGTGACCCAGTTGGCTGTGATAGGCTCCCATGTTGTAGCCCTCCATCCCGTTATACAAAGTCCTAGAACTTTGATTTTCTTCTATTACATTTAAACCAATCGATCATTTTATATTTAAGAAATGTCCATCTAATATGTAATTAATAAATTGGAATAATAAGATTGGTTAAAAAATTATATTTTTATTTATTTATTATTGTTTGCCTTTAACTTTATTCGATTTTTTGTGTATAAATATGTGCATGTGTAGATCAGGTTTTTTGAAGTAACTTTTGTTAGTGTTACTTCTTTAATAATTCATTAAAGATGTCAAATTTAATTGTTTAATATTTTTATATTATACATGGATTATTATATATAATTTAAATAAATTAATATTTAAAACATTTAAAGAATATGTGAGAGATGTAATCAAAACGTTGAGAAATAAAGAATATGTGCTATTGCTACTAGTTATTAAGAATATAGGAATGTTAGTATGCTATTTGAATCTAACACATGTAGTTGTTCTACATGTCATGTAGACACACATAATATCTTGATAAAAAGACGTATAAACAATTAGTGGTTACTATAATCTAAGAACCTACCAATGGGAGAATTCAACAACGGGATAACTTATTTGACAAATATTTCAATAATAAAAATAATTAAAATAACTAGTTACTTTTCAAAAAATAATTAAATAATGTGTTTTTTGAAATAGTAATTATTACAACAATTCCCACATATTTATTTATTTTTTTTAAAAAAGATTAAAATTGAAAAACTTTCATTGATTAATATCATAGATGTAACCCATTAGATCTTTGTAGTCAAGCAATATGAACAAGTTCTAGACAAGTAAGACTTAACACACAAGTGAATTGGTGTAGTCAATTTTATGAATTCAAAAAACTCTATGTATGTTATAGGTCTATCAATCATATTACATCACCATAATTCTTGCTATTTCAGCATTTTGCACAAAATAGGTCTTGCGCGTGCTCGACATTCATGAGGGCTCTAGAGATTTGTCATGATCTCAGGCAAACGACCACATTTGATACCTATATAAGAGATTTTCTCAAATGTATGCTGTAAATCATACACCACATATAAGAGATATGAAAATCGTTCGTTAAAAGTTTTATAGCTTAACCTCTCACAAATACAATGTAACACACCGAATTTTAAAAGCACTAGTGTATTATTTAAAAAAAATCATCTCAATAAAAATAATGCATCTTAAAATAAAAATAAGAAGGAACATAAATAGATATAACATACATGCCAATATGCAAAATCATTTTGAGACAATAACTCTTAAATATATAAAATCAGAAAATACATCGAAGCTATGAGACTTAACATATCATCGATTATAATCATCGGTATTCTCGGCAGACACCCATGTAGAAATGCTGCTCCAAGAAAAATATCCCCCATGGTGACGTTAAAAAATTGGAACATGGACCCAACAACAAAAGTCGATTGTCAAAGTATGTCTTAGATATAGTCATCCCTGAATAAAATAAGTACAACAACCAAAAGAGAGGATCCACTGCCCTATACAAAATTTTAATTTAATAAAAATACTAACAACTATAGTATTTTTGGTGACCTCCATATACAACACATGTCCCATCTAACGCACTATCCCTCCTTAAAGTAACCTCCATTTCATCTTTAGTCATAAAGGGATCAGTCTCCTCAGATGTCTGGTCCTCCCACGATATATGTGGCTTTTGCGGAGCCTAGATTTCAAAACAAATCTCTACCTTTGAGATAGACGATAAAGGATCACATATCGGGAAACAGAGCTATAACACAATTCGAGATGACACCAACCAAAGTATAGATAGTTCAGCTACAAAGCCCTAGTCCCCGACCAACCTAGATGGTTCTGATATGTCTTCAACCTTCGACATCGGCCCTTTGTCATTCTTTGCAGCTCTAAGTCCAAACAAAGTGCCACTTACTCCATAGGTGGGAGTTACTACTCCTACTATGACCTCCACCTCACTCCAGCTATAGCATCCCCTGCATCCAACCTTGCACCACCATCCTCAATTACCAAACATGAAGGTATGAGGTAGTCTATCCTCTCGTGTGTGAGCCACACGTGAAATAATGCATCGGCCCAACTACTGGTTGTCATTGTGGTCCTCGTAAAAGCATCCCAACTCAGATTGGTAGTTTTCCCAAGTAGTCAATAACTATCAAATTAGGGAATTACAACAACGTTTCCTTCGTTATAGAAACTATCAGTAGTACGTAATCTGACATCGTTTGAAGGCATAGCCAAATATCCACAATAATTGTAAAGGGTAACCAACAAAAAACAAAAAAAATATCATTTAACAAGTATATCATGGCATCACGTGCATAATCATACTCTAACTCATCACACACACCACTAACTATCAAATGCATAATCATACTGTGACTCTTTTACAAAAATTATAATGTAAATGCAGCTATTAAAAGACTCTACTTTTAATACTCATCATACACTAATAATTGTCATCACTTTTTCACATAGGACACTCACCACATATTATCATAAATGAAATTCATAACATATAGTAAGCTCATAGTATTAGTTATGAATACATAATGACATTACTCACAAATTTAAACATCTGCCACATAAATAGTTTCCTATATGCAAACTAAAAATTTGGAAGGAGCTAACTAGAAATAGGTTCCTATATGCAAACTAGAAATAGGATCCTATAATGACATTATCAATATTTATAACATATTCAAACATCAGTCACAAAAATAGGTTCCTATATGCAAATTAAAATGTCTAGTACCTTAAATGAAGAATAGTTTTAAGTTAAACCAACACTCAAAACTTTAAGATATCATCTTTATCCAACTATTATCGTCAAATACATTATGTGGTTTTTATCCACTATATTCACTAAAAGGTTTTTTTTTCTTCTAAAGTTCATTCAAGGCTTTAACTTTTACGCAAAGTCTCTCAAATACTTTTTACTTTTTATAAGAAAACACTTTTCTTAATTTTTTTTTAAACTATTGTTTTCTTCAAACTTATTCCACATAACCTCAAAACCTTAAAATGTTAAACAATAAAATCTCGGTCCAAACAATGTGCCCCTTATTCCTACAATAGGAGTTGCCACTCCTACTGTGGGCTCCTTCTCACCTCTAGTTGTAGCATCCCCTACATCCAACCATGGACTACCAATCCTAAGTACCAAATCTAAAGGTTTGGGGTAGTCTCTCATCTCATGTGTGAGACCCACGTGAAATATTGCATTGGCCCTGCTACTGATTGTCACCACTCTCATTGTATAAGTAGCCTTGCTTGAGATCGAGTGGTATACCCAAGAAGTCGACGAATATCGATTAGGCAAGTCATGCAATATTTGAAACGTCAGAGTGATCATTGGTAGAAGGTAATTCAACATCGTGTGAGGGCATAATCCAATTTCCACATTAATTGTAAAGGATCACCAACCAAAAATAACACATATCATTTAATAAGTATAGCATGGTATCAAATGATGAAGCATAATATGTATGCACATATATGATTATAACAAATATGATTCAAATTACAAAACACTCTAACTCGATGACTATTTATTAGTGCACATGATTTTGGAATTTCAAACCCTCATCGAGGATATAAATCATAAATGTACAACCTCTCACAAAAAAAGTATTATTTACCATGTTGTCTCTCATAGATTATCACGGTTTACTATGGTGCAATCTCTCACAGAGTAGCACAACTCAATAATTTTCATAATGATAAGGTAGACCATCTAATCATGTGATACTACCACGAGACCCGTCACGATTGCTCCTAACTATGTAATACATGAACATACTTTTACTGTTCCACAGTAATTATTATGTAAATGAGACAATTAAAGGACTCTACTTTTAATAATCATCACACACTAATAATTTTCAACACTTTTTAACATATCATACTTATGACATATTATCAACAATGAAATTCATAAAATGTAGTAATCACATATTTCAATTATGAATACAATGATATGAATCACATTTATCACAAATTAAAACATCAATCAAAAAAATAAGTTTTTATATACAAACTAAAAATTTGGAATGACTTCTTTACCTTCCAAACATCTAGAAACATAAAAGTATAGTTCCTCTAAAATGTCTCGTACATTAAATCAATAATTGTTTTAAGTTAAACAAACACTCGAAACAATTAAATGCTGCTATTAAAACACACAACTTTAATAGCCATTATACACTAATAATTTTCAACACTTATTCACAAAGCATACTCATGAGATATTATCATCAATGAAATTCATAATATATAGTAAACACATATTATTATTTATAAATGCATAATGAAATTAAGATCATTTATCACATAGTTAAACAATAATCATACAAATTTTTTCCTAACTACAAAACTAAAAATTTAGAGGGTGCATTTACCTTGCAAACGTCTAAAAACACAAATGTTAGTTTCTCTAAAATGTGTTGTATCTTAAATAAAGAATTGCCTTTAGTTAAACAAACAGTGAACATTTTAAGATACAAATCTAATCCAACTATTACCCTCAAATATATTTTTTTCCACTTGTTTCCACATAACCTCAAAAGTCCCCATCTTTTACTTATAACACCAACACTTTTGCAAAACCCTAAAATTTCCAAAGTTTCAATTTCAATATTTTTGTCACATTTGCAAAACTCTAAAATTTTCAACCATACTTTAAGTAAATTTTATTAGGTTTTCAATCCTATTTAAAACCAAGATCCACAGCCTTTTTGTACACAACAAAATTTTTGAAATCCCAAATCTTAACACTTAATTTTTTGTTGGGCCAACACTAGATACGGAAGGGAAAAGTTTCTGTTGAAAAATTATATTTAATCTTTGGTTCTAAATACACATTTTAGAACTTTTCAATAATTAAAAATATAAAAACTTAAAGATCAATATTTTCATTGTAAATTCATTATTTTATAACAAAGATTCAAAGTGTTTGAGTTTTTTTTTTTTCTTCTTTAAATCTACTATCACAAGTCAAGGATCCGTTATATGTTTGAAGGAAAAATCATTGTAGTATAAAATTATTTGTTTTTGCAAACTCTAAAGTGTTCTAAAACAAAATTTTCTTTTAGATCATTTCCTACAATAAGTAGATCTACAAAATTAACTAAAGAAAAATAACATTTTAACATGGTTCATTTATGTGAAATAACATAAAAATGTTCAAAATCAAAACTTTCTTTTAGATCCAATTCTACAAATAATGGATCTAAAACATTAACATAGAAGCAATAACTTTCAAACATATTTCTTTTTTGAAATAAGCAAAAATGCTCAAAATTAATTTTTCTTTGAGATTTGAGGACATAAGGTAAAGATCTACAACATTTGTGAATGGAAACATTTAACTACTCAACTTATCAAAATATGAGAATAAGAGATTTTTTTTTTTTTTGTCTATTTACCAAAGTTTCCAAAAACTCCATGTTTGTAATACCACTTTACTTCAAAGATCCAATGTCAAACTCTTTACTATCTAAGGAGAAGAAATGGTTGTTCTTCTTGCACTTAAGTAAAATTTGGTGTTTTGAAAGAGTGTGAGAGTGGGTTTGGCCAATTAGTTATACTTCAACAAATGTAACAAAGAATTGTTGTAAGTGTTTTGTTTAGCTTGTCTCTTCATCATGGGATGCATCATAAAAATGTTTAATTCTCGTTACAAGAGTCTGCACACTTAAATAAATTATTAATACAATATATTGTTCCCACAAAATAAGTTATATCATCAAATATGTGAATCTTGAATTGTATATTATAAAAAAATGTGTTGTGAATATTTTGTAGATGTTCATATTCTCAAGTTTTCTACCTTCACATGAGTTCTGTAGCTCTCATAAGTAAAACGTCTTACTTATTGATATTAGTAGAATGTTTATTGCACATTATATAAGATCATTTATATACTAGTAGGCTATTCGATTTGTGTCTTATAAATACGACTCTTATAACATTTTGAAGTGCACCTTGATGAGAATAATGCTACAATATCTTTGTTTCTCTTCTTCCTTCTCTCTATTGTTCTATTAATTCTTATGATTATTAATTTTATAATACAGCGTATATCTTTTTTCTTTTGCATATATCTCATCTTCTCTCTCAAATTTCCTAAGGTTATTTTTTGTTTCACCATCATACATTTCATGTCTTCTTTCCCTATTGAATTCATACTTACACTCCTCATCATGGAGAGATCTTCCATGCAGCCTTTCATTCATGAACTCATCCCGCAAATCAATCATTTTTGTATTCATCAATTTAGTGACCTTTTTCCCTGAGAGAAACATTTTTGTATTATCAAGGTTGGCTTAGGCCCAACAATGAAAACCTCATGAAAATAAATTACTAAACATAGAGTAAAATACAACTCCAAAAAGAAAGCTAAACAACTATAAGTATTTCATTTATTAGAAACAAATCACAAACAAAAAAACTAATATTAAAAATCTAATTATTCTATAAGTATCCTAAAGTCATTTGACTTGTAATTTCCCTTGTTTTTCTTTGTTATTTTCTATGTTAGGTCTTCATCAAGAAGTAGATACCAAGGTTTTACTAGCACTTCACGATGTTGATTTGCGATAATCAACACAACCAACAAAGTTAGAATTAGAATAGTTAATCACGTCTAGATTGTCTGCCTACCTATAAATAAGCGTATAATATTTGGTTCCTTGAAGGTACCTTATCATTTTCTTTGCAACTTTCTAGTGACCAATACCTATATTACTCTGATATCTTCCAAAGATTTCAATAGCAAATGCAATGTCGGGCCTTGTGAATACCTGAGCATACATGAGGCTTCCAACAACAAAAGAATAAGGAATATTCTTTATTTGTTCCCGCTTAAAGGCATTGGTTCAAATCAAACTTATCACCCTTCACAGTGGACGCAACATTTGGTGAACAATCTTTCATCTAAAAAATCTCTACAATCTTATTGATATATGTTTCTTGTGATAGACATAACATAATTTGAGGTCTATCTTTATGAATCTTAATGGTAATGACATAAGATATTTCACTCATATTCGTTATATTAATGTTTTTAGAGAGAAATTTGTTCACCTCATGCATCAAACCTTTATCATTTGAAGTAAGAAAAATATCATTCACACATAGAGCTAAATTAAAACAAATGTTACTCTCATTAACCTTCTGCTATATGCATTGATTCATGGGATTTTCATCAAATCTAAGTGAAGATAATATTCCATGGAATTTAATATACCTTTGACGGGGAGGTTTATTTTGAACCATATATGAATTTCTTAAGTTTGCAAACCAAATGCTCACCATAACTAGAAGATAACCCTTCAGGTTGTTTCATATAAACCTCTTCCTCCAAATCCCCATTAAGAAATATTGTTTTCACATTCATGGGCATCTAATGCCAAGATGACACATAAAGAATCTTTCTTACATACAAGAGAAAAGGTTTTATGTAATCAATTCCTTCTTTCTAAGTAAACCCTTAGCATTTATTATGGCTTTGTATCTCTCGATTTTACCTAATGACATTTTCTTAGTCTTAAATACCCATTTACAAAAAATGGTCTTTGTAACACCCTGATTTTTAACAGCGCGAGTGTATTTCTTTAAAAAAAAAATACCTTTGGATGAATATTTTAGTCCTAACATAACGACAAAAGGCAACAATGTTTACAAGCACCGGAAATAGTTTTTGAAATACAAACTCAAAGTATTTACACGCCAAAGTACATCGAGGCTGTGAGACCTATCAGACATAGCTCATACCCCTAGAGTATTCTCGGCAGACACCTGTACAAAAGCACTGCCCCAAAAATTTTAACTTCCCCACGTCGCATAAAAAAATGGTACAAGGACCCATCAAAATAAAAGTCGAGCTGACAATATGAGGTATATGTATAGTCTTTTAAATTGAAATAAATACATCCACAAAAGAAAGACAACTAAACCCCATACAACCCTCAAATCTGATCATGCTACAAAAACTACACAACCCAGATGATCTATCCACGCGCCCCGCAAGATCCTCCTAACACAACTTCGGTCAGGTATGACTAACTACCTTCCCATCTCCATGGTATTAACCGGTAGGATGATCCTGATTCTCATCTAAGGGAAAAGCCCAGATTTCCACAATAATTGTAAAGGTCACCAATCGAAATTAACAAATATAACATAGCAAAATTCTTATATTTTCAAATGCTCAAATGAACCTTTCGTCTTAGCATACTCCTCGAAAGGGTTTTCATTAATCCAAAAATGCATAAACAATATTTGAAAAATGAAGTTTTAACAAACTGCACTGTCGTATCCGAATACAATTGAGAAAATACAGATTTTCAGTTCTAAAATGGCTCTGAATCAATTAACACTTCAAACATTAATATTATCAATTATGAACACCTAATTAACACCAAATTAATCTCCACAAATTCACACCTCAATTACACATTGAATATTCATAACATCAATTATGAACACATAAGTACATCAAAACTTAATCAACCCAACTTCACACCTCTAATCAATTACGGCAAATCACAACAACAACCAAATATGTATATACAATCATGATAGTATAATAAATGTAAGACCCATAATTTTAAATTAAACTTTATGTATTTTAGTGTTGAACCCGAAGGCTGTTTAGTCAAAGTTATTAATATTTTGGAGTTTATATGACCAAGAAGATATTTTGATGCCGATTAGAATTACTCATCGATAAATAAATTAAATTAACTGCGGTGAATCTTTTACGAAGGATTTAATACCGGACAATTTTGTTAAAAGTATATCGGGTTCCTGAAAATTGTATCCGTCAATTGAGTTGCGACATTAGTAGATATTTTTGACAAAAAGTTGTTTGGAGAGGTTATGGATGAAATTGTAATTTTAATAAATATTTAGATATTTCTTAAGTTTTAATTAATATATATATATATATATATATGTTTGTTTGGAGGGAAAAGGAAAAGAGGTAGAAAAGAAAGAAAATGAACTAGAAAGAAAGGAAATAAGAAGGAAAGAAAGACAAAGGAGAGAGAAAGAAACATTTCTCTTCTTCTTCCTCTGCCCGTGCTCACGCCACCTTCTCCCTTTTTCTTCATTTGTTGGTTTTGCTTCCTTTTTCGTTCTTTGACTTCAAGAATAGAAACCCAAGGATTAGTGGATAAGAGAGCAAGGTTTTCTCAGCTCCACACTCCCTCGTTGATTTGAAAACGAAGAAAAACGGTATTAGGGATTCAAACACAAACCTTCCCGTTTCATCTAGATCTAAGCCTCCTTTCAAGAAGTGATAGAAGGGAAGGTTGCTCACCTCCATGCTACGGTGCTAGTGGACCAACTTTGGAAGCAACGTTGCGAGCGGAGATTTTACCAGATTTGCTCGCGGTACTGTAATCGCACGTTACAGATAACGTGAAGGTAAGGGCTCCTTCCAAACTTTTAGTTTGCATTTAGGGCCTTATCTGTGGTTGTGTGGAAAAGAATTTTGTTAGGGTTGGAGTATTGACTTGGGGAAAATGAATCTAAGGTTTTATAGGTAAAATCTTAGAGTAGGTTTTGGTTATATTGATGAATGTTTCATGAAAAATGAATTTACCTCATGTATGTGTGATTTTGAATAAATGAAATTATTGTGTTGATTTGTGTTCAACGTACTTGGCGTGTTCATACTTGATGTTTGTTGATTGATGTGTTTTGGTGTGAATTATGGATTGAATGTGAAAGTATGTTTTGAGTTTGTTTTGTGTGGAATTTGAAAACCATTAAGTTAAACGAGTATTAAGAATGAGGAATCTCTTAATGTCTTGTTTACTTAATGTGTGTTTGGGAAAAATCGTTTAAGTTAAATAAGTATTAAGAATGGGGAATCTCTTAATGTCTTGTTTACTTAATGTTTGTTTTAGTAAACCATGCAGACCCGTGATAGGTGGCACCTTGGTAAACGGTACGGGCCCGTGATAGGCAGTACGTTTATGGTTTACGTTTTTGGTAAGTCGTGCTGACCCGTGATAGGTGGCACCTCGGTAAACAGTACTAACCCGTGATAGGTGGTACGTTTACGACTTACGTTTTTGGTAAATTGTGTTTGTCCATGAGAGACTGCACAGGTGTTTGTCCGTGAGAGACTACACCCTGGTAAAGTGTGTTCACTTAATGTTTGTTTTGGAAAATTGTTAAGTTAAATGAGAATTAAGAATGGGGAATCTCTTAATGTCTTATTTACTTAATGTTTGTTTTTGAAAATTGTTTCAGTAAATGAGTATTAAGATTGGGGAATATCTTAATATCTGCGTTTACTTAATGTCGTCGTGAAAATGATTTTATGGAGAAATGAATTGTTGTGTTTTGGCGTGAATTGTGTAATAAATTTGTGAATACTTTTGAGTTCGTTCTGTGTGGAATTTGAAAACCATTAGAGTTAAACGAGTATTAAGAATGGGGAATCTCTTAATGTCTTGTTTACATAATGTGTGTTGTTTGTGAAAATCGTTTAAGTTAAATGAGTATTAAGAATGGGGAACCTCTTAATGTCTCGTTTAGTTAATGTTTGTTTTGAAAATCGTTAAGTTAAATGAGTATTAAGAATGGGGAATCTCTTAATGTCTCGTTTACTTAATGTTTGTTTTGGAAAAATCGTTTAAGTTAACTGGGCACTAAGAATGGGGAATCTCTTAATGTCTTGGTTACTTAATGTTGTTTTGAAAATCGTTTAAGTTAAATGAGAATTAAGAATGAGGAATCTCTTAATGTCTTGTTTACTGAATGTTTTGTTTTGGAAAATCGTTTAAGTCAAAAGTATATTAAGAATGGGGAATCTCTTAATATGTCTGTTTGCTTAATGTTTTGGTGTGAAAATCGGTTAAGTAAATGAGTATTAAAAATGGGGAATCTTTTAATATCTGCATTTACGTAACGATTGTTGTGAATGGAGTCAGTGCATGCTCATGCATTTCATTTTGGTAAATTGTGCTGACCCGTGATAGGTGGCACCTCGGTAAACAGTACTGACCCGTGATAGGTGGTACGTTTACGATTTACGTTTGGTAAGTTGTGCTGACCCGTGATAGGTGGCACCTCGGTAAACAGTACTGACTCGTGATAGGTGGTACGTTTACAACTTACATTTCATAGTGAATTGTGTTTGTCCGTGAGAGACTGCACAGGTGTTTGTCCGTAAGAGACTACGCCCTGGTAAATTGTGTTTGTCCGTGAGAGACTGCACAGGTGTTTGTCCGTGAGAGACTACGCCCTAGTGAATTGTGTTTGTCCGTGAGAGACTGCACATGTGTTTTTCCGTGAGAGACTACACCCTTGTAAATTGTGAATTGTTGGTTCATTTTGTCTGTGTGGGTATTGTGTTATAAGTGTTAAGTGTTATGTTTTGGAACTTGGTGATAACATGTTTGATTGCAATACCATTTCGAAACTCATGATGTTGTAATAATTGTGTTATAAGTGTTAAGTGTTATGTTTTGGAATTTGGTGATAACATGTTTGATTGCGATACCATTTCGAAACTCATGAGGTTGTCGCAGTTGCGTTATCAGTGCTAAGTGTTAAGATTTGTGATTATGTATGAATGTGATTGAGTTAGTTTATGAATTTTTGAAAGAATACACAGGGAAATCGATTTACCCAATCGATTGGATAAGTTACAGGGACTTCTTTAAGTTGATCAAATCGATTTGTCAAATCGATGTTGTAAATTGTCTTTCCAAACCCTTTAAGAAATCGATTGAATGAATCGATTGATATGTCTCCTGTTTCTTGAATTTTGAGAATGTATTGAGGAAATCGATTGACCAAATCGATTTGGCCATCCAAGAACTCAGCCATTTTTCACGAAATTGATTTGCCCAATCGATTGGCTTCAATACAGGGGCTCTGTCTTTCACGAAATCGATTTACCCAATCGATTTGGTAATGTGTTGTTTTCAAAACCACTTAAGAAATCGATTTAGCAAATCGATTGGATTCATTACAGGGGCTCAATCTTTCTCGAAATCGATTGGCCCAATCGATTGATGTAAGTTCAGACAAAAAATTTTCAGGAAATCGATTGGCTCAGTGGAAAATCTTATTTTGAGTTAGATAATTGATTGCTCAAGTGATTTATCAATGTTTTCGTCAATTGTATATTACTTGATGGATTGAGAACTTTATTTTGATTTCATTTTTATTTGGCAAGTATGACATGAACTTTTAGCATATGGAAAATCCTTTTAAGGTGCATGCTTAGTGGAAAGGGTATTTTGTGCATTTGAAAACTTAAATGTTATGTGTTAATTGTTAATTTCGGTTGGTGACCCTTTACAACTATTGTGGAAATCTGGGCTTTTCCCTCAGATGATAGCCAGGACTATCCTACCGGTTCATACCCTGTGGATGGGGATGTAGATGGGAATGCTTGACTGGAGCTACGTTAGGAGGATCTCACGGGGCGCGTGGAGATCACTCAGGGTGTTTAGTGGTTTTGTAAAATGATCAGACTAGGTTGACACAGTGGGAACGGATGTCTTTCTTTTGGGTTGTTTTTATTTGTAAATTGGAAGACTGTACCACTTTTGATATGTAAACATTTTGAATTCATATTTTGTGAACTTTTTCCGCTGCTTGTAAATTATAATGACTTAATTATTTATCCAAAGGTGTTAACTTATTTATTTCTCTAGTTTATTTTAATTTCTTTGGAAAAAAAAAATACACCCTCGCTATGAAAAACGGGGTGTTACAGTTTCATATAAACCTCTTCCTCCAAATCTCCATTAAGAAATATTGTTTTCACATTCATGGGCATCTAAAGCCAAGATGACACATAAAGAATCTTTCTTACATACAAGAGAAAATGTTTTATGTAATCAATTCCTTCTTTCTAAGTAAACCCTTAGCATTTATTATGGCTTTGTATCTCTCGATTTTACCTAATGACAGTTTCTTAGTCTTAAATACCCATTTACAAAAAATGGTCTTTGTAACACCCTGATTTTTAACAGCGCGAGTGTATTTCTTTTTAAAAAAAAAAGAAAATACCTTTGGATGAATATTTTAGTCCTAACATAACGACAAAAGCCAACAATATTTACAAGCACCAGAAATAGTTTTTGAAATACAAACTCAAAGTATTTACACGCCAAAGTACATCGAGGCTGTGAGACCTATCAGACGTAGCTCATACCCCTAGAGTATTATCGGCAGACACCTATACAAAAGCACTGCCCCAAGAATTTTAACTTCCCCACGTCGCATAAAAAAATGGTACAAGGACCCATCAAAATAAAAGTCAAGCTGACAATATGAGGTATATGTACAGTCTTTCAAATTGAAATGAATACATCCACAAAAGAAAGACAACTAAACCCTATACAACCCTCAAATCTGATCATGCTACAAAAACTACACAACCCAGATGATCTATCCACGCGCCCTGCAAGATCCTCCTAACACAACTTCGGTCAGGTATGACTAACTACCTTCCCATCTCCATGGTATTAACCGGTAGGATGATCCTGATTCTCATCTAAGGGAAAAACCCAGATTTCCACAATAATTATAAAGGTCACCAACCGAAATTAACAAATATAACATAGCAAAATTCTTATATTTTCAAATGCTCAAATGAACCTTTCGTCTTAGCATACTCCTCGAAAGGGTTTTCATTAATCCAAAAATGCATAAACAATGTTTGAAAAATGAAGTTTTAACAAACTGCACTGTCGTATCCGAATACAACTGAGAAAATACAGATTTTCAGTTCTAAAATGGCTCTGAATCAATTAACACTTCAAACATTAATATTATCAATTATGAACACCTAATTAACACCAAATTAATCTCCACAAATTCACACCTCAATTACACATTGAATATTCATAACATCAATTATGAACACATAAGTACATCAAAACTTAATCAACCCAACTTCACACCTCTAAGCAATTATGGCAAATCACAACAACAACCGAATATTTATATACAATCATCATAGTATAATAAACATGACTCGTGTGCCAAACACCCTAATGCAATGCGTATATGCCAAAATGCATGATTCCGAAATTCAAAACCAAGACCCCCTCGAGGGGCGTAAATCATAATTGTACAGCCTCTCACAGACCAGTACTAATTACCGAGGTGCAATCTCTCACGGATCAGCATGATTTACTAGCGTGCAGTCTCTCACAGACCAGCACGACATACAAGAGTGTTGTCGCTCACATACCAAATCAATTTTCTAGAGTGCAATCGCTCACAGATCAACACATTCTATAGTGCAATCTCTCACAGATCAGCACGACGCGACAATCCCTGCAATGATAAGATGAACCAACAATTCACATGACATCATCCCGTGGCCCATCACGGTCACCACTATCATCATGGCCCCATCGCGGTCACCATGTACTATGAAATGCATGAGCATACACTGACTCTTTTCACCACAATCATTAAATAAATGCAACTATTAAAAGATTTCCCATTTTTAATACTTATTTAACACTAATGATTTTTCAAATACAACACAGAGCATACTCAAACATAATTATTCACACTAATTTTAATTTCTACGAACACACATAAATCACATGTCCAAATCCAATCCACACATAAATTGAATTAAATTCATTTTCCACCAATCCACACATAAACTTCTTCTAAAAAAATTCAAAATATTAATTATGAACACATTAATTTCACCAAACATGAATCACCAAAATTTCCAAACATTAATCACCCATATGCAATCTCCAAAATTTTCAACCATAAATCACTACAATAACATTAATATATCAGAGTTCTCCCCACCGCTAACTCGGTGCCAACGGTCTCGATTCCTTTTCGAGACTCAAGGAGCTAACTACATAAACATAAATATTTATAACAATTTGTTCACAATAAAATTAATCCACACACAACAAAATCCCAAAATTAAATCTTTCTCACACACCAAACTTTCAAAACCCAATAATCTATATTATTTTGTTAAAATTAAAAAAAAAAAAAATATTTTCCAAATTTCACATACACATACTAGACTATTAAAGCACCGAAATTTTTGAGTTAATAAAATACTCAACTCCTTTTTTTCTTTTTAAACTTAATCAAAGAGTAAATAAAAGAGTAACATTTTAAACTCTAATGATTCTTAATTTTAATATATCTTTTTGCTCAAACTCTTTAACTTAGTTAAAATTTGAATTTTTTCACAACTTTAACAACTCTAAATTTTTCGTAAAATTTCAACTTCAGTTAAAACTCATTTATTTAAAAATAACTCATTACGTAACTCAAACACATCAAATTTAATTACTGCCAATTCACACCAAATTCAATCAATTCAATTCCACAACACATATAAAGCACCTCAATTAAATTTCAACAATTCAAACATAACTCACCCAATTTCAAAACTCCATATTTTTACACATAAACCACCAAATTTCATCAATTTATTTTCTACAAAATCCACAAATAAATCATATCTCAAAAATTCATAATAATAATTATGAACATATAAATCAAACCAAATATGGATCACCACAAACCACACCTCAAATTTAAATTTCACTAAATCGCACATAATCGCATTAAATTCATTTTCTACAAATTCACACATCAAATACATCAAATTTCTTTTCCACAAAATCAAAAATAATGTCCTAAATGCAAACTAAACGTTTGGAAGGAGCCCTTACCTTAACGGTAGCTTTAACAAGCGATTACGGCACCGCGATTAATTTTGGTAAAATTTTAGTTCGTAACATGGCTTCAAAAGTTGTCTCACTAGCACCGCAACGTAGAGATGATCAACTTTCTCTTCTGTCACTTCTCGAAATGAAGCTCAGAAGTCGAAGAAAAATGGAAGTTTGAGTTTATGAGTTTTGGTTTCCAAAGCTTTGAACAAAGAAGAAGAAGAAGGAATTCGTTTCATTTGGCTTTCTGTTTCTCTTTTTCCTTTCATTCTTTACCTTTTCTTTCATATATATATATATATATATATATATATATATATATATATATATAACAAATATCTAAATAAATATTTAGATATTTATAGATATCTAGATATTTTTATAAAAATCATCATTACGTCTGTCACCTCACATCACATCACAAATCAATTTTTCAGAAAAATATCTACTTTCGCCGCAATTCAATAAGAAGATGAATTTTTATGAAAAATGTTGCATCTCAGAAATTTTTTTCTTCGACAAATGATTCACCGTAATTAAATAAAATTATTCATCGACGAATAATTTTAATCGGGTCTACAAAAAGATATTTTTGGCATTTAACTCACAAAATGTCATAAAATTGGGTAAAAAGCCTAAGAAATTCAACACAAAATTCCGCAAAATATATAAATTAGAATTTGAAATTAGGGGTCTTACGGTCTTCGTCACATTAAGTAACTCAACAAGATCCCAAACATTGTGGTTTTTCATAGAATTCATCTAATCAATCATAACATAATACAACAAGTTTGACTATTTGCAACTCATGTCTTGTGAAAAGGTTTTTAGAAAATTATCAAATCCAACATTAAAGTCAGATTTTTGTAGATATACAATGTAATTGTGAGGGATAACTGACTTTCTTGGTCTAGTATATCTTCTTAATGTTGGATTTTAATCTTATTGTGGATCATTTTGTACAACTAATTGATCATCATTTTCAGATATTTGTTTACCAGTTTGATCTACTATGTTATCAACAATTTGTGGAATCAAAATGATGTTTATCAACATCCGTTTGATCTTGAGGGATGTTATGAATGACAACCAATATATCACCTGATGTGGAAGCTTGAGACTCAATTTCATCATGCAAAAAAACTAAGTTCCCAGTTTGATCGCTGCCACTAATTAATTGATTTTCACAAAACTTTGAATTTCTTGATTCCACCGTCCTAGTTGTGTGAGATGGACAATAAAATCTATAACCTTTAGGCCAATAGGCATATCCAAGAAATGCTCACTAATGGTCCTCGAGTCCATTTTTTTCTCTTGTAGATTATAAATCCTTACCTCATTCAAACACCCCTAAACTTCCATATGTCGCAAACTCACTTTCCATCCTTTAAATAATTCAAAAGGTGTCTTTGGGACACCTTTCTTGGAATATAGTCTAAAATATACATAGTTGTCTTTAATACTTCGTTCCATAAGGATTTTGGAAAATTAGAGTTCCTAAGCATACTATGTACCATTTCTAACCAAGTTTGGCTTCTTCTTTCTGCAACAACATTTTGGTTTGGTGAATAAGGCACGGTGTGTTGGGAAACAATCCCATGTTCTTGAATAAACTTAGCAAATAGACCAATTTCTTGTCCACCTCTCAGTGTATCTACCATTGTATTCACCACCATGATTCACTCTCTTTATATTTATTTTCTTCTGACATTGGTTTTCAACTTCAACCTTAGACTATGTTTGGATATTTAAAAATGAGCAAAATGGAGTGGAGTAGAATGTAGTGGAATTGAGTGGAGTTGAGGGAAGTGGAATAAACCATTCACTATGAGAACAATATTGGTTTCAAGTACAAAAAATCCTACTTGTTTTGTCGATAACAAAATCAGCTTGTGGGGAAAATTTTAGGCACTAAAGTTTTAGTTAAGTGTGCAATTCCAAGTCCACAAACAACATTGTAGGATATTAGGATATATCCTCTGATGAATTTGTCAAAAAGTCATGAAAATTCCATTGCCAAGATTGCATCTTATTATTATTTAACTCTCTTCTCAGTGCATCTGTTGAAGTCTGCCATTGATGAAGAGACTTTGGGAAAATATGCATTTGATGGAGCCAAATAGACATTGGGAAAGTCTGTCTCTAGTGAAGCTATCAAGCTTCAAGTCAAAGTTGCCTCTAATAATTTGCCTTTAGAGATTAAGCAAGCATATGACTTTCTTGCATCTCATAAGAAGCCTATGGTAAATGTCAATATTATGGAAAAATTCAACATTATAGAAAAGTGAACGCCTTCGATAATAAGTAAACAGTTAGAAAAGTCAATGCCTCTCGTTAAAAGTGAATGCTCTTACAAAGTTAGTGCCTTTGATAGTTTTCCTCTAGTCATTTACTTCGACTTCTGGTAGATGCCTCTAGTCTACTAAACTTGCTTCTGGTCCAATAGTTCTGCCTCTAGTTACCCTTTACCTCTAGTCAATTAGTATTGCTTTTGATCTAATATTAGTGCCTCTGATTGCTCTTGCCTCTGGTCCGGTAATCGTGTCTCTAGTGTTCCTGCCTCTAGTCCAGTAATCATGTATCTGGTTTCTCTTTTCTCTGGTCAAGAAAACATGATTCTGGTGTTCCTGCCTCTTGTGTTCATACTTATTGGTACAGTTTATTCTATTTCATCTAAAACTGAATTTCAAAAACACTTAGAAAAATTCTAAGTTTTAGTTTTTGGCCTCTCCAACATGTGGGTTGTTGTGACCAATAACTAGTAGACTTGTGAAATTAACACCAATAATTGTAGCACAATTGTTGGTTAATTTTTATTCAGGATTGTGGGTATCTGAATTTGGCCTCGAAGCATAAGGCATGGATTAATTATGACAATTTGGATTATTTAATCTAACATTTAATTTATTGGTATGCAATTTGCAAGTAACACCAAAGGAGGATTAGGATGTTTGAACGACGTCTGTTAGAGTTAGTTTACGTTAGCTACCAATTATTTAGCTTAATTACAAGTTAATTAGATTAGTTAAAAGTTGGTTGTAATAGTCATTTATGATACACTTGATTCATGATGTTAGAACATGAGTATTCATATTTTTTTGTCATGAACTACCTTCATTGCTATAAGCTTTTATGTTCCCTTACATAACTTATATGAATTCAAAAAATGAATATGCTTGAGTTTATATTATATATATATTTTCTTTCTGTAAATCAAAACAGATGATGACTGTCCTGCTTGACCCACTTCATATAATTCTAATATTTGATCGATATACCTAACCACAAAACTAAAGTAATGGATTGAATTTCTAATTGGTTTAGGCAACTCTGCATAAACATTAACAATTTTTCCATGTGTCGTGGTGTTTCTTAGAGGAAAAACTAAAGTTGTAGTTCGCACTCAAGGCTAAAGTAATGGATCGATGATCTTTTGTTCAGATTTGTCCTATTTACTTCTATTTACAGGTGGTTTCTTTGCTAGTTTACTCAATGTAAGTTACTATTTATTTTCAAGGCATTTATGATCTTATTATGTTTTGTTCTATTTATTTTAAGGTTCATGGAAATTATTTGATACATTAACCAAGACATACTATATAGTTCTTACATTTTAATTCAATCATGTATGGTTTTACTTTCATTTGATTTCCAATTGTTTGATACATTTTACTTTACTGTTGCATGTCACGAACATTAATTTAGTCCCCTTAATTCTGCTTCATTATATTTATATTTATATTTACTTAATTCTGCAAAATGAAAATTGAAGACATGTAACCCTCATAGTTAGTAGTATCAGCGTAGAGAGAGAATGTTAATGTCCTGTGTTGTGTTGTTCCTAGTGTGAAAACTAAGCTTATTTATGGTTTCATTGATTAAATTTTGTTACATTCACAATGAGATTACAATCTATATATATACACACTACAATAAGATGTAGTTAGTTATACAACTAACTATTAGGATATCTAACTTCTGACTAAGTCTTGAATTGAGAGAAATGATGAAAGAGTTGATTGCAGACAAAGAGCTTTATTAAGCTTGCAAACTAGTGTGCCATCACCATGAATGACACCTGGAGATTGAGCGATATAGAGAGACTTAGTGAGATCACCATTTAAAAATGCATTATTGACGTCTATTTGTTGGATGGGCCAGTTTTGAGAAAGAGCAATAGTGAGGATGACGTGAATGGTTGTAGCTTGACAACATGGCTAAATGTCTCAGAAAAATCAAGGCCTTCTTGTTGATGAAAAGCCTTAGCAAACATTCTTGCCTTATACTTGGAAATAGTGCCATCTGGATTATATTTAGTTCGAAACCCATTTACATCCTATGATGTTGCTTTGGGCAGGAGGAGGAACAAGACTACATGTGTTATTGTGTATAAGGGATGCATACTCTTGATCCATTGCAGTTTTCCAATGAGGTGAGCTGAAAGCAAATTTAATGGATATTAGATTAAGATGTTGATTGCTGGTTGATGAAGTGAGATAACTGTTTGGTTTGAAGATGCCACATTTGCCTCTAGTTAACATATTATGATCATTGACAATGCGAGGTCTGGTTGGAGAAGTAGGCTCAAGAGTTGATTGAGATGAAACAGATGAAGTTGAGGCAAAGCAGAAGTAGATGAGGTAGCAAAATGAGCAGATTAGCTTGGAATCTTAGAGGAAACAACAGTAGTGGCACCAATAGTAGAAGTATTATGCAAAATAGAAATTTCATCATGAGATGTAAGTAATTAAAATCTGTTTTGGAAAGGAACAGAAGCTAAAGTAGGTAAAGATTCAGAAGATGAATCAACATAAATAACATGATTAGGCTTATGATTAAGTCATTGACGATCAACTTGAAAAGGAAACAAATTCTCATCAAAAGTGACATGTCTTGGAATATAAATTCTACCATTTGGAGCTAAACATATATAACCTTTATGAGATGAGCTATAGCCGAAAAAGTCACATTGTTGTGATCTAAATTGCAACTTATGTTTGTTATAGGGTCTTAAATAGATATAGCAAACACATCCAAAAACTTTAAAGGTATTGTAATCAGGAATTTGATTAAAAATAACTTGTGAACGAGATAAATTATTAAGAATTAGAGTTGGTAACCTACTAATGATGTGGACAACAGTTTTGAAACCTTCACCCTAATAGTGCAAAGTCATAGATGCATTTGCCAATAGTGTAAGGACAACTTCAGTGATATGATAATGCTTTCTTTCAGCAGAACAATTTTGTTTTGTGTATAAGGACAACTTACTCGATGGATGATACCATGATTATAATGAAATTTCGAAAAGGTGACATACTCTTTACCACCATCAGTTTGAAGAGACTTAATTTAAGTCCAAGTTGATTTTCAATCATTGTATTAAAATGAACAAAGCATGTAAAGGCTTGAGATTTAGCTTTTAATAATTAAATCCATGTAAATTTGGAATAAGCATCTATAAAATGTAAGTAATTCTTGCTACCATTAGTGGACGTAACGGGTGCAGGACCCCAAATGTTAGAGTAAATAAGTTGAAGAAGAGTATCATACATAGTTAAGGAATCATAGAAAGGAAGTTTATGTGATTTTCCCAAGCAACATGCATTACAAACAGTGGACATTTTATTAATGGATTGAGAAATATGACAATTATTCAATGCAGTAGATACAACTTTACAACATGCCTGGCCAAGTTTGGGATGCTAACAATCATTATCAAATTTAATATTACAAGGAGTGAGATATTTAGTACTTAAGCGTGTAGAATTGCAGGAAGAAGAAATGATGTTTGAGTAGAAGGAAACATCGTGATTACAAGCTTATTGAGCTAATGTCTTAGTGACATAATCATTAATTTCAAAGTAACCCTTAATTCCTTAGTTGATTTAAGATTAAAATTAATGTTGAAGGTGGCCTCCAATATCACATTGTCGAGGTTTTCTCACACGTACAGGATTTTGACGACACTTTGGTACATCACAATTTTGTTCTTCTTCTTCTTCTTCTTGATCTTTGTCTCTTGCTGTTGAGGATGTCTAGGAGGAAGTGCTGCAGAAGAACTACTTCCACCTTGAGTCCAGTTGGATATTTGATTCAACGGAGTATATGTATTCCCAAAGCTTGAAATTTGAAAGTTTTGTTTCCACATATTATTCAGTAACTGGGTAGCGGACTTAGGTGTATTATGACAGTGTTGAACTTGTTATACAACAATTCCTCTTTGCTTGATGCAAAGGATTGTCGACGATTGTCTTCTTGATGTAGTTGTTGGCTGTCAAAATTAAATTGTTTCCCTGACATGAACCCATAAGATTGATGTCGTGTGTGGGTAAAAGTATGAGGATGTGGTGTGTGGATAAAAGTATGAGGAGGCGGTTGAGTGTCATGAGGTGTTGGTATATAATATTGACTTTTTTGTGTTGTGTTGGACATTGATTCCTGAAAAAAAAATGTTGGCTAGATTGTGGTGGAGGTTGGGGTGGATTGACACCAGGATCAACCATTGATTTTCTACAGAAATAAATCGTTTAGAATTTTTGCAAAACCAAACCATGTATTCATAACTTGGTTTAAATTCAACATTTAGAGGTTGACCATGAAGAATATGATTATCTCATTCATTCCACTCTTTGTTCTATTTTTCATATAATAATGCCCAATTATAGTCAACTTATTGATGTAAATCTACCTTATGATATTTTCTCATGTTCCTCGGAGGATGTCTAATTTCTTAAGGTAGTCCAAACTGTAGTTTCACTCTATCCGTTTGATGCATTTTTATCATGTAAAAACAAATCAAATATGTAGATGAATTCCATAGCCAATTGTCTTCTGGATGATCGTATGTTAGACATAGATATGGCCTCCAGAGAAACTGATATATAAAAAGTTTTTTTAGTAATATATGCATAAGAAAAATAAAATAATAGAAATAAAGTAATGTTTTAATATATTACATCGTTAACGGTCATGTGTACTGCATCCAACACATTACACAAAATTTCATGAGAGAGTTCAAGGACAAGGATCTTCAAAGAATACTTGTTTATATGAGTAATGATCTAATTCTTCTTAGTATATTTTTCACTTATCACTTTATCATATTTGATAATTTTTACATAATTTATAACAGGATATGCATTAAATGAGTCATCATTAAAATATTGCCGCAGTGAAATCAGGATGACAAATCCAGAGACTTTAAGATGGATCGATAATATCCCCCCAGAACAATGGACTATGCCTTGTTCTCAAGGTCGACGATGGGGACACATGACAACAGACATTTCCGAGTCAATCAACACAGTGCTCAAGGGTACACGCAATCTCCCAATCACTGCTTTGGTACAATCAACATACTATAGATTGGGAATTTTATATGCATAAAAGGGACAACAACATCATGGATCATTAGCTTCTGGTCGAGTATACAAAAACGATTGCATGGACAAGATTAAATATGAAGTTGGTATATCTAATACTCATCAAGTCATGCAATTCGACTGAAATCGTTATTCTTTCATGGTGCATGAAACAATAAACCCAAGAAAGATGCGAAAAATTGGTCATTTTGAAGTTTACCTTCAAAGAAAATGGTGTGCTTGTGGAAAATTTCAGGCTATACATGTTCCTTGTTCACATGTCATAGCTGCATATTTTTACGCTCGTCAAAACTATTTAGTGCTTTTAACTGACGTGTACAAGGTTGTTAATGTATTTAACATCTACAAAGAAGAGTTTCCACTATATCCAATGAAGGATATTGCCCAACATATGAAGGTGAAACATTGTATCACAATTCTGAAATACGGAGAATTAAAAAAAGTCATCCAAATAGGACTCGTATTAGAACTGAAATGGACGTTAAAAAAATAATACCAAGAAAATGTGGACTATGTGGGTTAACTGACCATACTCGAAAATATTGTCCAAATGTTACAGCCAGCTCTAATCAATCTATGTATTTTTATGAATTATATATATATATATATATATATATATATATATATATATATATATATATATATATATATATATATATATATATATATATATCTTATTTTTGCTAATTGAATATAAATTGAAGAAAAAAATTGATTTTTTTCTTAAAAAAAAATCCTTTAGGAAGTCGTCATTCCAAATGGTGACTTGTAACTTAAAAAAAAGGAAAAAGGTATTTAGGTATACCAATTTGAAAATTGAGTATTTGGGTAATTTTTTTTTGGAAAAGGGTTATTTAAAAAAAAACACGAAGCGCTTCTTTAAAGTTATTAGCTTGACGCCTCAGCTATTGTCAAGGTGACATATATGACAGGAATAACACATCATCCTTCTTCTTCTTTTTTTTTGGTAGAAGTTCCATGAACTTGAGAAATAAATGATGTTGTTTCCATGTCCTTTTTCATTGGACATTGATGAACAAGGCATAAATTGAATCTCGAACTTCATCAATCTCTTCTTTTTTCTTTTCCTTGTTCTTCTTTTCCTCTTGGTTATCTTTCTTCTACCACAACAATGAAATCATCTTCAATCTTCAACTTCTCCTCCATCTTCTCAAAATTAACCACTTGCTCAAATAACCTTTCACATTGACTTTCAAATCTTTCAATTGAAACCATATTATTCTTCATGAATTCAATCAAAACGTCCGTAATGTGAAAGTCTTTGTCATCTAATTCTTTTGATAGAATTTAAGTAGGTAGAATTTGTTCCCAATTGATCTTTTTAATATAACATTTTTCGTCTTCTGCTTCTTTGACCAATAAATCTTCATATTCTAATAGTGTGACATAGTCATCAAAACAAGTTCCATTCCTATATCCTTCTCCGCAAAAGTCACACCTAAGAGGTCACATATGAGGGATCTGAGGATGATATTTTAAAAATGTATCTCTTAAGATTTGTCCCTTCATTATGCGTAATATAGCAGATATAAGATAAGTATCACCCTCTTCATATAATTATAGTAGAATATCATCATTACAATCTTCCATGCTCTACAACGAATAGTTATCTCAAACAAAGGAGACAAACCACTAGCACACGACATTAGCAAGCTCAACAAATAAAAATAGAAAGTAAAAGAAAAACAGTTTCTTTTTCAAAATTAAAAATAAAATAAAAACAAAAATTTTATTGCAGAGCAAAAAATTTCATTTAAGTAGCTAAATTATAACTTAATAGTGAGATAACAATCACTGGTGACGGCGCCAAAAACTTGATAGCATTTCAGCATGTGTAGTGAACCGTTGCAGGTAATAATAAAACGATAGTACCGAGTGTCGAACTCAAGGATTGCGTTTTATTATTGAATTATATTTAATCACTAAAATTGAACAAAAAGTTTCTGATTTGATTGAAATAATATTTGAAATTAACAACAGTAGTAAAATTGATAATTTATTATAAGAAAAATGTCAATGATGAGTTTCATTTCAAATCCAACCTCGGTGTCTAATTTGATCATATTTATTGAATTATTACCAGATTATCTTTATTATTTTTCTCCTAATGTCTTATTGACAAAACCTTTAATTCTAAAGTAACTCGTAATTCCTTATTAGATTTAAGATTATAATTAAGTCTTGTCATACAGGAATTCTTTTGTTAAACTACTGCCTTTGCAACTAATTTAACTAGTTTCATGACCTGCATCTATCCCTAGACTACAATATCATGAATTTCTCATCTTAAGCATTCATAATGTCCACTCCCATTTTAAAATACGAATCATAGAACATTTTAAAGTTGATCAAGCTATAAAAAGCATTAAGCACAAAGAAGAGAAAAATAATTCAACAAACTCATTCTTATAACTAGAAATCAAATTAGAAAAATACGGGCTTCATCTTGTTACACTCATCCCTATTAAATAGGGTTTAATTACTTGATAGAGATAGAAAATATAGAGATTAGATAAGAATTACAAGAAAGATTCATGAATGATTCTTGATAAAACTACTCCAATAGTGTTAGAAACAATCGTGTTTGAGTTTCTCTGCTAGGGCACAAGTCATTAAACTTCCCTATAGTAAAAAAAGATCCCTAGAAAATGAAAAAAAAAACACGTGTTTTTATACATTCATCCGCGTGTCACGCATCCTTGGCGCAGAATTTGCGCTTTAGGTGCAAGTTGACAGAGTTAGGAATTCTTTTGGGTTTCACACGTACATCATTTGTTGTCTAACTTATACTGCATTTTTCTCGTATTTCGAATCTGAATTTGGTTCTGGTGTCTGCATGAAAATTGTAGCTATAGATCTTAGATTTCAGTTTCACTTCGTTTGACTCCAATTGGACATCTAAACTTCCAAATATATCTGAAATACTTCACATAGGCCATGTTGATTTCTCACTAAAATTCAGCAATGCACTAAAACAAAGAAACAACGCAAAACTTCAAAAAAAAAATCTCTACTTAATCAAGGAAATAAGAACATAAACATTTCATTAAATCAAAGAACTAAAATCAACAAAATATATCAAATAAATCTTTAGATTAACTAATTGTTAAAGATAAATAAGACTAAAAATAATGAAAAATATGCATACGATGAAGAATCCTTATTACCATTAGCAAATTTTGAAACAAAGAAATTTTTTTAGAAATACTTTGACACATATCATAAATTATAAGTAGAGTTACCATTGTAAGCTGTCTTGGTGATGAGATTTGAAGCATTAGGTGTGATGTGGTTTATGGATCCTGTATCTAGAAACCATGTAGGGTCATAAACTGTTTCAGGAACAGTCAACGCTTCCATGGATGAAGTGTCACCTAAAGCTCCTTCATTTTGTGTTGAAGACTTTGTAGGATTTGGAATTGAAGATTCTTGAAACTGCTCATCAATATTGTGCCAGCAATTAAGAGCTGTATGACCAAACTTTTCACAAACTTCACACTGAATTCTTCCACCAGATATTCCAAAACCACCTCCTCTTGTAAAGGGCATAATGACCTTTACCTCTTGAACCTATGCAATTTGATCTTCCTCTAAGGTAATTGTTTGCTCTAAAATTTCCTGATCCACGGCCAACTTTGAAAGAGAAACTCTGCATGAAGTTGGCCTGCAGTTCTTGAACCCCTAATGAATCAATTTTCTTTGGCTTTTCTAAGCATTCTTACATTTCCATAATTAAGGCTTCAATATCAACAATGGTATAGGAATCTGTTCTAGAAAGAAGTAAAGCAATTATTGAATCATTCTCCTCAGGTAGACCATCCAAAATCACTTGAACATGTTCTTGATCATCTATATGTGATCCTATGTGTAACAGCCCAACCCTTACCGTTATCGGCACTGTTAATCCCAACTTTCTCGTCCCCCCTTTCCTCACCATAGGAAATAATGTGTTTTTATTTTCCGTGAGAATCAATCCTAGTACTTGGGGGATAAGTACCGTTGTCCCTTCATTCCCACTACCAATAGAACTTTAGTCAGTAACTTACACAATTCACATAAGCTTAGTATCCTCTAAGATAACTAACTATGGTTTAAGCATAGTATCCTTTAGTTCCAAAGCCATTGGCGAGCAGAATCATCCATCAACGGTTAAACATGTGGAGTCATCATAGTAGTCATAAGACAATTGACCTTACGTTAACAAAATACAAGTTGTGAGTGACAATGCCTATTTAAAAGGAAAAGCAACAACAAGAGGGTGTGGGAGTATAGGGATGATTGTTCCAAGCTCTTTCATTCAATCCTAAAAATGCATGCCCTAGAGGTATTATAGTGACTTTGCACAATTCATTTACATTACCTCATTTTCATTTCAATCATTAACTAGTTCATATTAATACTAGGAGTAGTATGTTTCTGCCATGGGTTTTATCCTCTAAGCTAGATGACTTTTAATGGTAGATGGTTCATCATTATTTGTCCTTGTGTTGTCGTGTTCATCTTTTGATTCTTTAGAGGGAGCCTTTGTTGATTCCTCTAATCTTTTTGGTTCCTCTAATATTTGTAAATCTGCATAATCTTATATTTATTCAATTATGAATGTAACATTCAATGTTCATTGCTTTAGTCCAAAAGTGTTTGACAACATACATTTTGTGAATCATGGTGCGTGCCATTTCCTAAAGAGATATGTTTTTCCTTTTTACACCACCATTTTGTTGATGTATTCTACGGATGAAAAATTAAAAAGAATACTATTCTTTTCACAAAAGTTTTCAAAAGGTTTGTTTTCAAATTCACTACCATTATCACTACGAATTATTGTAATACATAAGCCTTTATCCATCTCCATCTAGAATAGTCATCAACAATAATAAGTGCATAATCTTTACCCTTGACAAAGCAGACCTTAGGGTACCAAATAAATCAATGTGCAAAAGTTCAAGTGGTTTAGAAGTGGAAATAACTTTCTTTAAGGAAAAATATGATTTTATATATTTATGTTTCTGACATACCTCATAAAGAACATATAATTCATACTTCAAATTTGGTAAACCTTTGACTAGTCTTTTCAAATTTGAGATTAATCTCAAGTTGGCATGTCCCAACCTTTTGTGTTAGATCAATTGTTCTTCACTCATTGACCTAAGACACTTTAGTTCTTGTTTTTCTAAATATAATAAATTTATAACGTAAATGTTGTTTTTCTACTTGCTATGGATCCATTTGTTTGACTAATTGACTTTCTGTTGGTTTATATGGCCTCTATTAAAAGATTATTTGAAATGAATTCACCAGTTTTACAAGCTTATTGTACAAGTTAACAAAGACAGTTTTCAAGTATTGAAATTAATATCGAAACCAACGTGATCAATATTATTCCAATTCGACAGTTATGAATTCAAAGTCTTAACAAGATAAAGATTCACATACAAACATTTAAGAACAAATATTCAAGATTAATCTAAAGAGATAAGGGAAGGAAAATCATGCACCAGAATTTATGCTGGTTCGGCTATCAGTTTAATAGCCTACATCCAGTCCTGAAATCCAACCAGATTTCAGCCTTTTTCCAATAGAATCGACTTGAGTATGTTTTACAGATTGTCCAGCTCACACAAGGCCTATCTATCCAACTCACTCGCTTCTATCACACAGCCACCGTATCCCTAGAGTTAATCACCAAACTCTCACAACATAACGATGAGACTTCTTCTTGATGAACACCCTCACCAAACGAAGATAGTCACCAGTTTACACACTGGGTTTTTCAGTTCTTTCTTTACAAATCGTTGATACAAAAAAGATAAAAGATCTAAAGATGTTGACTCAATCACAACAATGAATCTCACACAAGAAGTACTTTGCCAAATAAGTGTTTGTGAGATGTTTCTATATTTCTCTCAAATTGTCTTTTTCAGCTCTCTGAGATCATGAAGAATGTTTGGTTCAATTCTGAAAAAGTAATCAAAAGTTGTCAAAAAGTAATATCAAAAGTTATTCAAAAGTTCTGTCAAAAGTTATGAGAAATTATGATTGAAATCGTTTATATAGTTTCTGAAAAACAACATATAAATCGATTTCCCAATCGATTCATTAATGTATTAAAACAAGCTCAATCGATTTACCAATCGATTATCACGTCTCTTGTTTTTCTTGAATCTTGAAACTATATGAACTAATCGATTTCCTAATCGATTATTTTAATGCACTTTTCAGAAATTGATATTCAGTTCATATTGGAATCGATTGAATAATCGATTATAGGTGTTTTGTTCCAACAACGAGATCAAAACAATCAATTACCCAGTCGATTCATTTATTCACACAATCGATTTGGCAATGAGCTAAATTCTCCCTGTAACTTAAAGTTTTTGTTCCAATCGATTTCACGGGTCACAGGGACTCAATTGTTTTCATCAAATCGATTTGCCAATCGATTTGGATTATTTCAGAGAGTTAGCTATTTCAAGCAAATCAATGTGCCAATCGATTATGTAATATGTTTCTGAAAATGATTTACCAGTTAGTTCATTCAATCGATTGCTTAATCGATTGATACAAAACTTGTTAAATAAGAAACTTGTTTTAATTGTTTGTCCAATCGATTGTGTTTATCACAGAACATGTTCCTTTTAAAACCTTATTTTCGAAATTGATTTGCCAATCGATTAGCTTACTAAAAGCTTGGTTCTGTGATTTACCCAATCGATTCTCCAATCGATTATTTTACTAATAGCTTGGTTCTGTGATTTACACAATCGATTTGCCAATCGATTAGCTCACTAAAAGCTTGGTTATGTGATTTGCAAAATCGAGTTATCAATGGATGTGCCAATCGATTGGCTTAATCACAGTACACAGGTTTTCATACAACCCCTTCACGTAATCGATTGCCTAATCAATGTTCTTAGTAAATCTTCCAATTTTGGTTGATTCCTTGAGTGCCAAGCTATTGTCCAAAGTGTGTAGGGTTTGGTTGTTGTTCCTGAAATGTTGCTCAGTTTAAAATGTTAGATTTATCAAATGCTATGTACATTGTATGTTTGTTAATAATGTCAAAATCACGATTAAGAGGACTTATGTCTAACAATCTCCCCCTTTTTGATTAAGTGACAAACATACAATTTTAACTTGAGTTTTACATTTCAAGGTTTAACATTATAATTATCATTATTTAAAAACTCCCCCTGAATTTTAGCATTCATGATTCATTTAAGCAATATAGCATCATATTACATTATCATAGCAGGCTGTTCAAACTTTGGTATCAGGGTATTAGAGCTTAAAAAAAAGTTAGCAATATCAGCAATATCAGAATTATTTACAGCATGCAGTATCAGAGTTATGCAGTATCAGAATTATCATGATCAGAGCTAACTATCACAAGTTGCATTATCATGCATTATCAGTGCTATTTAACAATATCAGAGCAATTTGCCAATTTGTAGCAGCAGTAGCAACATGTTAAATTCAAATTCAGTACACAGCAACACAAGTTACATGCAATACAAGTTATAAATTCTCTCCCCCTTTGTCATTTAATGCAAAAAGATATGAAAGGAGAGAAAATCAGCATAATTTATATTTGTTTACAAATCATAGTAAAAGTGAGCACAGGTGATTATGGCGCAAAAACAGTAAAAACAATAGTAGATCATAGCAGTATAGATCAGAGCACAATTAAACTTAAACACAGTTAAATTGAGTAAACCCTCTCCCATTTGTCATATATTTAAGAAGAACAATACAATTGGCAAGAAAATTATACAGTAATAATAGAACATCACAAAGCAACACTGAAAACTAAAATCCTAAGCAATTAATCTAGCTGAGGTTGGTCCTCATTATTACCAACGGCAGAGGTAGAGACTGTTGTATTATTCTCAGCAAGTGTCTCCTCACCATGAGTCTCAGTGCTATCTATGTTGGTGGGATTTTGTTCTTCAGTTGCTTGACGGCCTATGTCCGTAATATCTTCAAAGGATATCTGAAGGCCTAAATGTTTCTGTATCGCATCAACATCCTGAACAACTGAGTTCAGGGATGCATGGAGTTTGCTTTGAGATTCCTCCACTCTAGCATTATGAGCAGCTTGACTCTCCATAAACTCCAACAGCTTAGCTAAAACCACAGATTGTTCCGCAGTTGCAGCTTGCTCAGGTTGTTGTTCAGTAGTTGATTGAGCTCGAGTCCAAACACCGTTTATCTTTTTCAATTGCATTCGATTAACAATTGATTCTCCAAAGATAAGGGTGGTTTTTGTTGATTCTTCATTGACAAAGGAGATTTTGAAATGTCTCAGAATCTTTGTATAGATTCAACAATTTTTGTTGATTTCCTTGAGCTGATTCAACCATGTTCCTCAGCATATTACAAGCCCAGCTCATCTTGAGCTCTTTGTATAGTCCCCCAAAGAATGGTAATGTCTAGCATCTGGACTACAACATGGTTGCCTAATCGAGGCACCAACATCCTTGTCAGGACATACATCATCATTCGATGTTGGACCTTCATTTGACCGATTGGCAGAGATACTTGCTCCACAAAGCCTTCGATCATCAGGTCCTGAATAGCTGTGTGTCTGTCAACTGATGATACCCATTCATCATCGGCACAATCAGGATCAATACTGCCATCAGTGGATTCTCCGTAGAAAGGCAGTCCTGTCAGCTCAGAGAACTCTTCAAAGGACATTGATATCTTCTTTCCTTTGACTTCAGACTAAAAACCAGTGTTGGTGAGTTTGAAGTTTGAATAGAATGTCCTAATCAACTTTGGATATGTGTCGAGGGAGCATGAGAGAAAGTGAACCAAACCATGGAATCTCAAATGGCTTTGGAAAGTAAAACCATTTGAATCAAAGTAAGTGAAATCCAGAGTCCTTGCCTCATGGATTTTTCTTTTTTGAAACTCAGATGAAATGGCAAAGTTCTCAACTTTACCTTTTGATGGATGAGACTTTTTAGGTTGAGGGGAAGAAATAGGTTTCTTCTTCTGAGTACTGTCTTTCATAGCATCAGCCATTAACTTTTCAATTGAAGGCTCTTTTCTTTTCTTTGATTTCCCCTGATCAACTACAATGGCCTTTCCTTTATCTTTGGCCATTATTTTGTGTGTTGGGATGGGTATTCTCTTTGATGGAGGTGGAGGTGATGGTGTTCTTCCACTAGATGAAGAAGAAGGTGATGGGGTTCTTGTAGATGTTTGCTTGACTCTTGCCATATGTCAGATTAAGAGTGTTTAGAGGTGTTTGAGATGTTAAGAGATGGAAGGAGAGATTGAAATTTGCAGAGAGAAAGCAGAAAAGTATGAGAGGTTTAAGAAATTCTAGGAAAATGAGATGGGAAATCGATTTAGGGTTTAAGTACCACTGTTCACAATCGATTGCTTAATCGATTGTCTTAAGAATTTGCGCATTATAAATCGATTCCCCAATCGATTATATTTCCGTTGTTGGAGGAAGATAGGAAGGCTCAATAATAATTGCCTCCAACGGCTAGTAATTTTTGCAACGGTCACTTTCAAATCGATTCCCAAATCGATTTCATATTAATTACTAAATCGATGTCCAAATCGATTTCCATATCAGTTCTAGAAACTGCTCATCTCAGCATCGATTTCCAAATCGATTCATTTGAGTTCAGATATCAAAATTTTGAATCAATCGATTTCTCAATCGATGCTCGGGTTAGAGTTTGGAAAAATTTCTCATTTTTTTGATGTCTGGGGCCAAGGTAATCGATTATGCAATCAATTCTTTAAACTATATGCCAAGTTGTCAATCGATTGACAAATCGATTGGAATGGGGGATGTTAAAGCATTTAAAGCTTCCTATGATCAACAAATCGATTATCCAATCAATTATCGTGTTTTCTATTTTGACAAATTAGACACTGCGCATCATAAATCGATTGTGCAATCGATTTCATAAAGCTAATTTTCTATTTATTCAAAGGATAATCGATGTTGCAATCGATTTGGCATAGGGATCAGATTTCACTAGGATCTATGATTCCTAGTTTCATCCTAATATGAAGGAAGCTTTCTTTTGGTAAAGCTTTGGTAAAAATGTCAGCTAACTGATCAGCTGTATTGACATATTCAAGCTTTATGTTCCCATTTTGATATTAGTCCCTTATAAAGTGATGCCTTATCTCTACGTGTTTAGTTCTAGAATGCATTACAGGATTTTTAGTAATGCTTATTGCACTGGTATTATCACACATGATTGGTACAGTTCTTAGATCAACACCAAAATCAGATAGGTGTTGTTTCATCCAGAGAATCTGTGCACAGCAGCTTCCAGCTGCAATATATTCAGCCTCAGCTGTAGATAGTGCAATGCTAGTTTGTTTCTTGCTATACCAAGAAACAAGGGAGTTTCCTAACAAATGACAAGTACTAGATGTACTTTTCCTGTCTAGTTTGCATCCAGCAAAATCAGAATCAGAATATCCAACTAAAGTGCAAGTTGATCCCTTAGGATACCACAAACCTAGACTTTTAGTTCCTATTAGATATCTGAATATTCTCTTTATTGCACTTAAATGGGACTCTTTTAGATTGGATTGGTATCTTGCACACATGTAGACACTGAACATGATGTCCGGTCTGCTTGTTGTAAGATAGAGCAAGGATCATACCTCTATCTAAGTGACATACTTGACTCATGGGAGTATCAATGGACTTAAAGTTATCAAAATTGAACTTCTTTAACAAATCATTACAGTATTTAGTTTGACTTATGAAAATGCCATGCTTGCTTTGGTTAATTTGAAATCCCAAGAAGTAAGATAGTTCTCCCATCATTAACATTTCAAATTTTCCTTTCATTAAGTTTTCAAAATCTTTGCACAGTTTACTGTTTGTGGATCTAAAGATTATGTCATCAACATAAACTTGGACCAACAAGATGTCATTTCCATTTGTCTTTATAAAAAGTGTCTTGTCAACATTTCCTCTTAAAAAGTTTTGTTGAATGAGGAAACTGCTGAGTTTCTCATACCAAGCTCTTGGAGCTTGTTTCAACCCATTGAGGGCTTTTGTTAGCTTATAGACATGATTTGGAAAATCAGGATTCTCAAAACCAGGTGTTTGGCTAACAAAAACTTCCTCTTGGATGTCACCATTGAGAAAGGCACTTTTTACATCCATTTGATAAAGTTTAAAGTCCATGATGCATGCATAAGCAAGCAGGATTCTAATGGCTTCTAACCTAGCTACAGGGGCATAGGTTTCATCATAATCAATACCCTCTTCCTGATTATAACCCTTAGCAACTAGTCTAGCTTTTTTCCTAGTTATGACTCCATTCTCATCCATTTTATTCCTAAACACCCATCTAGTTCCAATAATGTGTTTATTTTCTAGTTTAGGAACTAAGATCCACATTTTGTTTCTCTCAAATTTATTAAGCTCTTCTTGCATAGCCATTATCCAATCATTATCTAATAGAGCTTCTTTTATGTTTTTGGGTTCTACTTGAGAAACAAAGGTTGTGAAGTTACAGAAATGTCTAAGTGATTTCCTAGTGGCAACTCCTTTTGAGATTTCTCCTATAATGTTGTCAATAGGATGGTTTTTATTAAACTTCCACTCCTTAGGTAATTCATCTACCCCTATAGGTTCTATACAATCAATATTAGTTGGAGGTATTGATTCATTTGGTTCTTTTAGTTCAGATTCTACAATATCATCCAGAGATTTATCAATTATAGGAGGAGTGCTGTTCAAGTTTTCAGCAAACATTTCATCAAATTTTACATGAACAAATTCCTCTATAGTTTTAGTTCTTTTATTGTAGATCCTATAGGCCTTACTAGATTGTGAATATCCTAGAAAGATTCCTCATCTGCCTTAGAGTCAAACTTTCCTAGGTGTTCTTTACCATTGTTCAATACAAAGCATTTGCATCCAAAGACTCTAAAGTAAGAGATGTTTGGTTTTCTACCCTTGTATAACTCATAGGGAGTTTTCCTAGGTGTTCTTTTGATGGAGATTATTTTCTGATTTTTCTCATTTTGAACTAAAGTTGCAAATCTTTTGAAAATAGAGAAAGCCTCACTCTTGTGAGTCAGAAAAAATGTCCAAGTATACCTAGAGTAATCATCTACTAACACAAAACCATACAAGTTACCTCCAAATCTTTTCACTTGGGATGGACCAAACAGGTCCATATGTATTAATTGTAAAACCTTATTGGTTTGGACTAAATCTATTAGGCGAAAGGATGACTTAACTAGTTTGCTTTTCTCACAAGAATCACAAAGCTTATCCTTAGTGAACTTTCTGTTTGGGAGTCCTAAAACTAATTGTTTACTAACTAGTTTATTAAGGTGATCTATATGTATATGTGCTACTCTTTTATGCCATAACCAGTTTTCATCAGCATTGGATAATAAACATCAAATAGTACTAGCAGGCAAAGCATTAAAATCAAGCATGTTTATGTTATTGATCATTTCACCTACCAATTTCATGTCTTTATTTTCCTTGTGCTCAAGTATACAAGACTGAGATGTAAAACATACCTGGAATCCTTTATCACAAAGCTGACTTATACTTAGCAGATTATGTTTTAACCCTTCTACGTATAAGACATTATTGATGACTGCAGTGGACTCACTGCCTATGTCTCCAACACCACATATCTTACCTTTGTTATTGTCACCATATTTGACATACCCTCCATCTTTTAAGCTTAGAGACAAAAACTTTGATTTGTCTCCTGTCATATGCTTGGAACATCCACTATCTAAGTACCATGAGTGAGTCCTAGATGTCAAGCATATCTCCAAAATAGAATTTAAGTTTTGATTTTAGGTACCCAATTCAGATTGGGTCCTAGGGGGTTAGTTTCAAACATTGGTTTCTTAACTATCCAAATTTGTTTCCATCCTTTATTAGCAAGCCTTTTCAAATTACAATTGAAAGATAGATGTCCTTTTCTACAGCAAAAGTGACATGAAACAGCAGAGGATGAATTCTGATTTGGTTTAGTAAAGATATCATGCATATGCTTTGATCTAACAAATTTCTGATTCTTGTTAGCATTTTTGTTTTGTCTATAACCAAGTCCAGATTTTACATTTACATTTCTCTGGTTGCTGAGTATAACATTTAATTTGTTTTTACTACTAGTAAACTTTACTAAATCAGATTTTAATGATGCAACAGTTCTTTCAAGTTCAATACACCTAGCAGATTTATCATGTGATTCTTTTTTCAAATGTTCATTCAAGTCTTCAATCTCCTTATGATCCTTTTTAATTTCTTCACATATCATACATTGTTTTTCAAGCATTTTCTTAGTACTAATTAACTGTTTGATTGAATTAACATATTCATCATGCAATTCATTAAATGCGTCATGTAATTCATCATAGGAAGGATTGGATGTAGAACTTACCTCACTGTCAGAATCTGAATCTGTGTTGGCCATTAGACAAAGGTTAGCTTCTTCTTCTTTTGAAGATGAAGAGGATTCTTCATTATCATTCCAGGCTATATAAGCCTTTCTGGTTTTAGGGGTTGGTTCTTTGCCTTTAGCCTTTGAGATTTGTTTTTGTTCTGCAATTGGAAGCATTCAGATTTGATATGTCCTATCTTCCAACATTGATAGCAAGTTACTTTGCTATCATTTGTCTTTGAACTTGATGGCTTTCTGAACTTGTTTTCTTTCTTTCTCAGGAATTTCTTGAATTTTCTGACTAATATTCCAATCTCGGAGTCTTCATCATCTTCACTTTCAGAGTTGTCTGTGCAAGCTTCTGGTTCAGACTTTTGTTTTTGAGTTTGAACTTTCAGTGATAAGCCTTTTGTTTTCTTATCTGTTTGTTCAGTCTCTCTCAGCCTGTGTAGTTGCATCTCATGCTCTCTTAGTTTTCCAAATAATGTGGCAATTGACATGCTGCCTAGGTCTTTAGATTCTGCTATGGCAGTGATCTTGGGCTGCCATTCTCTGGTTAAGCACCTCATGATCTTGTTGATCTCCTGCTCATTATCAATTACCTTACCAAGAGCATTTAGATTGTTGACTATATGAGTGAATCTTGTTTGTAGGTCATTTATTGACTCTTACTTTTTCACGTTGAACAACTCATACTCATGCATTAGCATGTTGATTCGGGCCCTTTTTACATAAGTTGTTCCTTCATGAGTTTGTTGAAGAGTGTCCCACATCTCCTTGGCAGTCTTGCAGTTTGAGACCCTGAAAAAATTCATCTGCACTCAAAGCAGAGGTTATAATGTTTTTAGCTTTTGCATTATATCCTACTTTCTTCTTATCATCCTCAGACCAATCTGATCTGGGTTTTAAGATTGATGTTTCACCAGTGCCAGCTATTGTAGGCACGTAGGGTCCATTCTCTACAGCATCTAGAATATCAATACCACTAGCTTCTAGAAAAATTAACATTCTATGTTTCCAATACATGTAGGCAGCCCCATTAAATGCAGGGGGCCTTGCCAAGGATGCACCTTCTCCTAGGAATTCTACAGAGGACATTTTCTTTAAAGAATTTATCTAAAAAGGCAGGCTCTTGATGCCAATTGTTGGTTTATATGGCCTCTATTAAAAGATTATTTGAAATGAATTCACCAGTTTTACAAGCTTATTGTACAAGTTAACAAAGACAGTTTTCAAGTATTGAAATTAATATCGAAACCAACGTGATCAATATTATTCCAATTCGAAAGTTATGAATTCAAAGTCTTAACAAGATAAAGATTCACATACAAACATTTAAGAACAAATATTCAAGATTAATCTAAAGAGATAAGGGAAAGAAAATCATGCACCAAGATTTATGCTGGTTCGGCTATCAGTTTGATAGCCTACATCCAGTCCTGAAATCCAACCAGATTTCAGCCTTTTTCCAATAGAATCGACTTGAGTACGTTTTACAGATTGTCCAGCTCACACAAGGCCTATCTATCCAACTCACTCGCTTCTATCACACAGCCACCGTATCCCTAGAGTTAATCGCCAAACTCTCACAAGATAACGATGAGACTTCTTCTTGATGAACACCCTCACCAACGAAGATAGTCACCAGTTTACACACTGGGTTTTTCAGTTCTTTCTTTACAAATTGTTGTTACAGAAAAGATAAAAGATCTAAAGATGTTGACTCAATCACAACAATGAATCTCACACAAGAAGTACTTTGCCAAACAAGTGTTTGTGAGATGTTTCTATATTTCTCTCAAATTGTCTTTTTTAGCTCTCTGAGATCATGAAGAATGTTTGGTTCAGTTCTGAAAAAGTAATCAAAAGTTGTCAAAAAGTAATATCAAAAGTTATTCAAAAGTTCTGTCAAAAGTTATGAGAAATTGTGATTGAAATCGTTTATATAGTTTATGAAAAACAACATATAAATCGATTTCCCAATCGATTCATTAATGTATTAAAACAAGCTCAATCGATTTCCCAATCGATTATCGTGTGTCTTGTTTTTCTTGAATCTTGAAACTATATGAACTAATCGATTTCCTAATCGATTATTTTAATGCACTTTTCAGAAATTGATATTCAGTTCATATAGGAATCCAACAATGAGATCAAAACAATCGATTACCCAGTCGATTCATTTATTCACACAATCGATTTGGCAATGAGCTAAATTCTCCCTGTAACTTAAATTTTTTGTTCCAATCGATTTGCCAATCGATTTCACTGGTCACAGGGACTCAGTTGTTTTCATCAAATCGATTTGCCAATCAATTTGGATTATTACATAGAGTTAGATATTTCAAGCAAATCGATGTGCCAATCGATTATGTAATATGTTTCTGAAAAATGATTTACCAGTTAGTTCATTCAATCGATTGCTTAATCGATTGATACAAAACTTGTTAAATAAGAAACTTGTTTTAATTGATTGTCCAATTGATTGTGTTTATCACAGAACATGTTCCTTTTGAAACCTTATTTTCGAAATAGATTTGCCAATCGATTAGCTTTCTAAAAGCTTGGTTCTGTGATTTACCCAATCGATTTGCCAATCTATTATTTTACTAACAACTTGGTTCTGTGATTTGCACAATCGATTTGCCAATCGATTAGCTCACTAAAAGCTTGGTTCTGTGATTTGCAAAATCGGTTTATCAATGGATGTGCCAATCGATTGCCCAATCGATTGGCTTAATCACAGTACACAGGTTTTCATACAACCCCTTCACGTAATCGATTGCCTAATCGATGTTCTTAGTAAATCTTCCAATTTTGGTTGATTCCTTGAGTGCCAAGCTATTGTCCCAAGTGTGTAGGATTTGGTTGTTGTTCCTGAAATGTTGCTCAGTTTAAAATGTTAGATTTATCAAATGATATGTACATTGTATGTTTGTTAATAATGTCAAAATCATGATTAAGAGGACTTATGTCTAACACTTTCAATAATTTTGATTGAAGGCAACATCATAAGCACTGACACTTAATTGACTTATACTCAATATATGATGCATTAGCCCTTTTACATGTAAAACATTTTTTATATGGGGAATATAACCATTACCTACTATTCCACAACCTAGTATCTTACCTCTATGGTTTCCTCCAAACCCTCACTCCTCGAGGATTAGGTTTTTGAACTTAGACTTTTTTTTTTTATGTCGTGTGTGTTGAACATCCACTCTCTAGGTACCATGACTGGTGTTTCAACTTTGTTGCTAATGATATTTGTAAGATAGATTATTTTGTTTTTAGGTAACCACATGTGATAAGGTCCTTGTTTGTTAGTTATGAAAGATGTGTTTTTCCATGTTTTCAACATATGACAAATACTCTTGAAAGACATTTTAATACTTAACAAAATTAAAAACATTTTTCTCTAAGGTCTCTGAATCATTATCCTTCTGAGTTTGATTTTCCTTTTTATGTTTTGAAAATCTTATTCAAGGGAATTTTACTTTTTCTACTACGATGATGAGCTTTTCTAAGATTTTTTGTTATGAAGATACATTGTGATTTTTGTTGATAAACTCATTTAACATAACTATAAATTCATTTCAAGCTAGACCACATAATACCCCAATTTCCTCATCAACAGATTCATTTTCAACGTTATAGTTAGAATAAAAGCGAACATTTTTCATCAGAGACATGTTTGCTTCCTCTTCGTCTTCGTTAGAAGATTCATCAGAGTATGTAGACATGATACCCTTTTTCTTTTCTTTCTTTGTTATTTGAGGATTGTCTTAAATCTTTTCAAGGATGTGATTTCTTCTTCTCGTTCCACATGTGTTGGGTTTTCTTTGAGATGAAAGATAGTTCTTCATCATCTCGGTCTTCACTCTAATCATTTAATTCACTTTCCTACGAGTTATCATTCACTTGCTTAGCCTGTGAGACCTAATTACTTTGGTTTATTCTTTGGTTCATCTTCAATTAGTTCAATCTGATGAGATTTGAGTAAACTCATTAGTTCTTCAAGATGAAGTTTGTTAAGGTCTTTAACCTCTCGAATACGTGTAACTTTTTGTCTCCACCTGCTAGGTAGTTTTTTGAGGATATTCTTGACACAATCAACAATAGTGTAACTTTTTTGGAGAACTTTTAATACAGACACTAAGGTTTGGAATCTAGAGAACACTTTTATCAATTTCTTCATCCTCTTCCATTAGAGATAGTTCATACTTCTCCACAAGCAGATTTGTCTTAGCTTCTTGCACTTCTTTACTTCCTTTACAGTTTAGGACGAACATGTACATAATTCCTTTTGGTATTTCTTTGTTACTGCACTTTTCAAACTCTTTGAATGTGATAGCGTTCATCATAAAGGTTATAGTTTTATGATGCATCTTTCATTGTTTTTATTTTTTAATTTTTTTTTATCAAAGTTGAGTTATTTTATGGATATTTCAACACCAACAACATTTTTAGGAGCCTCATAGCCGTATTTGATTATGTCCTAGAGTTCAAGATCATGTGAGATGTAGAAACCTCTCAACATTTCCTTCCAGATTTCTAATTTTTCCCCGTCAAACAAAGGAAGCTTGTTAGTCATCATACAAAATTAGATCTTAACTCAATCGCCGTTAAATACTCATCCTTTAGACCAAACTTTGATATCAATTGAAGAGAGAAAAACAAAAGAACAAGGGGTTGTAATTGTGTTTTAAGGTTTTAAAAACTTTTAAAGCCAATGATCAAATAATAAATGTGAAAAAGCCAAAGCAAGTAGAAAGATAAAGATAGAAAACACAAGCTTATTTATCCTGGTTCACAATCAATACAGTGTTAGAATCAAGTTGGTTTACAGAACTATGACCCTTGCTTGTTTTGATGATAACATTATTTTGTGGGAATAATTTAACGCACTAATGTTTTATTTTAGTATGCAATAATCAGAATAGGTTATTCCTTGTCAGTTCATGTTATATTCTCTGATGTTTGATATATTCTAAAGGAATACCAAGACTTCGATTTATCTAAGCTAATGTTCTCAATGTTAGGCCTTAAGCTAGTTTTATTAGACTTAAATGTAGTTTTTGTCATTTATCTTTTACATAATATTCGCTTTGGTCCTTTATCTCTTTTTGATTATTTTCCCTCCTTTATTTTTTTTATGTGACAAAAATTTTAGTATTTTTCACAATCACAACGAAAGCTAAAGTTGTTTCTAGTTATTAGAACCCCTTCTAACAATTCATGATATATGCCCACTATATTATCCTTTAAAAAAATATATATTTATCCCAATAATAGACTTGCACTTGAAAACACTATTTTTGTATACTTTATAACATATATAAACTATTTGAATTAAAGAACATTTTTGTGAGTTATTTGTAACTTCATTTTATTCTTATTAAGATTATTCACTTAACTTTATCATCGATCCAATATTAGACTTCAATAGTTTGTGACAATAATCTTATAGTTGTTTGAAAGTGTTATGGTGAAAAAGACTAACACTTGCCATTTATAAAAAATAGAGGATGAAAATAAATAAAGAACCAAAATGAATATTTGTAGGAACTGAAATTATATTTAAGTCGTTTTATTATTATGAATTTTTCAAATATTTTAGTGGGAGTTATATATATGAATTTTGAAAATTCGTATTGCATTCACCTTGAACAGTTTTATATAACTATAAACTTTAAATCTATTAATTAAGGGATTAAGGTGTCCCTAGGGGTGAGAATAGTCAGGCCAGGCCAGGCTTTGAAAGATCTGAGTCTGACCTACGATTGATTTTTTAAGCCTAACACTACGCCAAAAATGACATTTTATAGCGCGCCTTTTACAACGCTTATTATTTGACAAGAGCTGTTGTAGGGTCATATAGCGCTTGCACATAATGTTTACTAGGCTTTTACAGTGGTTGTGCACAAGCGCTGTAAAATGAAGCGCCTTCACATAATGTTTTACAGCGCTTTTGGAGCGCTTTAAAAACAAGCGCTGTAAAATGTAGCGCTCCCACCTGATGTTACATAGCTTTTAAAGCGCTTTTTGGACATGCGCTGTAAAAGACTTGCGCTTTCAAATAATTAAATTACCTATTAGAGCGCTTTGGTTACAAGCGTTGTAAAAGCCTTGCACATTCATATCATTAAAGGACCTATTAGAGTGCTTATTACACAAGCGTTGTAAAATCATTCACTTTAAATACGTACTGTAAAATCTCCTCTACTCTGGGAACCCTCCTCTCCTCTACGTACTGTGCGGCCATCTACTGCTCCTCCTTTATAAAAAATTGGATACGTTGTCTCAAGTACTATATTTATTAATTTGTTGTTGTCACGAAAACTAATAAATTGTTACATAATAAATCATATAAAATCTTTTCTTTTTTGAAATTTGTTGATCTGTTCTGTTTTGAAATCTTTCCTGTTTTGAAATTGTTACATAATAATGGACCTTGGTTTCCATTTTCCAATATTAGATATGTGTACTATATATATTAGTATAATTTTAACAGTAGCTTATTATTTTTGTAACTACATTTATATAGGTCATATAATATGGACCGAAAATGGATGTTTTCCAATCGATTATCAAAAGAGTATGAAAATGAAGTGAAGGAGTTTGTTGAGTTTTCAGTGAAGAATGCAAAAGATCGAAATAGAGTCGTTAATCCTTGTTTAAAATATTGTTTTGGAAAACGCATTTGAGAAGATGAATTGGAAGGACATTTAGTATGGAATGGAATTGATCAAAGCTATACATGTTGGATAAGACATGGTGAGAAAAAAAAAAGGAAACATTAATTTTGAGAATGGTTCAACATATGCTTCAACTGACTTCGATACAGATACAAATGAGCCAGATCAAGTTGAGGAGATTGCAAAAGCAGTTGAAAAATATCTTCAGGATTGTCCTAAAATGTTTGAGAGTTTGTTGAGTGATGCAGAGAAACCATTATATAATGGTTGTACTAAATTCACAAGACTGTCGGCGATATTAAAGTTGTACAACTTAAAACTGAGTAATGGATGGTATGATAAAAGCTTCACATAATTATTAACACTCTTAAAAGATATGTTGTCAGATGATAATGAACTTCCGAGTCGAACCTACAAGGCTAAACGGATTTTGTGCTCTATTGGCATGAGTTACGAAAGGATTCATGTGTGTCCAAAAGATTGCATTTTATTTCGAAATGAATATGAATTACTAAAGGCGTGTCTGAAATGCAATGTCTCTCGATATAAGAAGAAATAATCTACTCCAGTAAAGGTCGTGTGGTATTTTCCTATAATACCAAGATTTAGGCGCATGTATCGCAGTGAAGAAGATTCAAAACACTTGACATGACATGCAAATGAAAGAATTAGATATGAAAATTTTGACACCCTGTAGATTATCCACAATGAGCAAAAATTGATCACGAGTTCTTGAATTCGGAATAGAGTCAAGAAATCTACGACTTGCACTTTCTACTAATGGAATGAATCCACATGGTCTTCAATGCATCTCACACAACACGTGGCCTGTGATTTTATTGATTTATAACCTACCTTCATGGTTATGTATGAAGTGTAAGTATATGATGTTGTCTTTGTTAATTTCTGGACCCAAACAACCGGGGAATGATATCAACGTATACTTGACTGCTTTAATTGAAGATTTAAAAATTATGTAGGAGACAAGTGTGGAAGTTTATGATGGGTATAAGAAAGAATGTTTTAATTTGAGGGCTATGTTGTTCGGCACAATTAATGATTTTCCAGCATATGGTAATTTATCAGGATATAACATTAAAGATTAGTGTGCATGTCCTATATGTGAAGAGAGTACAAATTGGATGCGGTTGAAACATTGTAAGAAGAATGTATTTCTTGGACATCGTAGATTTTTACCTTATAGTCATCAGTATCGTGAGTGGAGAAATGCATTCAATGGAAAATCAGAGGAAGGTAAAGCTCCTTTAGCACCCACTGGATATCAAATACTTGAAAAAGTACAAGGTTTGACCAATAAATTTGGCAAACCTTTTGCGGGAGAGCTGGTCAAAACTGGGTGGAAGAAAAAGTCAATTTTCTTGGAATTGCCATATTGGAAGTCATTGTATATAAGACATTTCCTCGATGTGATGCATATTGAAAAAAATGTATTTAATATTATTATTTGTACGTTACTCAATGTTCCAGGAAAGTCTAAAGATGGCATCAATGCAGGATAAGACTTGGTCGATATGGGAATAAGAAATGAATTGGGTCCCGTAAAGAAAGGAAATCGCACATATCTACCTACAGCCGTTCATACTCTATCTAGAAAGGAAAAAATTGTTTTATGTAAATTTCTACATGAAGTTAAAGTTCAAGAATGATACTCTTCAAACATTAAAAATTTGGTTTGTATGAAATACCTCAAGTTAAAAGGTTTGAAGACCCATGATTGTCATATTCTAATGGAGCATTTTCTACCAATAGGTATACGTTCCATTTACCTGAAAAAGTTCGGCGAGCCTTAACTAGATTATGTTTCTTCTTTAGGGAAATTTGTAGTAAAGTGATCGATCCTCATAAATTACCGACATTGTAGAGGGAAATTGTTGTTACTTTGTGGGCCAGCTTATATGAGATGGATGTATCCGATAAAACGATATATGAAAATATTAAAAGGGTACGTAAAAAGTAGAAGTCGACAAGAAGGTTGTATTGCTGAACGCTACATTGTCGAAGAAGCTACTGAATTTTGTATTGAATATCTATGAAATGTTGAATCCATAGGACTTCCCATGTCTCGTCATTTGGGAAGAATATTAGGAAAGGGATAATTGAATATGTATATGAATCAAAATTGGATAACTCGAGAGCATAATCAAAGTTTTATAACATGGTTAAATAATCACATAAAGTTAAAGTTTGATATAGACCCCGGATCAATTTCACAAAGATTGAGGTGGCTAGCAAATGGTCTGAGTTTACATGTCTTTTCTTACACTGGTTATGTAATTAACGACTACACATTTTATACCAAAGAACAAGATGATTAGACCACTATGCAAAATAGCAGAGTCACTCTCGTAGCTGAAGCGATGCATGTCTCAAGTGCAAAAGACAAAAATCCAATATATGCAAATCTATCATATTTTGGGGTTATCGAGCGCATATGGGAGTTAGACTACACAATGTTTCGTGTTCCTATATTTGGTTGCAAGTAGGTCGATAATAATAATGGCGTTCGGATTGATGAGTCAGGGTTCTTGCTTGTCGATTTTAATAGGGTGGGATACAAAAATGAGCCTTTTTATTTTAACGTCGCAAGCTCAACAAGTGTTTTATGTCACTGATCCTGCTGATGATAAATGGTATGCTGTCCTATCAACCAATAAAATAAGTTATGATAACAATAATGATGAAGATGGTGGTAATGATCTTTTATTTGCAACATCACAACCACATGAAATTGATTCAACTGATGATGGTTTATATCTTAGAGATGATCATGATGAGGGAATTTGGATTAATCCATCGTTTCGTATCGTTATTGGACAAACAAATGTGAATCCCACCAGGAAAAGAAGAAGGGCATCTTAATGTACATGTTTAATTGTTTTATATAAGCCATGTAATCTGAACTAAGTTCATGTAATTAAATTGTTTGATCTTAATGTACATGTTTAATTGTTTTATATAAGCCATGTATTTGATTTTCTGCTTATATTGAACTTGAAAACTTTATTTTAGTACTGGGAATTCATCTTGAACTGATCATCCCAAATGAGTTGACCATGTAATTTAGCATTGATATATATATATATAGGTATTTAACTAAATATAGGTATTTTACTTGAACTGAATTGAATATAAACTAGTAATTTTACAGCGCTTTTGTCCGTAGGCGCTATAAAAGCCTTTAAAATAAAATAAGGAGGTCACAAAGCTTTGTTTTATACCAAGTTAAAAAGTCTTTTAAAAAAACAGTCATATAACATAAGAAAACAAAGAGATCTTTTACAACGCTTTTCTCACAAGCGCTGTAAAAAAGCCTGTTAAAAATAAAATAAGGAGGCCTTTTAGAGTGTTTTCCCAGCAAGCACTGTAAAAGGCTTTAAAAAAATAGTCATATAACATAAGAAAACAAAGAGGTCTTTTACATCGCTTTTCCCACAAGCGCTGTAAAAAAAGCCTTTTAAAAATAAAATAAGTAGGCCTTTTAGAGCGCTTTTCCAACAAGCATTGTAAAAGGCTTTTAAAAAAAAGTCATATAACATAAGAAAATAAAGAGGTATTTTACAGCATTTATTCCACAAGCGCTGTAAAAAAGGCTTTTAAATATAAAATAAGGAGGCCTTTTACAGCGCTTTTCCAACAAGCGTTGTAAAAGGCTTTTAAAAAAACAGTCGTATAACATAAGAAAACAAAGAGGTCTTTTACAGCGCTTATTCTACATGCGGTGTAAAAAAGTCTTTTAAAAATAAAATAAAGAGGCCTTTTAGAGCGCTTTTCCAATAAGCTCTATAAAAGGCTTTTAAAAAAACAGTCATATAACATAAGAAAACAAAGAGGTCTTCTACAGTGCTTATTCCACAAGCGCTGTAAAAAAGCTTTTTAAAAATAAAATAAGGAGACCTTTTAGAGCGCTTTTCCAACAAGCGTTGTAAAAGGCTGAGGTCTTTTAGAGCGCTTTTCCAACAAGCGCTGTAAAAAGCTTCTAAAAAAACGTTGTAATAGGGTTTTATATATAACAGTAAACCGCTTCAGTTTTCTCTTCATTACGTAAACTTCACTATCATCTCCTCTTCATCGTTCTTCTCTTCCTTTGTGAACCCTATCATCTCTTCCATTATGAACCATAATTCCACGATCATCTCTCTCATTGTGAACCATATTTCCATCCACGATCATCCCTCCCATTACACACCATCTCTTCTCATTGAAATACATAATCCTCATTACGTATTTCTTTGAACCATACTTCAGTTTCTGCGAACCGTATTTCTGTGCATTTCTCCTACGAACCCAACGTGTTCCTTTTCCTACGTATTTCATCTCACTATTCAGGTATTGATGTTATTAATTTTTTGTTATCTCTAAAAGGCATATTGAACTTATAATAATACGTACTTAGACTACTACATGTTGAACTTGTTGAAGTTATACTGAACTGCATGTTGAACTTCTTGTAGATAAATGGATACCAACAAAGATTTAGATTGTCAAAATGAGGAAGTTGTCAATACTAAGACTTACGTAAATGAAGTCAAACGTGGTGCAACCATCATGCAAAATGTCATAAAAGCAAGTAGCAGTGGCATAAAGTTTGAGGTATACTATACTCTGTTTGCTGTTTATTTTTTATCTTTTTTGAGAGCATGTACTTACTATATAAGTTTATTAGGTTGGATGGAATGAGAGTGGTCAGCCAATTGACCCCAACAGCTCCATGTCTTTAAGTTACATTGGGGCTGTTGTTCGTCAGAATATCCCCATTACAATTGATGATTGGAGAGATAAGGTGTTGAAGGATGCGAAAGATATACTGTGGAATGATATACAAGTAACTTTTTTGATCCACTCTTTTGTCATTTATAATTTTTTCCATTGAAATACTTTACTCAAACTATATCTTTATTTCATTTGCAGATTGCTTTTGTTCTTGATGAGGTGAGAAAGAATTATGTCTTGAGAGTTGCCGGGAAAATACATGGGGGTTTTAGATCTCACCTCTCAAATTTCTATCTAAAAGATCGTGAAGGAAATATGAATGATGAAGCTCCAAGAATATATAAACATTATATATCAAATGAAGAAGGGAGTGCATTTGTAGCCAAATGTTCGGACCCCGCGTTTGTGGCAAGTGATTAATTTATTAGCATTTGTGTTTTATTATTCATATTCATAGCGTATTTTAAATTTTTACACGATTGTTATTTTTTTTATATAGAATATAAGTAAGGCAAATCGCGAGAGGACAAAAAATCCGACGCACCCATACCAAAATTCATATATGAGATATGCACGTCTAGAGCAAAAACTTGTAAGTAATTAAACATCACTTTTATATAATGTGGTACATCATATTATAAACTATAGTTTCTAACTAATATTTTGTTTATGATCTTAACGAATAGCTACAAGACACCCCATCCGATCAACCGTTGGATTGTCATATCTTGTGGAAGGAAGCTCGTGTAAATAAGGATAGAGTGGTTGATAACAAAAAAATATATTCAAAAAGTAATAGAACTTTGTGTAAGTATATTATCACTTTAATATATTTTAATATTGTATTTTAAAAATGATATTTAACTTATCTTTTTAATCCTACGTGTATTTTAGGAGAATCTAGAACAAAGTTCGGAAAATCAAAAAGACAACAAAGCTAGTTGCAGGGACATTCTCGGTAAAGTGTTTAATGTTCTTGAATATTACGATCGCGTGAGGGGGAAAGGATTTGGCGTAACTCCTAAAAACTATTTTTCACAAGAGAAGCGCCAAAATCTATCCAATGAGGAAGTATTAGAGACACTCAAACTCCTATCAAAGCAAGTGGCACTCTTGGTGAAGACGAATAATGACAAGCAACTTCCGGATCATCTCCAACGTGAAATACAAATGGAGAGTGAAAACGCGAGTTGCAACATTGGTCTCAAAAGTATTCCCGATGTAATTAATTACTTACTTATGTAATTACTTATGTATTAACCATTGATTTAGGGTGTCACTCCTTGCGTGTTGTACTTATCCTCCCCTACTCATTGCAAGGTCGGAAAAGAAACATTGTACAATACTTTTGGAGAAGTATTGCACAACACACTGATCCCTACGGGCCATGTCAAAGTATGACCTATTATTGCTTTGGAACCAAATGCATCGTTGCATATACCGGAAAACGATGCAAATATGAAGTTTTTGGGCGAAGCAGTTGGTAGTTACGTGACATGGACCACACATCTTGTTTTGATAAGGTATGTTTAATTAATTGAAATCTATGTTTAATTGTTATGTATATTTAATTGGAGGATTATATTTAATTGCTGATTTTTTCCACTGCTAACTTTAATTTCACATTTATATTTAGATTTAGACAAAACCTAAAGGGAATGATAAGAAGATTCCCAGAAAAGGTTTGTCACATTTATTCTGTAAGCTTTTTCATTTTTTCAGATTCAATAAACTAACATTTAACCTTATTTTTTCAGATTCAGTCTAATAAACCACTCGCACAGCAAACCAGCTACCAGAATAAACCAGTTGTCGCACCACAACTGGATGTTCATAGTAAAAATAAAGCCGGCAAACTTCGAATATTGGAGGGTAATAAAGCTGCCAAAGTTACTACTAAAAAATTGGATCAGGGAAAATTAGTTGTTGCTGCTCCTAAAATAAGTCAGTCATGTCTTGCTAAATATGGGTCATGTCTTGACATACAAGTAAAAAGGAATATGGGCAGCAACGATGATTCACGCATCATAAGCATGAATAAAGCTACATTCAAAGATGAGTATGAAGAACTACTTGAAAAGGAGCACATATATGAACTTCTCAATCATAAGGAGCTGAGTGCTACTGTCATCAACTTATACATTAGGTAAAAATTACTTTCAATTGTATTTATTGGTAATTAATTTAATTTAATGGTAATTAATCTAATTTGATATTTTCATTGAAGGTTTTTGTATGAGAAGTTGGTGTGCACACGCAGATTGTCAAGTAGATATTCATTCTTGTCTCCGCATAAGCTTTCGATGTGTAAACTCGACCCATTGAATGTAAAGAAATACATTGTACATATCTTATTAGGAAATATAGAGAAGGATAAGTTGTTCCTTGCACCATCTAATTCAGGGTACGTAATTATATATTATTTATTTATATCTTTTTTAATTTATGAGATCTTAATTTATTAGTTGTTTAAACAAAATTGACAATCAAATTTTTGTTGTTGTAGGGCACATTGGGTGCTATTTGCAATCAATGTGACCTCTGCAGTTATATACTATTTAGTTCCCTTACACGACAATTACAACAATCACTCTGATATAAAGACTATGTTCGACACGTAAGTAATATTCATTTATTTATTACATATATATATATATATATATAAATAATGTGTTTGTTAATGCTATAATAATCACATTTATTTTTTCGATAGTGCTTTACAAGTTTTTCGAGCTCAAAGAGGTGCTACAGTGTCGAAACAAAAGTCTGATAACATCACATGGATTCCAATAAAGGTTTAAAATATATGCCTTTAAAATTTCATTTACAATCAATGCACAAATATTTTATTGACTTATATGTTTTACTTTATAGTGCCCTCGTCAAACTAACAAGATCGATTGTGGGTACTATATATTGCGATTTATGAAGGAGATTGTTGATAGGAATTCAACTATTATCCCAGAAATGGTACAATATTTTCATTATTTGATTTTCATATATATATATAAATATATATATATATATATATATATATATATATATATATATATATATTATGTATATATTTGATTCTAGCTTATTCTAACTTATATTGCACAATACTTTGACAATTCCAGTCCAACATACTATGAGAAAGATCTAATTGAATTAAAGGAAAATTGGTGTCAGTATGTGATTGAAATAAAAATTATTTGATTTGTTGGGAAATTGCATGCTCCATGGGATCTGAATATATGGTAGCTAGTTATATTATGTGTAGTTATGTGTAATTATGTTAGTTATATATATGTATATGAATAGGGCACATTTAAAAAGTTATGAATATGTAGTTATATGAATATGTGATGTTGTACAATATCTGAATATGTATATGAATATAGTTCTTTTATTGTGTAAAGTTATAAAGTTATGTTATATAGTTCTGTTGTTGTATTGTGAAATGATTGTGTGAACAGATTCTGGATGAAAATGATTTTGGAAAAAAATTTGAAAGAAAGCGCTTTCTAAAAAAATGCCATAAAAAACCAAAAAGCGTTTTTTAAAAATTTCATTTACAACGTTTTTAAATAAAACTAAAATAAGAATGCACCTTTTACATCGCTTTTTGAAAAAAGGGTTGTAAAAGTGCATAATAATGCATATATTGAATGCACCTTCTACAGCGCTTCTATGAAAAAGCGCTACAAAAGGTCACCTTTTACAGTGATTATTTGAAAAAGCGTTGTAAAAGGTGCATAATAATGCATATATTGAGTTTGCTAATGAAGTCAATTTAGAAAGTTAGCTATAATTTTGAAATATTAGAAAACTCATATTTATAATAATAATTGTTCTTGAATATTAGAGGTGGTAGAACTTTGAAGTTAAAAAAAATTACCTGAGTTAGAGTTGACTTTTGTTGTAAAATGAAAAAAAAAAGTTTTCTTTGAATTATTCTGGATTATTTAAAAAAAATTGAGTTGAATTTTTATTGTTTTTAAAGTAATAATAATTTTATACTATTGATTTTATTTACTACCTAAAATAGCTGAATATTTACACCATATTTTACTATGTGTTGTAACGTTGATTTAGAGGGGCTGTGAATATTGAATGGTGAGGTTGTTAGGATATTTGTTTGAAGTTATTTATTTAGATAATATTAACTCATTGAGTTTAACTTGATATAAGAGTCTTAGATTTTAAGAACTCAGTAATGATTTATAATGGTATAAAAAAATGTCACATGATAAAATGTCTATT
>JBBPBR010000008.1:46339795-46411303 GCA_037974775.1 Cicer pinnatifidum | reverse complement strand
GGTGAAATTTTAGTAATTTTATTGATTTTTAAAAGTACTTTTTAAAAAAATCGTAAGATTTATTAAGAAGTAATCCTAGGAAAAATTTGAAATTATGAAGAAAAATTATTAAATGGTATTAAAAGATTAGTGATCCTTTTAAAATAATTGAAGTGTTTGCAATCATATTTTAGAGTATTGATTAACCCAAAATAATTTATGTACTACGAGATTTATTTTAATTTTATGATTGTTATATTAACTTGGAGTAAAAATAGTTGCATACTTTACCTACTAATTTAAAAATCTTTGTTTCAATTTTTATTAAATGATAAAGATTGATTAAAAGAAAAACTAATTAATAATCTATATGCGATCAATTTGTAAATATTGGATTGGTATGAGGATATTCTACATCATGATGTCAATTGATGAATTAGTTATATGCATGTATATGATTATGTAAATATGAAATTGTTTGTGTTTCAAGTGTTCTAATATTTGGGAATTAGTGTATAGAGTTAGAGTAGTCGAGAGCATTTAAAAGTAGAATAGTTCTATATTCTTCAATCGAATTATTGATTATATATTGATGTTAGTTTCCTTTCTTTTGTTGACGTAGCTAGTTGTAAATTACAAATAAACTACTGTGAATGTGTAATTAAGTGAGTTTTAACTTGAAGTAAGGAGTAGGAGTTGTGGCGCTGCCTTCGCACTCCTGAAACACATTAAAAATACTTTTAATTATCCATATTTGAATTTAAATGATTGCAGTTATAGTTCCTTAAGTAGTTGACTACATGAGTAGGAGGGACTAGCTACCCCAATGACTCATCGTCAATAAAAGAGACAACGATAACTCAATATTTTGTTAGAAGTACCTTTTAATTTTATTTTTAAATAATTAAAAAACATGCTCATTGCTTATATCAATTGAATGAATTTAATTATTAAATATATATTATTGGGAAATAGTATCTCTATCATTTTTTTTGTTGCTTGATTATATATATAATATGTTTTTATAGAGCAATTGATTGTAATTCTATTATAGTGTTATTAAGTTGTTAGATGTGTTTTATATTTTAAAAAGTTACTCTCTTCGTCAGACCTAAGTTAAATTTGTTAAATGTTTCGTGATATGATTTAGACTTTATTTGAAGGAGTAAAACTATTAATATTGGTTTGAAAAAAATAGTTGAAATTGACAACATACTTGCAATGTGTTTCATTTAACCAAACTAAATGAACGACGTTATTATTGATAGAATCTATATGTTATATTTTATATATAAATTATAGTGAGTAACTCTATGGTATTTTGTTTCATAATTTAATTGTAAATGTGATAAGTATTTTATTTCATAATTGAATGATAAATATTATACGTGTTAATTGATTTATTTTGTCATGTTAGTCTATAATGCTATGTTAGTTGATTTTCCTTGAGTGATTTTGACCTTTGAATGTGACATTTTCTTGATGGAATATTTATGTAATGATACGGTCCTATTATTATTGTTTGCATGTTCTTCTTATTTGTATTATACTGTCATCTTGATTTTGAAACTCACCTCCTTCGTTGTGTGTGTTTGACTGGCTGGGCCATGCGTTTGTGAAATCGTAGTTATTATAGGTTAATGAGTCTTGAAGTTCAAATTTGGGTGGAACCCTGCTTTGATAGGTGATACCGGGAATAAGAGTTTTAATTTGTATTTTACTTATTTAATTTGAATCGAATTTTTGTATGAAAACCTTAGAAATACTAGTAAGTTTTTAGAATTAAATCTAATAATTATACTTAAATCAGGTTTATCGAGATTGCACTATTTTAATGGATAAAATAAGTTTAAAATATTTTTATTTTTGAGAAACATGATATCCTAAATTAAATATAAGGTTTTTATTTTCTTGGAAATATATTTTTATTTATCCGCTGCAAATTTTATAGGAATATGATATAAATTATTATATTTATTATTTTGGGATTTAGGGTGTCACATTGTGACCCTTTACTATTATTGTGGGTTGAGCTTACTCCCCAAGTTCTTAGAGTTTTGAGTTGTGTGGGAATTACAACAACATCGAAGACATGGCAAAGCAATGATTTGGATTGGCAATTGAAAGGAGTGATGCTTAATGCCTCTCGTGGATCCTCACTACCCAGTCATCCTTGATTAGAGTTCAAGATCAGCTTAATGTTTTATTTATTTTTCCTTCCTTATTGCAATGATGTTGTTGCAATGGAAATTATATATATGAAACAGTTGAGACATTTTTTTGGTTAATGTGAATTGTTTGGTTATAAATAAGTCAGGTGTGTTGAAATCATTTTATATAATACAACAACGATTCTAATCGTCATTTTTGAAAAAGAAATTTACATTAATATTTTTTACTCTTATTTAAATTAAAAGACGATTATAAGTATTTTTTTATCTAGAAGTGTTTAGTAATTTTAGTTTTTATTTTTTAAATTACAATCACGTTGTTAAAAATTGGAGTGTACAATTATTATTCTCATTTAACACATCACTCCAAAGACTTATAATACACATATCTAAATAATGATCCTCACTTAGTATTTTAGTCTCATTAGAAGGAGTTTCATCATAATGAGAAATCTAAATCCAAAGACCTCATTGCATTTTTAAAGCTGGTAGATTGTTTCCATTAACACATTGTCTAGTGTTTAATTTAATTTTGTAAAGTGTATTAAATATATTGAATAATGCTTCTTTTACTCATATTTTATAATGCTTAAAATCAGACAAAAGACTTAAGATATTATATTTGATAAATAATAGATTGAAGGGAGGTTACTTTGAAGAGGGATAACGCGTTAGATGGAATATGTGTTGTATATGGAGGTCACCCAAAAAACTATAGTTGTTAGTCTTTTGATTAGATTAAGACTTTGTATAGGACAATAATGCTTCTCTTTTGGTGGTTGTACTTATTATATTCAGGGATTGTTGTATCTATGATATACTTTGACAATTGACTTTTGTTGTTGGGTCCCTGTTCCAATTTTTTGACGTCACCATGGAGGATATCTTTCTTGGAGAAACATTTATACGTAGGTGCCTGCCAAGAATACCGAAGAGTATGATCGACGATCTGTTAGGTCTCATAACTCCGGTGTATTTTCCGATTTTGTATATTTTGGGATTATTGTCTCAAAATAATTTTGCATAGATACATGTATGTTATATCTATTTATGTTCCTTCTCATATTTGTTTTGGGATGCGTTATTTTTATTGAGTTGATCTTTTAAAAGAATAATACACTCGTGCTTTTAAAAATCGGTGTGTTATGTTGCATTTGTGAGAGGTTAAGCTATAAAACTTTTAATGAACGATTTTCATATCTCTTATGGGTAGCGTATGATTTGCAACAAACATTTGAGAAATTCTCCTATATGGGTGTCAAGTGTGGCCCCTTGCATGAGATCATGACAAATCTCTAGAGCCCTCATGAATATCGAACGATACAAGACCTATTTTGTGCAATGAGTAATAGCAAGTATTGTGGGGATGTAATGTGATATAACATACATAAATTTTTTTGAATTCATAAATATTGATTACACCAATTCACTTGTATGTTAAGTCTTACTTGTCTAGAACTTGTTCATATAGCTTGACTACAAAGTTCTAATGGGTTACATCTATGATATTAATCAATGAAAGTTTTTCAATTTTAATATTTTTTTCTTTAAAATTAGAAAAAAGTATTATTTAATTACATTTTTGAAAAGTAACTATTAATTTTAATTATTGAAATATTTGTCAAATAAATTATCCCGTTGTTGAATTCTCCCATTTCTAGGTTCCTGGATTATAGTAACCACTAATTGTTTATACGTCATTTTATCAAGATATCATGTTTGCCTACATGACATGTAGAACAACTACAAATGTTAGATTCAAATGGCATATTATTCTCACATTCCTTTATTCTTAATAACTAGTAGCAATAGCTACTTGCATAATTTCATAATTTCTCAACGTTTTTATTACATCTCTCACATATTCTTTGAATGTTTTAAATATTAATTTGTATAAATTATATATAATAATCCATGAAGAATATAAAAATACTCAACAGTTAAATTTGACATCTTCAATGATTTATTAAAAAAATAACACTAACAAAAGTTACTTCATAAAACTTGATCTACACACGCACATATTTAGACACAAAAAATCTAATAAAATTAAATGCAAACAATAATAAATAATAATAAAATATAATTTTTTTAACCAATCTTATATTAATCTAAAGTGTTTCATATTAGATGTGCTTTTCTTAAATATAAAATGATTGGTTTTAAAGTAATAGAAGAAAATCAAAGTTTTAACATTGTGTGAAGGCATAGCTAAATATCTACACTAATTGTAAAGGGTCACCAACCAAAAACAAAAAATATCATTTAACAAGTATAGCACGGTATCACATTTTGGCACAAAACATGTATGCACATATATCATTATAACAAACATGACTCTTGTGACAAAGAACTCTTGTTCAATTAATATATCCCAATGTACATGATTTCGGAATATCAAACCCTATCATAGACTAGCACAATTTACTACGGTGCAATCTCTCAAATAGTAGCACGTCTTAATAATCCTCAAAAGGATAAGGTGGATCATCTGATCACATGATACTACCTCGTGGCCATCACAATCACCACTAACTATCAAATGCATAATTATACTCTAAGTCTTTCACAACAATTATTATGTAAATGTAGTTATTAAAAAATTGTACTTTTAATACTCATCATACACTACTAATTTTCAACACTTTTTGACAGAGGACACTCATGACGTATTATCATAATTGAAATTCTTAATATATATAGTAAACACATTATTAGTTATGAATACATACTGACATTACAAACATTTATCACAAATTCAAACATTTGTCCCATAAATTAAGTTCCTATATGCAAACTAGAAATAGGTTCCTATAATGACATTGCCAACATATATCACATATTCAAACATCTATCACAAAAATATGTTTCTATATGTAAACTAAAATTCATGATATCTTAAATCAAGAATAGTTCTATGTTAGACCAACACTCAAAACTTTAAACTATAATTGATGACTCTTCATCATATGCATATTTTTCATTGTTTTTAATCTTATTTATCTTTTATTCATTAGTTAATTTATGGAATTATTTGATATATTTTTTTTTAATTTTAGTTCTTTGATTTAATGAAATTTTTATGTTCTTATTTGCTTGATTAAGTACAAATTTTACATAGTTTTACGTTGTTACTTAGTTTTAGTGCAGTGCTGAATTTTGGTGAGAAATCAACATGAGCTATGTGTGATGGTACCAGTAACCTCTGTTGGATGAAAAATATGCGGAAGAATGCCTATTCTAAGAGATATGCGCAGCAGTTTAACAAATTGTAAATTTATTAAACACAACATTAAACAAGGTCCCTAATATACAATTCTAATGAATGCACAAAGTGTATGGATCACAGTATATATGGAGAAATGCATAAGAGACAATCTTTCAAGATATTGATTTTCATGCAATCATGTTAAGATAATCAATCATGTACATGCACTTAACACAGAAACTTTATCATGCATTCAATCAATATCAAAAACGTAATTATTGCAGAAATTTAAACGAGATAAGGGAAAGAAAAGTGTACGCGGAGATTTATACTGGTTCAGCCGTCCCTTGACGACTTACATCCAGTCCCAAGATCCAAAAGGATCTTAGCCTTTCTTATAGAACTTCTTAGAATCAGTTTACAAATTATACACAGTGCCTCGCACCAATCTTAAACTATTCTACTTGTTCTATCTTTCCCTCCCTGAATTCCCAAGTTTAAGTCCCATAAACTTGACCAAGAATTCAGTCAAGCGTCTTCTTGTTGACTACCTTCAACCTCGAAGAACACCACCAGTAACAACTGAATTTTGTCAAAGTAATTTGATTACAGACAATGGTTTATAGAAATTGAAACATATCAATTTTACAAAGTTCTTGATCTTTCTTCTTCTCAAAGCAATCTTTCTCAATTCAGTCTTTTTCCATCCTTGTTGATCACAAAGTGTATATTGTTCATGGCTGAAAAAGGATATTCAAAGTAATATCAGTTGAGAAAGAATTAGTGGTTATTGTTATGATTCTATGTATTGTTATCTTATGAGAAGAAGTGAATGAAAGCAGTTTATATAGTTTCAGGAAAAACAATATATGAATTGATTTACCCAATCGATTCATTAAAGTCATAAAGCTGGCTAATCGATTGCCTCAATCGATTTCGCGAGTCTTGTTTTTCTTGAATCTTGAAACTGTACATTCTAATCGATTTACCCAATCGATTATTTTAAAGAGTTCTTCAGACTTTGATGACATTATATAATTGAATCGATTTGCATAATCGACTTGATGTGTTTTGTTCAAACAACGAGATCAAAACAATCGATGTACTTAATCGATTCAACCATTCAGTCATCTCTGTTTCTAAAACTTTTAGTACCAATCGATTGTGCCAATCGATTGTGGACTTTAAGTCTGAAGCACCTTTCATTAGTTGGTTTATGCAATCGATTTACCAAGTCGATTGATGCCAACATTTGTAACAACAGATGTATATAAGTCGATTGTGTTAATCGATTGTGTATGTTCCAGACCAAAGTTATTTTGAAACTTGTTTTAGTGAGTCGATTGGCCTAATCGATTTAGTAAACATTGGTTTGGCTCTAGGACATTTACAATCGACTGTGTCAATCGATGTAGACAAAACAAAAATAAAGATGTGATTGGTTCAATCGATTTGCCAAATTGATTGCCTGCAAAATGTGCCACTGACTTGCACATTTTAATTTCAGTAAGCAGGTCAATCGATTTGTCTAATCGATGTAAACAATCAGTTCAGTCTTGGTGATTTAATCAATCGATTTGCCTAATCAATTTGTGGCAAACTGGCTCTTTGACTTGCACAATTTATTTTCTAATAAGTGTACCAATCGATTTAGCTAATCGATTGATAGCCTGTTTGATTTTTTCAAAGATGTGCAAATCGATTGTGCCAATCGATTGGTTAACCCCAGACTTTATAAAAATATTCAACCCTGTTGCAGAATCGATTTTGCTAATCGATTTGCTCATGGATCTTCAAGCTTTTGTTGATTTCTTGACTTCCAAGCAATTGTCTCGAGTATGTAGGATTGAATTTGTTGTTCCTGAAATTTTTCTCAGTTTACAATGCTAGATTTATTTCAGGCTGTATGTTTGTCAATAACATCAAAAACGAACATATGTCTAACAATCTCCCCCTTTTTGATTTAAGTGACAAACATGCAATTTTAACTTGAAAAAATTTTTCAAAGGAAACATTTGTAACAGTTTTAGTGAAGCTCCCCCTAAATTCAATATTCATGTAGTAAAATAAGGATTAGAGCATCAATAACAGAACATAAAACTGTTAAAATAAGGTTAGTACAAGTTATAATTTCTCTCCCCCTTTGTCAATTAAGGCAAAAAAGTGGTGAAAGAGAAATGTTTGCTCCCCCTGAGGTGGTAGCAAACCTGGATACTGCTGTACACTGAAGTTCAAAAAGATTAGTAACAAAAGCAGTAACAATAGTATGATTATAAACTTAGTTAAAAACAATTTTGGATTAGATCAATAACAGAAAACATATTAAGGCGCGCATTAGACAATATGAAAATGAAATGCCGCAGTCAATATGATCAACAAGCTCAAATAGTTCATTAATCAACAATTCAATATTACATTCATCAGGTTCATTACAAAAAGAAAGGCAAAAAGAAACAAAACAAAACAAAACACGAAAGCTAAGAAACCTAAAGTCCTAAACGCCTAGAGTTGCTGGTCCTCATTATTAGCAGGGGATGAGGCTGAGACCGCTGTATTATCCTCAGCAGGTGTCTCCTCACCATGAGTTGCAGCAACCTCTACTTGTGTTGGAGCAGGTTCTTCAGCCGCATGTCTTCCTATTTCAGCAACATCGCTGAAGGACAACTTAATGCCCAGATGTTCCTGAATAGCTGCCACGTCTTGCGCAATCTGATTCTGATCTGCTTGAATCTTCTGAATAGCAGCTTCAGTCCTTTCATTAGATGCCTCCATCTTGGCATTGTGAACCGCTTGAGCTGCCATGAATTCAAGCAGTTTGGTGAGCACCTCAGATTCTACTGAAACATACTCAACAACTGGTGGTTCAACACCTTGTTGGGTTTGTTCAGTAGTGGCTTGAGGTTGCTTCCAAACGCCATTCACCTTTCGCAGCTGCATTTGGTTCACGATGGATTCACCAAATGTTAGGACAGTCTTCGACACTTCTTCACCCTTTAGAGATACCTTGAAGTGGGTGATAATCTTCGTGACTAGCTGTGGATACGGAAGCACCAGCTTTCCTTGAGCAGCTTCCAGCATGTGCTTGAGCTCTTTGCACAGACCCCACAGTAGCACGATGTCCAGCCGTTGCACAACCGCGTGATTGCCGGAACGAGGAACCAGCATCCGGGTGAGAGCGTACATCAGCATTCGTTGTTGAACCTTCATCTGGCCTATAGGGAGTGAAACAGATTCCACCAACCCTTCGACCATGAGATCCTGCACAGCTGCTTGCCTATCCAGATACTCTTCCCATCCGTCGTCATCAGCGTCGGCTTCGGTGCTGCCATCCACAGAATTTCCAAAATAGGGAAGTCCTGACAGATCTGAGAACTCTTCGAAAGACATAGAGATCTTCTTCCCTTTGACTGTTGCTTTGAAACCTGTATCTGTCATCTTGAAAGTAGAGTAGAATGCCCGAATAAGGTTCGGATACGTGTCGAGAGAGCAGGATAAGAAGTCTTCCAAACCATGAAACCTGAGATGGTTTTGAAAAGAGAAACCATCGCTGTCAAAATAACTTAAGTCCAAGACGCGAGCTTCATGAATTTTCCATTTAACGAAAGCTTGTGGAAGCTTGAATTCCTCAGCTTGCTTAGGTTGAGGAGCAGCAGTTTTCTTCTGTGGAGTAGTCTTCTTCTGTGGTGTAGAAGAAGTGCTCTTTTTCTTCTTTTTGTGCGATATTTCCTTCATCGCATCGGCCAGCAATTTCTCAGCCGGAGCTTCCTTTCTCTTCTTAGGTTTACCTTGATCTGGGGCAATACCTTTACCCTTGTCTTGAGCGGCAATTTTGTGCGTAGGTATTGATACCCGTTTTGGAAGAGTGGGTGGTGGAGACGGAGTCCTCCCACTAGAAGAAGAAGATGAAGGAGAAAGAGAAGGAGTGCGGGGTTGAGTTTGCTTAACGCGGGCCATTTGTGAAAGAAGGATTGTGAAAAGACAAAGACAAGTGAAGAAATGTAGTGTTTGTGGGTTGAAAGTAGAGAATTTTGAGAGAATTTGCAGAAAACTGAAGATGCAATCGATTAGGGGAAGTGATTGGTAGTGGGTGAAATCGATTGTTATTGTTCCTTTTATAGAAGAAATTCCAGAAATCGATTGGTCCAATCGATTTGATGACCGTTACTGGGGAAGTCCAACCATCAGAGCCGTTAGATCCTACAACGGCTAGTAAAACTGTAACGGTAACTATGTCAATCGATTACCCAAATCGATTCATGCAATTACTCAATCGATTTCCCAAATCGATTTCGTCTTAACTCAACAGCTTTCATACCAGTTCAACTCATAATCCATCTCAGCAAGCATCTCAGAATCGATTTCCCCAATGGATTCTTTAAAAAAGGAATACAACCCAACTTGCTCAATCGATTTCCCAAATCGATTTCAAGTAAGTTCAGAGAAATTTCATCTCAGTCCAGAAGTAAAAATCCACAATTATTTAAGTCAATCGATTGCCCAAATCGATTTCGTGTTCACAGTTTGATAAAAATAGACATATTATGGGTCACGTCGATTAGGACAATCGATTGTGTAACACATTTTCATGTGTAATCACAGGACAATCGATTTACCTAATCGATTAGACACATAAATCAGATCTGACTAGGATCAATTATGCCTAATTTCATCCTAATGTGATGGAAGCTTTCCTTTGGCAATGCTTTGGTGAAGATGTCTGCTAGCTATTCAGTTGTGTTGACGTATTCCAACTTGATGTTCCCACACTGAAACTGATCTCGAATGAAATGATGCCGAATCTCGATATGCTTGGTCCTGGAATGCATAACTGGGTTCTTAGTGATATTGATCGCACTTGTGTTGTCGCACAAGATAGGAACAGTTCCTAAGTTCACACCAAAGTCTAACAAATGTTGTTTCATCCACATGATCTGAGCACAGCAACTTCCAGCTGCAATGTACTCAACTTCTGCTGTTGACAAAGCGATACTGGTTTGCTTCTTGCTGAACCAAGATACAAGTGAATTACCCAGCAAATGACAAGTACCAGAGGTACTCTTCCTATCCAGTTTGCACCCTGCAAAGTCTGAATCCGAATACCCAACCAAAGAACAAGTTGATCCTTTAGGATACCATAATCCAAGGCTCCTAGTCCCAACTAAATACCTGAAAATCCTCTTGACTGCACTAAGGTGAGACTCTTTAGGATTTGATTGATACCTCGCACACAAACAAACACTGAACATGATGTCAGGCCTGCTTGCTGTGAGATAGAGCAATGATCCTATCATGCCTCTATACCTTGTAACATCCACTGGTTTACCCAACTCATCTCTATCTAAAAGGTTTCCTTGGCTCATTGGAGTATCAATGGGCTTGAAGCTATCAAAAGAGAATTTCTTTATCAAATCATTACAATATTTTGTTTGACTAATGAAGATAACTTGCTTGCTTTGGTTAATTTGAAATCCCAAAAAGTATGATAGTTCACCCATCATTGACATTTCAAATTGACCTTTCATTAAATTTTCAAAATTTTTGCACAGCTTATCATTTGTGGATCCAAATATTATGTCATCAACATAAACTTGGACCAGCAAGATATCTTTATCATTAGTTTGTATGAAAAGTGTCTTGTCCACATTTCCTCTCAAAAAGTTTTGTGAAATGAGGAAATTGCTAAGTTTCTCATACCAAGCTCTTGGGGCTTGTTTCAATCCATAGAGGGCTTTTGTTAACTTGTACACATGATTTGGAAATTCTGGATTTTCAAAGACACGTGTTTGGCTAACAAAAACTTCCTCTTGGATCTCACCATTGAGAAAGGCACTTTTCACATCCATTTGATAAAGCTTAAAGTCCATTATACAAGCATAAACAAGGAGTATTCTAATGGCTTCTAGTCTTGCTACAGGGGCATAGGTTTCATCAAAATCTATTCCCTCCTCTTGGTTGTAACCCTTGGCCACTAACCTAGCTTTGTTTCTAGTTATAACACCATTCTCATCTAGCTTGTTCCTAAACACCCACCTAGTTCCTATGATATGCTGGTTTTCTGGTTTAGGTACTAGCTGCCACACCTTGTTTCTCTCAAATTGGTTTAACTCCTCTTTCATAGTAAGTATCCACTCACTATCTAGTAAGGCTTCTTTAATGTTCTTAGGCTCAATCTGAGATACAAAGGTTGTAAGGTTACAAAAATGGCTAAGGTTCCTCCTAGTTGCCACTCCTTTAGAGATGTCACCTATGATGTTGTCTATGGGATGGTTTCTATTGAACTTCCACTCCTTAGGTAACTCATCTATTCTAATGGGTTCAACACAGTCTCTATTTGATGGAGGTGTAGGTTCCTTTGGTTCTAAAGGTTCAGATTCTATAACTTCGTCCAAAGTAGCATCAACAATAGAAGGAGTTTTGTTCAAGTTTTCTTTGAAAAGCTCATCAAATTTCACATGCACTGACTCTTTAATTGTTTTTGTTCTCTTGTTATAGATTCTATAGGCTTTGCTAGTTTGGGAATAACTTAGAAAGATACCCTCATCTGCCTTGGGATCAAACTTGCCTAGGTGTTCTTTACCATTATTCAAAACAAAGCACTTGCAACCAAACACTTTAAAATAGTAAATATTAGGCTTTCTACCCTTGAACAACTCATAAGGAGTTTTCTTAAGTATGGGCCTAATCAACACCCTGTTGATAACATGTGTGGCAGTGTTAATTGCATCAGCCCAGAAATACATGGGAGTATTTGAGTCTTTCAGCATGGTCCTAGCCAACTCTTCTAAAGACCTATTCTTTCTCTCCACTACACCATTCTGTTGAGGTGTCCTAGGGGCTGAAAAACATGTGATGTGATGTATGCCATTCTCTTCACATTAAGTATCAAAAAAATCATTTTGGAATTCACCTCCATGATCACTTTTGATGGACATAATTTTCTGACTTGTTTCATTTTGAACTAATTTTGCAAACTTTTTGAAAACAGAAAAAGTGTCACTTTTATGAGTCAGAAAGTAGGTCCAAGTGAATCTAGAATATTCATCGATTAACACAAATCCATACAAGTTACCACCAAAACTTCTCACTTGGGATGGTCCAAACAAATCCATGTGGATAAGTTGTAAAACCCTATTGGTTTTGACCAGATCTATTGGGGGAAAAGAAGACTTAACAAGCTTGCTTTTCACACAGGAGTCACACAGCCTATCTTTAGAAAACTTTCTATTGGGAAGGCCTATGACTAACTGCTTGCTAACAAGTCTATTCAAATGATCAATATGAATGTGTGCAATGCGTTTATGCCATAACCATGTTTCATCAGCATTTGATAATAAGCAACAAACAGAATTAACAGGCATAGCAGTTAAATCCAACATGTAGATATTATTAACTCTATTACCAACAAGTTTTATACTTTTATCAAGTTCATACTCAATAATACAGGAAAGTGGTGAAAAACTAACTTGGAAGCCGTTATCACACAGTTGATTTATGCTTAGAAGATTGTGCTTCAATCCTTCCACGTATAAGACATTTTTAATGATAACAGTTGACTCGCTGCCTATGTCACCAATTCCGCAGATCTTACCCTTATTGTTGTCACCGTATTTAACAAATCCATCTTCTTTTAGGCTTAGGGACATGAACATAGATTTGTCCCCTGTCATGTGCTTTGAGCATCCACTATCGAGATACCATTGGTGTTTTGTGGATCTCAAGCATACCTGCAATAGGATTAGAATTTGAATTTAGGTCCCCAATACAAATTGGGTCCTGGGGGGTTAATTTTAACATCTTGTGTCTTAATCTTCCAAATCTGTTTACATCCTCTATTGGCAAGTCTTTTAAATTTGCAATTGTAAACAAAATGTCCTTTTCTACAACAGAAATGACAAGTGACAGCAGAGGATGCAGACTGTTTCGGTTTGACAAAGACATTATGCATGTGACTAGACTTAGCAAATTTTTGGTGATGTTTAACATTACCATAACCTATGCCATGTTTAGTCATATTCTGATTTGCATGCTTTTTGCTATTAAAACCAAGTCCAGATTTTATATTGACACTTCTCTGGTTGCTAAGAATATCATTCAGTTTATCCTTGCTACTAGAGAGTTTCAATAAATCAGACTTCAAAAATGCAACAGAATTCTCAAGATCAATGCATTTGGCAGATTTATCATGTGAGTCCTTTTTCAATTGTTCACATAAGTCCTCAATCTTTTTATAATCAGTTTTCATTTGATCATGCAATTTACATTGTTGTTCAAGCATTTTCTTAGTGCTAACTAACTGCTTAACAAATTTAACATATTCAGAATGCAGCTTGTTAAATGCATCTTGCAGTTCATCAAACGAAGGATTATATTGAGAGCTTACCTCACTTTCTGATTCAGAATACGTTTTAGCCATGAGGCACAGATTTGCTTCTTCAGTTTCGGAAGATGTGGAAGATTCTTCGTTGTCATTCCACGCAATGTATGCTTTTCTGTTTTTCTGAGCTGGTTCCTTGCCTTTAGTTTTGGAATTTTTGTTCTTATTCTGCAGCTTGTAACAATCAGCTTTTATATGACCAGGTTTGCCACATTCGTAGCATGTAACTGTTTTACCGTCATTGTTTTTCGAGCTGGATTGTTTTCTGAATTTACTGTCTTTCTTTTTCAGAAATTTCTTAAATCTCTTGACAAGTAACCCCAGTTCAGGTTCCTCATCATCCTCACTACTTGATTCATCTGAGCTGGTCTCATGTTGTAACACCCCGTTTTTCAAAGCGAGGGTGTATTTTTTTTTTCAAAAGAAATTAAAATAAAACAGAGAGAATAAATAAGGAAACACCTTTGGGTAAATAATTAAGTCATAATAATTTACAAGCAGCGGAAAAGTTTTTCAAAATATAAATCCAAAACATGTCCTGAGGTCAACAATAGTACAGGTACATCCTTTCAACTTAACATAAAGGTAGCCCAAAAGAAAGACATATGTGTCCTGAGTGACAACCTAGTCTGATCATTCTATACATAACAAAAAAACTATACGCCTTGAGTAATCTCCACGCACCCCGTGAGATTCTCCTAACGTAGCTCCAGTCAAGCACTCCCATCCACATTCCCGTTCGGAGGATACGAACCGGTGGGATCATCCTGACTCTCATCTGAGGTCAAAGCCCAGATTTCCACAATAGTTGTAAAGGGTCACCAACCGAAATTAACAGTTAACACATAACATTTAAGTTTTTAAATGCACAAAATACCTTTTCAACTTAGCATGCACCTTAAAAGGGTCTCCATATGATAAAAATTCATAAACAAGGTTGAAAAATGAAGTTTTTAACAAAACAACACTGCTGTATTCGAATACAGCATCTTTGTATTCGAATACAAGGCTATTTCAGCATTCAGCAGCAAAACAGCATGTCTGTATTCGACTACAACAGTCTGTATTCGACTACACAGCAAGTCAGTGGCAAAACAGCATGACTGTATTCGACTACAACAGTCTGTATTCGACTACACAGCAAGTCAGTGGCAAAACAGCATGTCTGTATTCGAATACAGCCTGCTGTATTCAAATACACATCAGACAGCAGCAAAAAAACAGCAAAATTCAGCATTTTTCAGCTTTTCAAAAGGTTTCGAAATCAATCAACACTTACCCACAAATCCAAACAATCAAACTTAGCAATTATAACACAATCACCACGACATCTTGAGTTTCGAAACAGTTTTGCAATCAACCACACTTACACAAACTCCAAAACAAATCACTTAGCGATTATAACACAATTACCACGACATTTTAAGTTTCGAAATGGTTTTGCAGTCAAACACGCTATCACACACTTCCCAAACATCCACACTTGGCAATTATAAGACAATCACCACAACGACATTAGTTTCGAAATGGTTTTGCAATTTAACATACCATCACACAATTCCAAAACATAGTTCTTAGTACAATCAACGCAATCACAATTTGAATCAAACACACTTACACATAATTTCAAAACATAACACTTAGCAAAATCAACACAATCATAATTTGAATCAACCACGACTCGTGTGCCAAGCACCCTAATGCAATGCCTATATGCCAAAATGCATGGACTCGGAATTCCAAACCAAAACCCTCCTCGAAGGGTCGTAAATCATAATTGTACTGCCTATCGCGGGCCGAAGTACCAATTACCGAGGTGCCACCTATCACGGGTCAGCACGATTTACTAAAAAGCGTAAATCATAAACGTACCACCTATCACGGGTCAGTACTGTTTACCGAGGTGCCACCTATCACGGGTCAGCACGACTTACTAAAAGAAAAAGCGTAAGTCGTAATACCGCCTATCACAGGCCAAAGTACTACTTACCGAGGTGCCACCTATCACGGGTCAACACAACTTACCAAAAAGTAAATCGTAAACGTACCACCTATCACGGGTCAATACAGTTTACCGAGGTGCCACCTATCACGGGTCAGCACAATTTACCAAATGAAATGCATGAGCATACACTAACTCCATTGACAACAATCGTTAAGTAAATGCAGATATTAAAAGATTCCCCATTTTTAATACTCATTTACTTAACCGATTTTCACACCAAAACATTAAGCAAACAGACATATTAAGAGATTCCCCATTCTTAATATACTTTTGACTTAAAACGATTTCCACAACAAAACATTCAGTAAACAAGTCATTAAGAGATTCCCCATTCTTAATACTCATTTAACTGAACGATTTTCAAAAACAAACATTAAGTAACCGAGACATTAATTGATTCCCCATTCTTAACACCCAGTTAACTTAAACGATTTTCACAAGCACACATTAAGTAAACGAGACATTAAGAGATTCCCCATTCTTAATTCTCATTTAACTTAATGGTTTTCAAAACAATATTAAGTAACCGAGACATTAAGAGATTCCCCATTCTTAACGCCCAGTTAACTTAAATGATTTTCAAAACAAACTTCAAGTAAATAAGACATTAAGAGATTCCCCATTCTTAATTCTCATTTAACTTAAACGACTTTCCAAAACACACATTAAGTAAACGAGATGTTAAGAGATTCCCCATTCTTAATACTCGTTTAACTCTAATGGTTTTCAAATTCCACACCAAACAAACTCAAACATCATATCCAAATCAATCAACGATTCACACCAAATCACATCAATCAACAAACGTCAAGTATGAACACGCCAAGTACGATGAACACAAATCAACACAATCCACCACTCAAACACACAAGTTTCATTTACTCAAAATCATACATAAATGAGTTTAAATTCATTCTCCACGAAACACTCATCAATATAACCAAAACATAACTCTAAAGTTTTACCCATAAAGCCTTAGATTCCCTTTTTCCCAAATCAATACTCCAACCCTAACAAAATTCGTTTCCACACAACCACAGATAAGGCCCTAAATGCAAACTAAAAGTTTGGAAGGAGTCCTTACCTTATCGTTAGCTTTAACGTCGATTTACGGCACCGCGATCAATTCCGGTAAAAACTTTGCTCGCGACGTCGCTTCCAAAATTAGCTCACTAGCACCATAGTGTAGTGGTGAGCAACTTTCCCTTCTATCCCTTCGCGAAACGAAGCTTGGATCTAGATGAAACGGGGAGATTTGTGTTTGAATCCCTAATACCGTTTTTCTTCGTTTTCGGATCAAAGAGGAAGAGTGAAGTTGAGAAATCCTTGTCCTATCACCCACTACCAATTTCGAACTCAAAGGAAAGAAAAGGAAGCAAAAACGAGCAACAATGGAGGAAGGGAGAAATTTAGGATGCGTGAGGCAGAGAGGAGGAGACGGAAAATCTTTCAGTTTTCCTTTTGTTTTCCTTTCTTCCTTTTTCTTTCCTTTCTATTTCTTTTTCTCCCATTTCCTTCCTTTCCTTTTCTTTATATATAAACATAAATTAACTATTTTTAACAAATATCTCCAACTCTTTAGATATTTATTAAATTACTATTTTACCCATAACGCATTAAACTATTCGTAAAAGATTCACCGCAGTTAATTTAATTTATTTATCAACGAGTAATTCTAATCGGACATCAAAATATCTTATTGATTACATAAACTCCAAAATATTAATAACTTTGGCTAAAAAGCCTCCAAGTTCAACACCAAAATACACTAAAATACATAAAGTGTAATTTAAAATTACGGGTCTTACATTACTACCCCCCTAAAATTAGTTTCGTCCTCGAAACTATGCGTCGATAAATAACTCTGGGTGTTGTTCTCTCATCTTGCTCTCTAGTTCCCAGGTCGTGTCTCCATTAATTGGGTTCCAAATCACTTTAACCAACGAAACATCCTTGGTCCTCAATCGTTTTATCTTTCTGTCATCAATTCTCACCGGTGGTACGTCAAACGACAAGTTATCCTTTAGTTGGATTGTGTCTGGCTCGATCACATGAGATGGATCTGCAAGATATTTCCTCAATTGCGACACATGAAACACATCATGGATATTGGACAGTATCGGAGGCAATGCAATCCGATAAGCAACGGGCCCAATTCGTGCAGAAATCTGATATGGTCCAATGAATTTCGGAGTCAACTTCTTCGAATTCAATGCTCTACCCACTCATGTAGTAGGTGTGACTCTCAGAAATACATGGTCACCCTGTTCGAATTCCAAAAGTCTGCGACGTTTGTCCGCATAACTCTTCTGACGATCCTGTGAAGTCTTCATTTTCTCCTTGATTTTCCTCACCTTAGTTGTAGTCTGTTGCACCATCTCTGGTCCGACGATCATATTTTCACCGTCCTTATACCAACACAAGGGCGTTTGACACTTGCGCCCATATAAAGCCTCATATGGTGCCATCCCAATAGTCGCGTGGAAACTATTGTTGTAGGTGAATTCAATCAACGGAAGTACATCATCCCAACTCCCTCTATCATCTAACACACATGCTCTCAACAGATCTTCAAGGGACTGATTCGTCCTTTCAGTCTGTCCGTCCGTTTGGGGATGGTAAGCTGAACTCAATCGTAGTTTCGTTCCCAACGCTTCGTGCAATGCTCCCCAAAAATGTGATGTGAACTTCGGATCTCGGTCTGATACGATACTCGATGGTACCCCGTGTAACCTCACAATTTCAACAATGTAGATCTCTGTTAGCTGATCTACCTTATAGGTGGTCTTTACTGGCAAAAAGTGTGCGGATTTAGTTAATCGATCCACTATTACCCATATAGAATCATTCTTTCTCCTCGTTTTGGGCAATCCAGTAATAAAATCCATGGAAATGCTGTCCCACTTCCATTCAGGTATATCTAAAGGTTGTAACAACCCAGCAGGTCGCTGATGTTCCACCTTCGCTTTCTGACAAGTTAGGCAAGTGGACACGTACTCCGCTACATGTTTCTTCATTCCTGGCCACCAATAATTTTGTCTCAAATCCTGATACATTTTTGTTGCTCCAGGATGAATACTCAACTTACTCTTATGCGCCTCTTCCAAAATCGCTTTCCTCATATTTGTGATTTCTGGTACACAAATCCTACCATTGCATCGCAAAATATTATCCGATCCAACCTTGAAATCTGTTGTCTTCCCTTGCATTATTAGGTTCCTCTTCTCTTGAATCAAGACATCATCTTGAGAATTTGCAATGTCTTCTAGTAGCCCACTCGAAATCTTAATCATTCCGAATTTCAAAATTCCCGGTGCAAACTCTACGTTCAAGTGTAGGTCTCTAAAAGCTTCCCACAGTTCTTGTTGTCTAGGCATAATTATGGAAGATACTGATACACTCCTTCTACTCAACGCATCAGCCACTACATTGGCCTTCCCAGGGTGGTACTGCAGTGTGAAATCAAAATCCTTGAGAGTCTCCATCCATCTTCTTTGACGCATGTTCAATTCCTTCTGATCAAACAAATATTTCAAACTCTTATGGTCACTGAACACGGTGAACGTGCACCCATATAAGTAGTGCCTCCAGATCTTCAATGCAAAAACAACCGCAGCAAGCTCCAAATCATGAGTAGGATAGTTTCTCTCATGAATCTTCAATTGCCTGGAGGCATAAGCTACAGCTTTCTTGTGTTGCATCAGAACACATCCCAACCCTTGGTGAGACGCATCACAATAAACTTCATAGGGTTCATCTGATTGCGGTAACACCAACACTGGTGAGGTCGTCAATTTCGTCTTCAGTAACTGAAAATTTTCCTCACACTTCTCCGTCCATGCGAAAGGTTGATCCTTTCTGGTAAGTTGTGTCAATGGGGTCACAATCTTAGCAAAACCTTCAATAAACCTCCTGTAGTACCCTGCCAGTCCTACAAAACTTCGTATGTAAGTGACAGTCTGAGGCTGTTTCCAAGCAAGAACCGCCTCAATCTTAGCCGGATCTACAGCGATTCCTTCCTTGGTTATCACATGTCCTAAGAAATTTACTTTCTCTAGCCAAAATTCACACTTTGACAAATTGGCATACAATTGCTTCTCGCGCAAAATCTCAAGAACTTGACGTAAGTGTTCTCCATGCTCTTCTTCAGTTCTTGAATAAATCAATATATCATCGATAAACACCACAACAAATTTATCAAGGAATGAATTAAAGATTCTGTTCATGTAGTCCATGAAAATTGCTGGTGCATTGGTAACTCCAAACGGCATAACCAGATATTCATAATGTCCATAACGGGTTCTGAAAGCGGTTTTCTGAATATCTCATTCCCTTACTCGAATCTGATGGTAACCCGACTTCAAGTCAATCTTCGAAAATATCGCGGCCCCTCTCAATTGATCCATTAAATCATCAATGTGTGGTAAAGGATAACGATTCTTAATAGTTGCCTTATTAAGTTGTCTATAATCCACACATAAACGTGAGCTTCCGTCCTTCTTCTTAACTAGTAAAACTGGAGCCCCCCATGGCGATACACTTGGTCTAATAAATTTCTTCTCCAACAAATCTTCAATTTGGCTTTTGAGCTCATTTAATTCCAATGGCGACATTCGATACGGCGCAATTGAAATTGGTCCCGTTCCTGGGTGCAAATCAATGAAAAATTCCACTTCTCTTATCGGGGGTAATCTTGGAATTTCCGTTGGAAATACATCCCGGTACTCATTGACAAGCATCACATCTTCTATGTTCACATTTATCTTTGCCTCCACATTAGCCAGAGACAAAAACTCATGAGTCCCTTCACTTAGCGACACTCGGAGTTTGTTAGCGGCTAAATACTTAACAACTCCTGGTTCAGGGAAAAGAACCAATTTGCGAGCGCAGTCTAAGATCACATAATGGTAAGACATCCAATCCATACCGAGAATGACCTCGAGTGATTGTAGAGGTAAACAAATTAAATTAACCAAGAAATCCCTATTCTGAATAGTTATATGACAATGTAAACATGCAGAATTTACTGTCAAAGTCTTAGCAGGTGTGGAAACAACCAAATCAAACGGCAAAGCAGACACAGATAACTTCAAACGATTTACACAATCCATAGCAATGAAGGAATGGGTCGCCCCCGAATCAAAAAGTGCAGTTAGAGTGTTACCTGCAATCTCACAGTCACGTTGAATCAAATTGCCAGATGGATTCCCTTCTTCAGCACTCACACAATAAATGCGTCCTCTAGCAGTAGGACGAGTAGCCTTAGCTACATTCACAACTGGTTCCACCTTTGGAGCCGTGCAATCCCTTGCCACGTGCCCTGGCTTCCGACAATTGTAGCAGGTGGGAATATTAGAGGTACAAGCACTAGCATAATGTCCCTCTTCCCCACATCGGAAACATCTAAGCACCTGTCCCAATTGTCTTCCGAAATTCTGGTTCCCTGGGCGATTCTGCCCACTGTTGTTACTTTGTGGTCGATTATAGGGTTTAGCAACTTGTTTCCCCTTGTTGTTCTGATAATTCACCCGACTAGGCCCTCCCGCACCAAAATTCCCTCCTCGGCTAGCCCTCTTATTCTTCATATCCTCAACTTCCCTGCATTTTTCCACGAGAACTTGGAAACGTTGAATTTCCAAGGGCAAGACAGAGTCTTGAATCTCATACTTTAGTCCGTCTTGGAAGCGATGACACATGAATGGTTCATCTATCTCTTCACGGAAGAACCTGAAATGTCTTGATAGCGACTCAAATTTAGCGGCATATTCCCCCACGTTCATGTTTCCCTGATGCAGTTTCAGGAAATCATCACCCAGCTTAGTCCTGGTACTCATCGGGAAGTATTTGTCTAGAAACTTCCTTTTGAATGATTCCCAGTTCACCTCCTCGTGAGCTGATCTCATTAACAATCTTGCACTCCTCCACCAGTACTCAGCATCCCCTAGTAGCATATAAGTGGCATAGTTGACCTTCACTGCCGCCTGACAGTTAATCATTTCGAAGATCTTCTCCACTTCTTGGATCCACAGATCCGCTTTCTCTGAGTTCTCATCCCCCTTAAACTTGGGAATATTGTAACGACGGAAGTCTTCTAACCCTCTTGACTCCGCAGCACGGATCTCTCTTTCCCTCTTTTCGAGATCACGTTGAGTCTTGGCAGCAGTCTGTGCAGCAACAGAAGCAGCCATGTTATTCATAGCCTCCGCCATTCGATCATCCCTATTGGCATTGGCTCTCGGAACGTCATTCCTCCTTGGCGGCATGGTTTTCCTATAAAACCATCATCAAGTAGAGTCTTAACACTAGTTCACTAATTCCAAAAATAACTTCCGACCACATCAGCACATAAAAAATATTCTGAACTTGACAACTCAAACCACCTAACCGACACATGATCAGACAACAACTCCTAACCTACAATCTAGAACTAAAGGTTCCACAGCCCCCAAAGAAAACCAAACCAAAGCTCTGATACCACAATGTAACACCCCGTTTTTCAAAGCGAGGGTGTATTTTTTTTTCAAAAGAAATTAAAATAAAACAGAGAGAATAAATAAGGAAACACCTTTGGGTAAATAATTAAGTCATAATAATTTACAAGCAGCGGAAAAGTTTTTCAAAATATAAATCCAAAACATGTCCTGAGGTCAACAATAGTACAGGTACATCCTTTCAACTTAACATAAAGGTAGCCCAAAAGAAAGACATATGTGTCCTGAGTGACAACCTAGTCTGATCATTCTATACATAACAAAAAAACTATACGCCTTGAGTAATCTCCACGTGCCCCGTGAGATTCTCCTAACGTAGCTCTAGTCAAGCACTCCCATCCACATTCCCGTTCGGAGGATACGAACCGGTGGGATCATCCTGACTCTCATCTGAGGGCAAAGCCCAGATTTCCACAATAGTTGTAAAGGGTCACCAACCGAAATTAACAGTTAACACATAACATTTAAGTTTTTAAATGCACAAAATACCTTTTCAACTTAGCATGCACCTTAAAAAGGTCTCCATATGATAAAAATTCATAAACAAGGTTGAAAAATGAAGTTTTTAACAAAACAACACTGCTGTATTCGAATACAGCATCTTTGTATTCGAATACAAGGCTATTTCAGCATTCAGCAGCAAAACAGCATGTCTGTATTCGACTACAACAGTCTGTATTCGACTACACAGCAAGTCAGTGGCAAAACAGCATGACTGTATTCGACTACAACAGTCTGTATTCGACTACACAGCAAGTCAGTGGCAAAACAGCATGTCTGTATTCGAATACAGCCTGCTGTATTTGATTACACATCAGACAGCAGCAAAAAAACAGCAAAATTCAGCATTTTTCAGCTTTTCAAAAGGTTTCGAAATCAATCAACACTTACCCACAAATCCAAACAATCAAACTTAGCAATTATAACACAATCACCACGACATCTTGAGTTTCGAAACAGTTTTGCAATCAACCACACTTACACAAACTCCAAAACAAATCACTTAGCGATTATAACACAATTACCACGACATTTTAAGTTTCGAAATGGTTTTGCAGTCAAACACGCTATCACACACTTCCCAAACATCCACACTTGGCAATTATAAGACAATCACCACAACGACATTAGTTTCGAAATGGTTTTGCAATTTAACATACCATCACACAATTCCAAAACATAGTTCTTAGTACAATCAACACAATCACAATTTGAATCAAACACACTTACACATAATTTCAAAACATAACACTTAGCAAAATCAACACAATCATAATTTGAATCAACCACGACTCGTGTGCCAAGCACCCTAATGCAATGCCTATATGCAAAAATGCATGGACTTGGAATTCCAAACCAAAACCCTCCTCGAAGGGCCGTAAATCATAATTATACTGCCTATCGCGGGCCGAAGTACCAATTACCGAGGTGCCACCTATCACGGGTCAGCACGATTTACTAAAAAGCGTAAATCATAAACGTACCACCTATCACGGGTCAGTACTGTTTACCGAGGTGCCACCTATCACGGGTCAGCACGACTTACTAAAAGAAAAAGCGTAAGTCGTAAGTGTACCGCCTATCACAGGCCAAAGTACTACTTACCGAGGTGCCACCTATCACGGGTCAACACAACTTACCAAAAAGTAAATCGTAAACGTACCACCTATCACGGGTCAATACAGTTTACCGAGGTGCCACCTATCACGGGTCAGCACAATTTACCAAATGAAATGCATGAGCATACACTAACTCCATTCACAACAATCGTTAAGTAAATGCAGATATTAAAAGATTCCCCATTTTTAATACTCATTTACTTAACCGATTTTCACACCAAAACATTAAGCAAACAGACATATTAAGAGATTCTCCATTCTTAATATACTTTTGACTTAAAACGATTTCCACAACAAAACATTCAGTAAACAAGTCATTAAGAGATTCCCCATTCTTAATACTCATTTAACTGAACGATTTTCAAAAACAAACATTAAGTAATCGAGACATTAAGAGATTCCCCATTCTTAACGCCCAGTTAACTTAAACGATTTTCACAAGCACACATTAAGTAAACGAGACATTAAGAGATTCCCCATTCTTAATTCTCATTTAACTTAATGGTTTTCAAAACAATATTAAGTAACCGAGACATTAAGAGATTCCCCATTCTTAACGCCCAGTTAACTTAAACGATTTTCAAAACAAACTTCAAGTAAATAAGACATTAAGAGATTCCCCATTCTTAATTCTCATTTAACTTAAACGACTTTCCAAAACACACATTAAGTAAACGAGATGTTAAGAGATTCCCCATTCTTAATACTCGTTTAACTCTAATGGTTTTCAAATTCCACACCAAACAAACTCAAACATCATATCCAAATCAATCAACGATTCACACCAAATCACATCAATCAACAAACGTCAAGTATGAACACGCCAAGTACGATGAACACAAATCAACACAATCCACCACTCAAACACACAAGTTTCATTTACTCAAAATCATACATAAATGAGTTTAAATTCATTCTCCACGAAACACTCATCAATATAACCAAAACATAACTCTAAAGTTTTACCCATAAAGCCTTAGATTCCCTTTTTCCCAAATCAATACTCCAACCCTAACAAAATTCGTTTCCACACAACCACATATAAGGCCCTAATCTCTTTGCCTAAGGCATTTAGGTTGTTGACTATGTGCGTGAATCGGGTCTGCATGTCGTTTACTGATTCTTCTTTCTTCATGTTAAACAATTCGTACTCGTGCATGAGAGTATTTATCCGAGCTCTCTTTACGTATGTGGTTCCTTCGTGCGTTTGCTGAAGTGTATCCCACATTTGTTTTGCTGTTTTGCAATTTGAGACTCTGAAGATTTCATCATGACTCAAGGCTGCAGTTATGATGTTCTTGGCTTTGGCGTTGTACCCAACCTTCTTTTTGTCTTCATCAGACCAGTCACTTTTTGGCTTTAGGATTGCTGATTCACCTGTACCTGTTATGGTTGGCACAAAAGGTCCATTTTCTACAGCATCTAGAATGTCAATACCACTAGCTTCAAGAAACATTAACATGCGTTGTTTCCAATACATGTATGCGGCCCCGTTAAAGGCGGGAGGCCTAGCTAATGATGCACCCTCTCCTAGGAAATAAAAAGTCATGATTTTTTATGAGATTTACTCTAACAAAAATAGGCTCTGATACCAATTGATGGTACCAGTAACCTCTGTTGGATGAAAAATATGCGGAAGAATGCCTATTCTAAGAGATATGCGCAGCAGTTTAACAAATTGTAAATTTATTAAACACATCATTAAACAAGGTCCCTAATATACAATTCTAATGAATGCACAAAGTGTATGGATCACAGTATATATGGAGAAATGCATCAGAGACAATCTTTCAAGATATTGATTTTCATGCAATCATGTTAAGATAATCAATCATGTACATGCACTTAACACAAAAACTTTATCATGCATTCAATCAATATCCAATCGATTCATTAAAGTCATAAAGCTGGCTAATCGATTGCCTCAATCGATTTCGCGAGTCTTGTTTTTCTTGAATCTTGAAACTGTACATTCTAATCGATTTACCCAATCGATTATTTTAAAGAGTTCTTCAGACTTTGATGACATTATATAATTGAATCGATTTGCATAATCGACTTGATGTGTTTTGTTCAAACAACGAGATCAAAACAATCGATGTACTTAATCGATTCAACCATTCAGTCATCTCTGTTTCTAAAACTTTTTGTACCAATCGATTGTGCCAATCGATTGTGGACTTTAATTCTGAAGCACCTTTCATCAGTTGGTTTATGCAATCGATTTACCAAGTCGATTGATGCCCACATTTGTAACAACAGATGTATATAAGTCGATTGTGTTAATCGATTGTGTTTGTTCCAGACCAAATTTATTTTGAAACTTGTTTTAGTGAATTGATTGGCCTAATCGATTTAGTAAACATTGGTTTGGCTCTGGGACATTTACAATCGACTGTGTCAATCGATGTAGACAAAACAAAAATAAAGATGTGATTGGTTCAATCGATTTGTCAAATCGATTGCCTGCAAAATGTGCCACTAACTTGCACATTTTAATTTCAAAAAGTAGGTCAATCGATTTGTCTAATCGATGTAAACAATCAGTTCAGTCTTGGTGATTTAATCAATCGATTTGCCTAATCGATTTGTGGCAAACTGGCTCTCTGACTTGCACAATTTATTTTCTAATAAGTGTACCAATCGATTTAGCTAATCGATTGATAGCCTGTTTGATTTTTTCAAAGATGTGCAAATCGATTGTGCCAATCGATTGGTTAACCCCATACTTTATAAAAATATTCAACCCTGTTGCAGAATCGATTTTGCTAATCGATTTGCTCATGGATCTTCAAGCTTTTGTTGATTTCTTGAGTTCCAAGCAATTGTCTCGAGTATGTAGGATTGAATTTGTTGTTCCTGAAATTTTTCTCAGTTTACAATGTTAGATTTATTTCAGGCTGTATGTTTGTCAATAACATCAAAAACGAACATATGTCTAACAATGTGGAGTATTTCAGCCATATCTGGAGTTGTACATGTCCAATTGGAGTCAAACCAAGTGAAAATAAAAGTTAAGATTCATTGCTACAACCTTCATGAAGACACCAAAATCAATTTCTGTAAGACCCTTAATTTTAAATCCTATATTATACAATATAAGTGTATTTTGTGTTGAATTTCTTAGGCTTTTAGCACATTTTTTAATATTTAGTGAGTTAAATGCCAAAAATATATTTTTAGAAATTGGATTAAAATTATTTGTCGGCAAATAATTTATTTACATTGCGCATAATTTAATACCGAACAGTTTTGTTAAAAATATCACTCGTTGATGAAAATTTATCTGTCAATTAAGTTGCGACGAGAGTATATAATTTTATCAAAATAGTTTGTGATGTGAGTGAAGTGATATGTGTAAGAGTTGTTAGATATTTGTTTGGGTTCTTTAAGTAAATATATATATATATATATATAGGTACATGTATATATATAGGTATATGTATATATATAAGTATATATATATTATTAATATATAAGTTAGAAAGAAGAAAAAAAATAAAAGGAAACTGAGGAAGAAAACCAAACGGTTCCCCTACCTCGTGAGGCTTTCTTTCTTCTCGTTCCTCCTTCCTCTTTTGTTTTTTTTTTCTTTCTTTTGCTTCAAGAAAAGAAACCCAAGGCTTAGTGGGTGAGGAAGAACACATTTCCAAGCTTCTTTCTTCTTCTCTGATTCGAAAATGAAGGAAAACGGTGTGAGTGATTTCAAAAAACCGTCAAAGACAAACCTCCACATTTCTTCTAGATCTAAGCTTCATTTTTCAAAGAGATAGAAGGGAAGGTTGCTGACTTTGGAAGCGACGACGCAAGCGAAGATTTTATCGGAATTACTCGCGGTACCATAATCGCGTGTTAGAGCTATCGTTAATGTAAGCGCTCCTTCCAAACTTTTAGTTTGCATTTAGGGACTTATTTTTGGTTGCGTGGAAAATAAATTTTTTGGGTTTGAAGTGTAGATTTGGAGAAAATGAATTTAATGCTTTTATGGGTGAAAGTTTGGAGTTGGATTTTTGGTGAAATTGATGAGTGTTTTCATGGAAAAGGAATTTGATTCATCTATGTGTGTTGGGAAGGAAAATAAAGTTGATGTGTGGAGTTGTGGTTTGTGAAAATTAGTTTGGCATGTGCTATGTTGGAGTTTTGTGGAAATTTGTGGTGACTGATGATTGAACTTGGTGCGGATTTTGTGGTTTTTGAATTGATCGAATTTAATGTTGTGACACCCAGGGAATAAGTACCGCCTTTCCCTCATGGAAATCTTGGCGAGTTTTTGCATTCCGTGAGATTCGAGCCCGATACCTAGGGGATAAGTACCGCCTCCTCAAAAACTTTATATTTAATTTAGGATATCACGTTTCTGAAAAAATAAAAACAAAAACACTTTAAACTTATTTTATCTATTAAAATAGTGCAATCTCGATAAGCTTGATTTAAGTATAATTACTTGATTTAACTCTTAAAAACTTACTAGTACTTCTAAGATTTTCATACAAAAATTCGATAAAAATTAAATAAGTAAAATACAAATTAAAACTCTTATTCCTGGTATCACCTATCAGAGCGGGGTTCCTCCCAAACATGAACTTCAAGACTCATTAACCTGTAATAACTGCGATTTCACAAATGCAAGACCCAGCAAGTCAAACACAAACAACGAAGGAGGTGAGTTTCGAAATCAAGATGACAGTGTAATACAAGTAAGAAGAACACGCAAACAATCATAACAGGACTGTATCATTACACAAATATTCGATCGAGAAAATATCACATTCAAATATGTAAATCACTCATGGAAAATCAATAGATTTCACTGTAACATCAAATTGTCTGAGAGAAATTATCACCACACACGATACATATTAATAAATACAAAACAATTACAATAAAATGCAATGCTATGCATGAGCTTAGACTCTACTTCACAATGTGGAACCATTCTAACTCTGAAGTACTTGGTTAGGAGGCTTGATACTATGCCACCATCCTGGTGGAAGGACAATTCAAATTGGCCATGTCCTCATAGATCCCCTCAACTCAACCCGAGACACATATATGTGACAATCGAGGTAAACGTGTGCTGCGTGGTAGCTCCCGACATTTGGAGTGCTACCTCCAAGTCACATAAGAATTCCCCACCCGAATATCTCCAAGGTCTAACAATCTTGCCTTAAGGCTCAATAGCAGACCGCCACGATCAGACTCATTTAGTTGTACTTCCCTTGAATCACTAGGCTTGTCAGGCCCTACCTATATGATGACAAAATAATCTCCACTTCACAAATTCACAATATTTATTTTATCCCCTCATTGGTTTATGATACTCCATTAAAACCGTCATCTCAAACACAAATTGAAATCACTATTATTTCATAAACTATGGAGTTAATTCACTATTCTCATCACAGTTTAGAACATCACTATCATTAATCGTACATCATCATCATCACATAAACTCCTCACAAATTTATAGCATCACTATCATCAATCAAACATCATCACATAAACTTATCACAATTTATAACATCACAATTATTAATCATACATCATCATCATCACATAAAATTATCACAACACATCCATCTTTTGTTATCACACGACATAAACTCATCTAATTACACATATATGTAAATTTAATTCGACACCCAATATCACAATAATATCAATTTCATACATTCAAAGAAATTAAATCAATCAACACCCTACAAATATTTCTATTCTATATTTTAATCTCACAATTTCCATACTTATAAATTAATTAATTTATCCCTCAAAGGGCTACTGCCATACATAGCGAGTCCCGGATGAATCGTTGAGAAATACGGTTTTCCCGTTCATCTCACAATATATTATACTCATGAATTCAAACGCTCTCTCACCCCTTACCTTATTTTGACGCTTTCACACACAAATATGATTCCACGAGCAAACAAAATTTGTTCATTGACTCTTTGTCCTTCAATCGATCTAACTCGACAGTTTATGGGTAAACGTTAAAAATAAATTATGAGAAGATACTCTAAAAACTAAATTCGAAATTCTGTCAAGGAAAATTACCATAAATCAGAAACCCAATCATTGGATAATATAGCCACTTTTCACATGGTCGTTTTGGCGTTGATTTCACTCAAATCAGACTTACGGCGAAGGAGAACGGTGTAAGATAAAGAATTCTACAAACGAAGAAGTCGGGTATTTTAGAGAGGAATTAGGGTTGTTAAAAATCTGAAAAATTATGTTTAATTGACGAGTTAAATAAATGAAATAACATACTCAAATTTGGGCGAAAATAGAAAAAGTTTTCTAGAGCAGTTATCGAATACCGGTGTCAAACGATAGGGTTATTGTTGTGTTTCCTCTTTGGTTTTACGGCTGCCCGTCCATCTCCCTTCCCTTTTTTGTTTGTTTTATTTTATTAACAATTAGGGTTCATACATGAATCAAACCATTGGTCTCCTTTTAGGTTTTACTAGTTTTATTTTATTTTATTTTAAAACACAATTTTATTAATAAAGCATTATTACTATTTCAAAACTAATAATTTGTAAATAAAAATAATTAATCTTTTAAACTACATTAATAACCAAAAATCTCATATTTAAAATAATCCCTATAATAATATTTTTAGTTTTTTCAAATATTCAAATTAAAATATTACCATCATTAGAGAATAGTCCAAATTATAAAATAAATATAACATCAACACTTTATATTAATTACTAAATCTTAATAAATATATATAAAATCACAATGTCATAACAAGTATATAAAAATAAAGTAAATCAAACACAATATCACAACTATTTCAAGATAATTATTTATAAAAAAATAACTAAAAATAGAAAATAGTTATAAATAATTGAAATATAACTACGTGCATACTTCACATCAGTCAAGCGCACTTAAAAATATTACATTAATTGGGTACAAGTATATATAGGTAAAATCGTATAAAATATTTTTCTTTAATATATATATATATATATATATATATATACATATATTACACTAAAATACTATTATTTTTTTAAATATATCAAATAATAAAATATAATATTTATTATTTATATCGCTCATGTAATCTAAGATTTATAAAATTAGCACATCATAGAAATCACTTATATAACAAAAAAATTAGTCAGAAAATTTATTATCATATATTCTAAAATAATTTAAATAATAAATTAATTATTTAAAATCGTACTTAACTAATAAAATAGTTTAATATAAAATTTGGGTGTTACAAATGTAAATTGTGGATTAAATTTGATGTGTGTGGTGGAAAATAAATGTTTGAGTATGTTCTATGTGAAGTTTGAAAATCGTTAGAGTTAAATGAGTATTAAAAATGGGGAATCCTTTAATATATGTATTTACTTAATGATTATCGTGAAAGTCGTTAGAGTTAAATGAATATTAAAAATGGGAAATCTTTTAATATCTGCATTTACTTAATGATTGTCGTGGATAGAGTCAGAGTATGCTCATGCATTTCATTGTACATAGTGACCGGAGGGGCCATGGTGATAGTGGTGATCGGATGGGCCACGAGATGATTCCATGTGATTTGTTGGTTCATCTTATCCTTGTGGGGATTGTCACGTCGTGTAAGATCCGCAATAGACTACACATTTTTGGTAAATCATGCTGACCCGTGATAGGTGGCACCTCGATAAATAAGACTTCAGCCTGTGATAGGCGGTACATTTACGATTTACGTTTTTAGTAAATCATGCTGACCCGTGATAGGTGGCACCTCGGTAATTTAGTACTTCGACCTGTGATAGGCGGTACAATTATGATTGAAGGCCCTTCGAGGAGGGTTTTAATTTGGAATTCCGAGTCCATGCATTTTGGCATATACCCATTGCATTAGGGTGCTTGGCACGCGAGTCATGTTTGATTCAAGGTTATGATTGCGTGTGTAAACTCAAATTGTTGTTATGATTGTGCCGTAATTGCTAAGTGTGATTGTTTGGATTTGTGTGTAAGTGTGATTGATTGCAAAACCTTCTCAAAACTCAAGTTGTCATTGTGCTATAATTGCTAAGTGTGATTGTTTGGATTTGTGTGTAAGTGTTGATTGATTTCGAAACCCTTTTAAAAGCTGAATTTTGCTCTTTTCTGCTGTTTTCTGATGTGTATTCATATATAGAAGGTTGTATTCAAATACAGACACCTTGTTTTAGCTACTGACTTATGTGTAGTTGAATATAGAAGGTTGTATTCAAATATATACATGTTGTTTTTGCTACTGACTTATGAAACAACTGTGTATTCAAATACAGAGATGTTGTATTCGAATACAACAGTGCAATTTTGTTAAAACTTCATTTTTCAACTTTTTTATGCATGTCTAACATATGGAAACCTTTTCAAGGTGCATGCTAAGTTGAAAGATTATTTTGTGCATTGAAAACCTTAAATGTTATGTGTTAATTATTAATTTCGGTTGGTGACCTTTACATCTACTGTGGAAATCTGGGCTTTGCCCTCAAATAAGAACCAGGATCTTTCCACCGGTTAGTACCCTGTGGATGGGAATGTAGTTGGAGACACCTGACTAGAGCTGTGTCAGGAGGATCTTACGGGGCACGTGAAGATCACTTGGGATGTATAATTTTTTGTAGAATGATCAGATTAGGTTGACGTATAAGGACTAGATGTCTTTCTTTTTGGGTTGTGTTTATTTTAATTTGGAAGATTGTACCTATACCAATATTGTCATCTTGACATTTTGTTTTGATGGGTTCCATGTACCACTTTTTGATGTGATGTGGGGAGGTTAAAATTCTTAGGGCAATGCTTTTGTACAGGTGTCTATCGAGAATACCCCAGGGGTATAACCTATGCTTGATAGGTCTCATAGCCCCGGTGTATTTTGATGTTTCAATACTTTGGATTTCTGTTTCAAAAACTATTTATGCGGCTTGTAAATACGGTGGACTTTTGTCGTTGTGTTGCAACTGAAATATTTATCCAAAAGTATTTTCTTCTTTATTTCTTTGTTTTGAAAAAAAATATACACTCGCGCTATTAAAAATCGAGGTGTTACAATTGTGGTATCTGAGCTTTGGTTTGGATTTCTTTGAGGATGTGGAGTTCATAGATTGTAGGTCAACCTGTAGGTTGGGAGTCATTATCTGATCATATGTCGAGTTAAGTTGTCTGAGTTGTCGGGTTCGATGTAGTTTCATTGTGTTGTTATAGTCAGAAGTTAGTGTTGGAATTATTTGATGTGGTGTTAAGATTTCTTCTTTATGTTAGTTTGGAGGAAACAATACGCTGCAAAAGTCAACGTCAATAGGAATGATCAAATGGTTGAAGCAATGAATAATGCTTCTGTTGATGCACAGATAGCTGCCAAGACTCTGCGAGATCTGGAGAAGAGGAAAAGATAGATTTGTGCTACTGTGTCAAAGGGATTGGAAGATTTTCGGCGTTACCATCCTCCAAAGTTCCAGGGTGATGAGAACTCATAAAAAGCTAATAAGTGGATTTAAGAGGTGGAAAAGATCTTTGAAATGATTGATTGTCAAGAAGTGTTGAAGTGAATCATGACGGCATTGGATTTATCAAGTGGTTCCAAGGACATAAAGGCTATGTTGTTGGTGGTAAGTCGAAGATGATGGGTATGGATGGATTAAAGTTAGACTAATAGGTGACTTCATGTGAAGATCTAAGTGGAGAGCTTTTTAAGAAATATATTAGATGTTTGCCTGATAGATTTTAAGATGAGACTTGATGAAGTTTGATAACTAGTAAAGGGGTGTGAACACCATGGAATTATTGAGAAGATAGAGATTTCATTTGGTGTAGCATTTAGTGCTTAGGTGTCAACGAAAGAGACTTGTATTGAAGTTAAGGGGCGCTGCACGTTAGGGGTAAATACTACCTTGATTAGATAAAGTACACTTTGAGGAATAGTCGATACCTTGGGGGGTAAAGTCGAGCATTCGAGTTAAACTAGATTCGTGACTCAGATTATTAAGTATGAATCTCATGACAATTATAGGAGTGAGAATATATATTTCTTAGATAAGTGACAAATCCCGGTGTGGATTAGGAGATGGTAAGTATGGATAGTGATATTGGATGAAACTATAGACACGTCAGTGTGAATTTTGAGTGATGTTCGGAAAAGCATAATGAGTTAAGCCTTGATGCATTGAACCACATGTTACTATTAAATGGAATTGGGAGCACAAAGTACGGGAATACTTATAGTTTGTAGCAAATGCAAGCTTTGAGAGTCTATTAAAGGATGGTAAACATTTGGAGAATGTGAATATTCTTGATAGGGTAGAAGGATTAATCAAGATTTTATTTGGGGTCCTAAGATGGTTGAACTTTAAGTCGATGATTTGAAATCCACACGGTTGGATAAAGAACCATGTAACACCTTAAACTTGTGTAATCGAGGGAGTTGAAGCAGGCAAGTGATAAATAATTCATGTTAAGGATGGATGTGTTTGAAGATTTACTAAAAACGTGTGCTGTTATTAGAAAAGTTTTCATTAGTGAGATTACTAAGACGATTAGAGTCAATAATGAATAAGACCTTGTATTGTATTTAAAGATGACATGAATGAAATTAGACAGTGTGATGAGTATTTGGAGATTTTGAGGATCAAATTTTAGAATTCTATTCAATGATAGATAGTGAAAATGAAGAAATATAACGAATGATTTATGGTTTAGTTGTTGGTCTTGGGAAGTCAATCATTAAGATTTAAAATGAGTGTTTCAGTAACTAGATGGACGATGAAAGGTATGTGGGTCTTTGAGATATTTTACTGCAAAGTTATGAGGATGAAGCTTATAGATAATTATTTCTTAGGAAATGCTTATGGGGAACGTTTGAGAAATAGTTCCTTAGAACGTTCGACTGTTAGGATTCTTTCAGTTTGTATCTCGGTGAAGGTTGAGAAGGAATAAGAATCCATCGAGTGAACCAAATTTTAGAAAAATGTGCCAAGAAAACTTGTTGGAGCAGCACATAGAGATGTAGCTTATGACAATGAAAGATTCATGAAAGGAATTATCCCACCTATAATTCATACATTATTATTATAAAGGGAAGAATTGAGTATGAAATGGAAAAAGTTGGTGGGAACTAGTAAGGTTGGATTTATTGAAATCACTATAATGAAGATGTATCAAGGTTCGAGGCAGGAACCCAAGGTTTGTATAAATGGAAAAGTGATGGAGTGAATACAATGTGTTTGACTTGTCATAATGAAAGGATAATCATCATCTTGCAAATGAAGGACGCGGCAAAATTGAGAAGTATCAGAATGAATGTTGGTAGTAGATGTAGGAGATTATTTTTGAGTTTATGCATAATTGCGAAGTATGTAAAGAAATTGACTAGGGAAGCGTGAATTTGATGTGTTAGACATGAGACAAATATAGGTCTTAACCAATGAATGAAATTCAAATTGGATTTTTGTTGGAGACGTGACTCTTAAAATGAAGTACTAAACTGGTAGGAAGTTTATGTATCATGAGTAGTATAGTTTTGGCATGTTATCAAAATAATTTGAGGAAGCTGGGATCACCAACACTACAACATTTTGGTCCTACGACAACGCCTAATTTTTTATGGTAATAAAACCGTTCTCGTAGAGGTAAATAGGCAACAGTTTTACAATTTCGTTGCGGTAGAACATGAAATTTTATAATTTCTACAACAACACTAAAAAACCGTTCTCGTTGTTTATTGATATCTTTACGCAACACTTATTCACCGTTGTTTTTTACTTTTTAAAAAAATTGTTCTTGTAGGTACTCATGAAATAAAAAAACACTTTTTTTGAGTTAATTTTTTATAGCGCCAAATATTTTTCCTAAAACAAATCCTTCTCATTTTCCCTCTCTTGAAACCCTATCTCAGATTTTCAACCATTCTCATTTTTCCTCTCTTGAAACTCTATCTCAGATTTTCAACAACAAAGCCTTGTCACTTTCCCTCTCTTGAAACCTATCTCAGAATTTCAGCAACCTAGCCTTTTCACTTTCAGCAGCTTCTCTCATTCGCGTAACCCATCTCCAACGTAACCCATCTCCGTCGTAACCCATATATGTGTCGCGTACGCCATTCATCTCCGGCGTAACCCATATATGTGTCGTGTACGCCATTCATCTCCGGCGTAACCCATATATGTGTCGCGTACGCCATTCATCTCCTGCGTAACCCATATCTGTGTCGCGTACGCCATTCATTCCGATCGTGTTTTTGGTCTTAGGATTCTGTGTCGCGTAAACCAACTTCGTTCAAGGTATGTATTTTGTATTTTCTCATTTTCCCTCTCTTGAAACCCTATTTTTCTCTGCTATTAGGTTTAATTTTGCTACGAAATGGTTGATTAATTTTTCGCTTATTTCACTGGAATTCTGTTTTATTTTTGCAGATTTCTCAAATTCAGTAGAACCCTAATTTTTCGAATCCAAATTCTCGCATCCTGCCTACAAGGTAAGAACTTGACAACACTGGTAGACAAAAGGAAGATAATAGGCATTCAACCACTTCTAGAGTGATTTTGCATTGGATTGTAACTAAGTTGGTTGCAAGTTTTGATTCTATGTAGATTGACCAACTGATTCCAATTTCTTTTATAATAACCTTAACTAAGTTGGTTGCAAGTTTTGATTCTAAAGTTATGTTTATTATTTTGTGATAATAATGCTAAACTCGCAGTGAGTAAGAACTTATAAGTTACTGCAAGATATATAGCTGAGATAGTTCCGGAAAAGTTAGAAAAACCAGTTGATGTCAGCAGGACTGCAAACTATAAATTATTTCCATTTTATAATATTATGGGGAATTCATGTACTGTTAGTGTCTGCAGAAAAATATTTTGATGTAATAGCTCTTTGGTTTCAGAATTTATGAGCAATGAATAATCAACTGAAATTTATCATTTGAATGTATATGTATGTATAAAAAATTATCCACAAGTGCGATAGTATGATACATTTGCATTGATAATTTGCTACTGCTATGAACTGTTATGAACTGCGATAGTATGATACATTTGCATTGATAATTTGCTCTAAACTATGAATTGGCAGCATCATGATTTTGCATTGATAATTGGCTGCATTATGAGTGTTACTTGTAATTGTCATACTTCTGCTATATGTTACATGAGTGTTACTTCTACATTATGAGAATTTATTGATTTTGCATTGATAATTGGCTGCATTATGAGTGTTACTTGTATTTGTTCTATATGGTAGTCTCCTCATAAACTCGATGGACAAGGAATGGACAAAATTGGCTAGAGAGAGTAAAGAGTATCAAAACGGTGTAGATTTTTTTCCTAGATTATGCATACACCAAAGGAAAACCTCGTGGAAAAGGGATTTCGTGTCCATGTGCTGAATGTTACAACACCAATTGGTTCACAAGGAAGGTAGTACGAAATCATTAAATAGCATTAGGATTTCAAAAAGGATATGATTTTTGGGTTCGTCATGGTGAAGAGATAAGAAAACCCAATGATCTTAATGATGATCATGTGAATGATGAAGAGGATCAAATTGATGAACTACTTTTTCAAAGATTTAGAGATGTTATACAAGAAGAATGTGAGTTTAATGAAGGCCTCAACGAAGATGCAAAAAAGTTTTATAATCTAGTCGAAGAAGCCAAAGTGTGATATTTAGTATTACTGTGATATTTGATTTAATTTCGTTAAATGTTGGGCATTTGATTTAATTTCGTTAAATGTGTGGCAGTTGATATTATTATGATATTTGATTTATTATTGTTAAATGTGTGATATTTGATATTATTGTGATATTGGATGTCAAATGAATTTTATGTATATGTTTGATTAGACATGTTTAGACGATGTGATAATAAAAGGTGGATGCATTTTGATAAGTTTTATGTGATTTTGAGGATGTATAATTAATAATAATGATGTTATATATTTGTGATAAGTCTATGTGATGGTGTATGATTGATGATATTGATGTTATAAGATTGTGATGGGTATATGTGATGATGTGTGGTTAATGATAGTGATGTTATAAATTGTGATGAGAATATTGTGATTCCAATTTGAGTTTGAGACGAAGGTCTTAATGGAGTACCATAGGCCAACGAAGGGAGAAAATAAATATTGAGAACTTGTGAAGTGGAGATTATTTTGTCATCATATAGGTAGGGCCTGAGTGACAAGCCTAGTGATTCTGGCAAAGTACAACTGAATGAGCCTGATCGTGGCGGTCTGCTGTCGAGCCTTAAGGCAAGATTGTTAGACCTTGGAGGTATTCGGGTGGGGACTTCCTAGGTGACTTGGAGGCCGCACTACAAATGTAACACCCCGGCCCTCTCGCGTTACCGGCAATGTTACCTCACGAGCTTCTCGTCCCCCACCCCCCCCTTTCCCTCATGGAAATCTGACGAGTTTTTGCCTTCTGTGGGATTCAAGCTCGATACCTAGGGGATGAGTACCGCCTCATCACAATCCCACTACCAATTGAGCCAGTAGCAATTAGGACAATGACCAGTAACCCTAAAAATCTCTATAGAAGAGACTGCAACTCTCATTGAAAAGTACAAACAACAATGTAACACCATAAACACTATACAACCTTCTCTACACTCTTGGTTTTTACCTTTTTTCTCGTCTAAGTGCGGAGAATATATTTCTAAGAATACAACATGGTAAACACTCTCTTGTGGATGTTAAATTTAATTGGCTGTTGTATTAATTCTAGTGTTGTCACTAATATTAAATAAAGTGGATTTTTCTCCACCTTTTCTTCAATGCGTTTTTACTTTTAAAAATTTGAACTTATATGGAAGTTGTCATGTGGTGTGTTTATATTCATTCTAGCAACCCTCTTTGTTTCCACAAACTTCAACTATAATTAGGTTGACAACATTGTTTATTTTGGATTCCTGACATATTGTTGTGATAAAGTCGTAATTCATCTGATTTTTTTAATTGCATTACACTTCTTGTCTTATTATTTATCTTTGCTATTTTGCATTGTTTATCTTTATTTCTGATTTGTCATGTTTACTTTTGTCTTTAAGTAGTCTATTTGCTAGTTTACTCATTGTAAGTTACTATTTATCTTCAAAACATTGATGATCTTCTTATGTTTTGTTTTATTTATTGAGGTTCATGGAAATTATATGATACATTAACCAAGACATCCTATATTGTTCATATATTTTAATGCAATCATGTATTATTTTACTTTCATTTGATTTCCATTATATTTATATTTTGTTTGATACATTGAAAATCAAAATGAAAATGGAAGATATGTAACCTTTATAGTTAGTAGTATAATTCAGAGTTGAGATAGAATGTTAATGTCTAGTGTTGTGTTGTTCCAAAGCCATTGGCGAGTAGAACCGTCCAGCAATGGTTAAACATGTGGATGCATCATAGTAGTCATAAGACAATCGACCTTACATGATAACAAAATAGAAATTGTGAGGGACAATGCCTATTTAAAAGGAAAAGCAGCAACTAGAGAGTGTGGGAGTATGGGTATGATTGTTCCCAGCCCTTTCATTCAATCCTACAAATGTAGTCCCAACTTAATAAATTAAAACTAAATCAAGGTGTAAAAGTTCAAGTTATCTAAAAGCTAAACAATATTCTTTAAGAAAAAATATGATTTTGTATCTTTCCCACATGCCTCATAAAGAACATATAATTCATATTTCATATTTGGTAAACCTTTGACTAGTCTTTCTCAACTTAAAATGTTTCAACCTTTTGTGTCAGATCAACTGTTCTTCATTCATTGACCTAAAACACTTTACTTCTTATTTTTCTAAATGCAATAAATTTATTTTATAAATATTGTTTTTCCTGTGGCCAATAAATAGTATGGATCTATTTGTTTGTCTAATTGTCTTACAAGACTTTTGATTGAAGACAACGTCATAACCACTAACACTGAATTGACTAATGCATTGGCCTTTTACATGTAAAACATTTTTAATAGAGGGAATATAATCACTATTCAAGTACAATGACTGGTGTTTTAACTTTGTTGCTAAGGATATTTGTAAGATATGTTACTTCGTTTTTAGGTACCCACATTGGATTGGGTCCCTGTTTGATAGTTCTAAAAGGTGTATAGTCTTTCTAATTTTCCAACATAAGACAAGTAAACTATTATGACCTTTCTTAAGGCAAGATGAGCGTGTAGTTTCATAAATAATAACTTTTGGATTTTCCTTTAGTTTCTCAAAACCAATACATCTTTTATCGTTTTTCTAACACCATAGATCGCATAGGCTTGTTTGCTTTTATTTATGTCGTTTACAAGAAACTCTTTAAAGACATTTTCATACTTAACAAAATTACAAACATTTTCCTTTAAGGTCTTTGAAACAATATCCTTCAAAGTATGATTTTACCTTTTTATGTTTGGAAAATATCTTTCAATGGAATTGTACCTTCTCTACCAAGATGGTAAGCTTTTTTGAGATGTTTAGTTTTGAAGATACGTTGTGATTTTTGTTGAGAAACTCATTTAACATAAATATAATTTCATTTCAAGATAGATCACATAATACCTCAATTTCCTCATCAACAGATTCATTGTTAGTGTTAGAGTTAGAGTAAAGAGCAAAAGTTTTCCATCAGAGACATGTTTGCTTGCTCTTCGTCTTCGTCAGATGATTCATTAGAGTCATCTCATGTAGCCATCATACACTTTTTCTTTCCACTAAACTTTCTCCTTTAAGAGTTTCCCTTCTCAAGCTTAGGACGCTATGATTTGAAATGACCTATCTGTTTGCAATCATAGCAGATGATTTTTTTTCTTTTCTTTCTTTGTTATTTGTGGATCGTCTTAATTATTTTCAAGGAAATGATTTCTTTATCATCTCAGTCTTCACTCTAAACACCTAATTCACTTTCCTATGAGTCCTCATTCGCTTGCATAGCCTTGGAACTTGCTTTTATTCTTTTAGATTTTAGAGCCAAAGACTTTGACTATTTCTTTGGTTCATTAGTATTGGGAATGTGTGGACGGTAGTACTTATCCCACAGGTATTGGGTTTGATTCCCATGGAAGTCAAAAACTATCTATTTTCTACAAAGATGAAAGGGGGTGAGAAGGTCGTGAGAACAGTACCGATAACGGTAATGGTTGGGCTGTTAAAAAAAAATATCAATGTAGCGGCCCATTGCTAATTGTTAGAAAAACAGAGAAAATATTCACTTACATCCAAAAGTAGAGTAAATTCTCTTTAAGTAAAATAAAAACTAAGGTTGACTGATTCAAATTTTTCCTAGGTGAAGGAGCCTCGCGTCCACATTTATATTTTGAAATTAACGATGAAAAGTAAATAAACTTTAGAAATGTACAACTTCAGTTTTATCAATACAAATATTATTTTTAAGTCAAAATCTCCTTATTCCCAAGCGCCTGCACCAAGCAAACAACATTCATGCAACTATTTGATATCATTAGTACTTAAATGTTGGTGTAAGTGGTCAATTCATCTAATGACAAAACTAAACCAAATAGTAAGTTAACAGCCATAAAATATGAATATAAAATATTTTTTAAATAAATAATTTAAAGAAATTGATTTTTTAATAATTCACGAAGATGTATCAAAAGTCATAAAATGCATCTAAATAAATCAAGTAGTAACTCATCTTAGAACAAATAATTAGACCAAAATAAAAATAACAATTAAATATATGCAAGTAATGCATGCTCCTAAAAGTATATGATCTCGATATAACCAGCCACACATAAGTCACTCATATCAATGGGGAAACTTAAATCAACCACACAAGCATCCAAAAATATGCATATCATATGTCATGAAATGATAATGATGCTCAAAAGGTACATGTCATCTGTAATGCCCCAAATTTTTTATCCAAAGCATTACTTAAACATACTTATTGCTTAGAAAAATTACGAATTTTTTTTAATTATTTAAGTAAGAATACATAAACTAATGCTCATTTAAATAATTATTAAACACTAAAACCTAAAATAATATATGTAATAATTTATATCATATTTTTACTAAAATTTGCAGCGGATAAATAAAAACTCATTGAAAAGAAAATAAACTTTTATGAGTTATTAAAATATCATGTTTCTCATATTACAAATTGAATACTTTAGTCTTTTTCCTCATATAGCAAAGTGCAATCTCAATAAACTTGATTTAACTATAATTTCTTAATTTAATTTCAGACACTAAGTAGTACTTGTACAATTTTCATACAAAAAGTCGTTTCTAATTAAATAAGTAAAATATGACTTATAACTCCCATTCCCAATATAACCTTAACAGAGTAAGGTTTTTCCCAAACTTGAATTTCAAGACTCATTATATTAACTTGTAATAACTACGAGTTCGCAAACGCAGGGGCAAGTCAGTCAAACACAAACAACGAATGAGGTGAGTTTTAAAATCATATTGATAGTATAATATGAGTAAGAAGAACACACGAATAATCAACACATAGTTGTATCAAACACATCACAATATATCAAATTATTTCAAGAAAAAAAAAATCATATTATAAAGTCAAAATCATTGAAGGAGAATCAATATTTCATTATAACATCAAATCATCTAAGAGAAATTATTATCACATTAAATACATATTAACCCCAACCAAACAATCAAAGATGGTGCAATGTTATGCATGCTCCTAATAACTATATGATCCGGATATACTACATGCCACTAAGAAAACTTCTACGCACAAAATCATTCATACCTATGAGGAAAATAAACCTGCCACAAAGGAAACTTCCACACATAATACCACTCATACCAATGGGGAAAACAACTTGTCACAAAGACAACATCCACGAAGATGCATATGCCATAACATGATGGTGCATTATAAAAATAAATATTCTCACACAGCCCACTAAGATGCATATGTTATGACATGATGATGTATCATCAAAATAAAAAATTCCCACACAGCCCACTACGATTAAGTCAAATGATCCAAAATAACTTATATGAAATCACCACATTGTTCAAATATCACTAAATCATGAAGTAGAAATGTCAATTTATAAAGAAGGGGGTTTGAATTTTAAATTCATCTATTTAAAATCTCCTATTAAAAACTTAAGAAGAAAACTCAAGAATGATCTTGGTTATGAAGATAGAAAATGGAGAACGTTCTTAGTTCTGGAAACAGAAAATGGAGAACGTTCTTGGTTAGTTAAAATCACAGTTTTTAGTTTATCTATTTAACTTTATAATCAAAATGTCTGAAAGTAAATAGAGATAACGAAGAAATACCCCCGTAAAGATATATCCTGGTTCACCCAACTCGGGCAACGTCTAGTCCTCACAACTCTTAGATTTTCCACTAAGTGTTCAAATATAGAACGTTCTTGGTTTTACACAGTTTTTGTTACGATCAACCTTGATCTATAACAACAATTTATTTCCACCCATAAAATATTCAATCAAGTCACCTATCAATCTTGTGAGGATTTTACAATTCACCTTTTAACCATAAAACGATTTTTACAACAATAATCAAACTATAAACAAACCTTATAGTTTTGAATTTACGCACTAATGATTTAGAGAGATTGGTTTAATCTGATTATGCTCAACTCGTGTTTGAGAATAGGTTCTTGTTAAAAGAACTCAATAATACGATCTGGATATATGAGAATGATTTCATAACGAATTATTTTGTAAATGAGAAGCTTTCAAGTATGTAAGTATATGTGATTGATGAATTTTCTTAGCACTTTAAGTTCAACATTTTCTTTGAGATTGGTGTTCCTTTTATAAGCTTTTGAAGATCATGTGGATACTGGAAAATATTTATCAGCACTTTAATCATTTTGGAGAAAGATGATTGTTGCTGAAGATAATGTGGAACATACTTTAATCATTCGATATATTTCTTTTATTTTAATTATTTGATTTAATGAAATGTTTATGTTCTTATTTCTTTGATTAAGTAGAGATTTTTCGTAGTTTTGCATTGTTACCTTGTTTTAGTGCAATGCTGAATTTTGGTGAGAAATCAACATGACCTATATGGCGTATTTCAGCCATATCTGGAGTTTTAAACATCCAATTGGAGTCCAACCAAGTGAAAATAAAAGTTAAGATCCATAGCTACAACTTTCATGAAGACATCGGAATACAATTCAGACTCTAAAGAGAAGACTAATGCAGAAAACGACAAACATAAAAAGATATGCGTCTAAAGCGCAACAACCGCGTCTGAGGCGCATTTTCAGCATTTTGCCACTGCCGGAACGCGTTTGAAGCGCAAAGTATGCGCATGGGGAACGTCACACGCGTGAGCATTCATTAAAATGCAATTTTTTCACTTTCTAAGTATCATTTTTACTAATAGGAAGTTTGGAGACTTGTGCCCTAACGTAGAAACTTAAAGACGGTCGTTTCTAACATCATTTGAGCAGTTTTATCAATAATCATTCATGAATCATTCTTGTAATTCTTCTTTAATCCCTATCTTTTGTATCTCTTTAATGAGTAACTAAACTCTATTTGTTAGGGATGAGTATGACTAGATGAAACCCTTATATTTCTGATTTGATTTCTAGTTATATGAATGAATTTATTGATATGTTTTTCTCATCTCTAAGTTTAATGCTTTTTATTGTTTGATCAACGTTAAAATGTTCTACGATTGGTATTTTGAAACGAAAGTGGACTTTGTGAATGCTTGAGACGAGAAATTCATGAATTTGTAGTCTAGGGATAGATGCACGTCATGAAACCAATTAAATTAGTTACAAATACAATTGTTTAAAAATAGAATTTTTGTACGGTAAGGCTTAATTCTAATCTTAAATTCACTAAAGAGTTAGGGGTTACTTTGTAATTAAAGGTTCTATCACTAAGACATTAGGTCAAGAATAATAAAGAGAATTTGGTAATAACTCAATCAAGGAATTCAATAACTAGAATCAAATTAGACACCAAGGTTGGATTCAAAGTGAAACTCATCCCTGACATTTTCTTATTCTAAAGGATAAATTTAATATTGTTTTTAGTTTTAAATATTATTTCAATCAATTTCAGAATTTTTTGTTCAATTTTAGTAATGAAATACAATTCAATAGTAAAAAGCAATCCATGAGTTCGACACTCGGTACTACCGTTTTATTATTATTTGCAACGATTTAGTACACTTGCTGGAACACTATCACATTTTTAGCATCGTTGTCAGGGATTGCCATATGACTATTGAATTTAATTTATTTACTTAATTGAAATTTCTTGCTTTGTAGTAAAATTTTTGCTTTTATTTTCATTTTAATTTTGAAAAAAAATTGTTTTTCTACTTTTATTGGTTGAGCTTGCTAATGTCATGCGCTATAGAGCACGGATTATAATGATGATATTCTACTACAATTATATGAAGAGTGTGATACTTTTCTTATATCTAGTATATGTCGCATGATTGAGGGGAAAATCTTGAGAGATACATTTTTAAAGTATCACCCTCAGATCACTCAGATGCAGCCTCTTAGGTGTGCCTTTTATGGAGAAGGACATAGGAATGCAACTTGTTTTGATGACTTTGTCGAACTAATAGAGTATGAAGATTTTTCGGTCAAAGATGTAGAAAACGACGAGTGTTATATTAAAATAATAAATTGGGAACAAATTCTACCTCCTAAAATTCTATCCAAAGAATCAGATGACAAAGACTTTCACATTACGGACGTTTTAGATGAATTCATGAAGAATAATAGGGTTTCAATTGAAAGATTTGAAAGTCAATGTGAGAGGTTATTTGAGCAAGTGGTTAAGTTTGAGAAGACAGAAGATTGAAGATAATTTCATTGTTGTGGTAGAAGAAGATAAGCCAGAGGAAAAGACGAATGAGGAAAAGAAAAAAGAAGAGATTGATAAAGTTCGACATTCAATTTATGCCTTGTTATCAATGTCCAATTGAGAAGGACATGGAAGCAACATCTTTTATTTCTCAAGTTCATAGAATTTCTACGAAACAAAAAGAAGAATAAGGATGATGTGTTTGGTTCGATCACATGAGACGAATCTGCAAGATATTTCCTTAACTGTAACACATGAAACACGTCATGAATATTGGACAGTATCAGAGGCAATGCATTCTGATAAGCAACAAGCCCAATTCGTGCAGAAATCTAATATGGTCCAATGAATTTCGAAGTCAATTTCTTCGATTTCAAGGCTCTACCAACTCCAGTAGTAAGTGTGACTCTTAGAAATACATGGTCACCTTGTTTGAATTCTAAACGTCTGTGACGCTTATCCGCATAACTCTTCTTAGAAATACATGGTCACCTTGTTTGAATTCTAAACGTCTCTTTTATCTTCTTTACCTTAGTTGTAGTCTATTGTACCATCTCTGGTCCTACAATCATACTTTCACCGTCCTTATACCAACACAAAGGCGTTTGACACTTGCACCCATATAAAGCCTAATATGGTGCCATTCCAATACTTGCGTGGAAACTATTGTTGTAGGTAAACTCAACCAACGGAAGTACATCATCCCAACTTCCTCTATCATCTAATACACATGCTCTCAATAAATCTTCCAAGGACTGATTTGTCCTCTCAATATGTCCATCTGTTTGTGGATGGTAAGCTGAACTCAATCTTAGTTTCTTTCCCAACGCTTCATGTAATGCTCCCCAAAAATGTGATGTGAATTTCAGATCACAGTCTGATACAATACTCGATGGTACTCCGTGTAATCTCACAATTTCAACAATATAGATCTCTGTTAGCTTATCTACCTTATAGGTGGTCTTTACTGGCAAAAAGTGTGCGGATTTATTCAGTCAATCCACTATCACCCATATAGAATCATTCGTTCTCCTTGTTTTCGGAAATCCAGTTATGAAATCCATGGAAATGTTGTCCCACTTTTACTCAAGTATATCTAAAGGTTGCAACATTCCAGCAGGTCGCTGATATTCCACCTTTGCTTTCTGACAAGTTAAACAAGTTGATACATACTCCGCTACATGTCTCTTCATTCTTAGCCACCAATAATTATGTTTGAAATCCTGATACATCTTTGTTGCTCCAGGATGAATACTCAATTTACTTTTATGAGCCTCTTCTAAAATTGTTTTCCTTATCTCTACAATTTCTCGTACACAAATCCTACAATTACATCTCAAAATATTATCTGGTCCAATCTTAAACTCAGTTGTTTTTCCTTGCACTATTAGGTTCCACTTCTCTTGAATTAAGGTGTCATCTTGAGAATTCCCAATGTCTTCTAGTAGTCCACTTGAAATCTTAATCATTTTGAATTTCAAAATTCCTGGTGAAAACACTACGTTCAAGTATAGGTCGCTAAAAGTTTCCCACAACTCTTGTTGTCTAGCCATCACTGTTGAAGACACCGATACACTTCTTCTACTCAACGCATCAGCCACTATGTTGGCCTTCCAAGGGTGGTACTGCACTGTAAAATCAAAATCCTTGAGAGTCTCCATCCATCGCCTCTGACGCATGTTCAATTCCTTCTAATCAAACAAATATTTCAAACTTTTATGGTCACTAAACACTGTGAGCGGGCATCCATATAAATAGTGTCTCCAGATATTCAATGCAAACACTACAGCAGCAAACTCCAAATCATGAGTTGGATAGTTTCTTTCATGAATCTTCAATTGCCTTGAGGCATAAGCTACAACTTTCTAGTGTTGCAACAGAACACATTCCAAACCTTGGTGAGACGCATTACAATAAAGTTCATAGGGTTCTTCTGATTGCGGTAATACCAATACTGGTGAGGTCGTCAATTTTCTCTTTAGTAACTGAAAATTTTCTTCACACTTCTCCGTCCATGCAAAAGATTGATCTTTTCTGGTAAGTTGTGTCAATGGAGCTACAATCTTAGCAAAACCTTCCATAAACCTCTTGTAATACCCTGTCAGTCCTACAAAACTTAGTATGTCAGTGACACTCTGAGGTTGTTTCCAAGCAAGAACCGCCTCAATCTTAGCCAGATCTACAGCGATTCCTTCCTTGATTATCACATGTCCTAAGAAATTCACTTCTTCTAGCCAAAACTCACACTTTGACAGATTGGCATACAATTGCTTCTCGCCTAAAATTTCAAGAACTTGGCACAAATGTTCTCCATGTTCTTCCTCAGTCCTTGAATAAATTAATATATCAGCAATGAACAGAGTAAGATATGACTTATAACTCCCATTCCCAATATAACCTTAACAGAGTAAGGTTTTTCCCAAACTTGAATTTCAAGACTCATTATATTAACTTGTAATAACTACGAGTTCGCAAACGCAGGGGCAAGTCAGTCAAACACAAACAACGAATGAGGTGAGTTTTAAAATCATATTGATAGTATAATATGAGTAAGAAGAACACACGAATAATCAACACATAGTTGTATCAAACACATCACAATATATCAAATTATTTCAAGAAAAAAAAAAATCATATTATAAAGTCAAAATCATTGAAGGAGAATCAATATTTCATTATAACATCAAATCATCTAAGAGAAATTATTATCACATTAAATACATATTAACCCCAACCAAACAATCAAAGATGGTGCAATGTTATGCATGCTCCTAATAACTATATGATCCGGATATACTACATGCCACTAAGAAAACTTCTACGCACAAAATCATTCATACCTATGAGGAAAATAAACCTGCCACAAAGGAAACTTCCACACATAATACCACTCATACCAATGGGGAAAACAACTTGTCACAAAGACAACATCCACGAAGATGCATATGCCATAACATGATGGTGCATTATAAAAATAAATATTCTCACACAGCCCACTAAGATGCATATGTTATGACATGATGATGTATCATCAAAATAAAAAATTCCCACACAGCCCACTACGATTAAGTCAAATGATCCAAAATAACTTATATGAAATCACCACATTGTTCAAATATCACTAAATCATGAAGTAGAAATGTCAATTTATAAAGAAGGGGGTTTGAATTTTAAATTCATCTATTTAAAATCTCCTATTAAAAACTTAAGAAGAAAACTCAAGAATGATCTTGGTTATGAAGATAGAAAATGGAGAACATTCTTAGTTCTGGAAACAGAAAATGGAGAACGTTCTTGGTTAGTTAAAATCACAGTTTTTAGTTTATCTATTTAACTTTATAATCAAAATGTCTGAAAGTAAATAGAGATAACGAAGAAATACCCCCGTAAAGATATATCCTGGTTCACCCAACTCGGGCAACGTCTAGTCCTCACAACTCTTAGATTTTCCACTAAGTGTTCAAATATAGAACGTTCTTGGTTTTACACAGTTTTTGTTACGATCAACCTTGATCTATAACAACAATTTATTTCCACCCATAAAATATTCAATCAAGTCACCTATCAATCTTGTGAGGATTTTACAATTCACCTTTTAACCATAAAACGATTTTTACAACAATAATCAAACTATAAACAAACCTTATAGTTTTGAATTTACGCACTAATGATTTAGAGAGATTGGTTTAATCTGATTATGCTCAACTCGTGTTTGAGAATAGGTTCTTGTTAAAAGAACTCAATAATACGATCTGGATATATGAGAATGATTTCATAACGAATTATTTTGTAAATGAGAAGCTTTCAAGTATGTAAGTATATGTGATTGATGAATTTTCTTAGCACTTTAAGTTCAACATTTTCTTTGAGATTGGTGTTCCTTTTATAAGCTTTTGAAGATCATGTGGATACTGGAAAATATTTATCAGCACTTTAATCATTTTGGAGAAAGATGATTGTTGCTGAAGATAATGTGGAACATACTTTAATCATTCGATATATTTCTTTTATTTTAATTATTTGATTTAATGAAATGTTTATGTTCTTATTTCTTTGATTAAGTAGAGATTTTTCGTAGTTTTGCATTGTTACCTTGTTTTAGTGCAATGCTGAATTTTGGTGAGAAATCAACATGACCTATATGGCGTATTTCAGCCATATCTGGAGTTTTAAACATCCAATTGGAGTCCAACCAAGTGAAAATAAAAGTTAAGATCCATAGCTACAACTTTCATGAAGACATCGGAATACAATTCAGACTCTAAAGAGAAGACTAATGCAGAAAACGACAAACATAAAAAGATATGCGTCTAAAGCGCAACAACCGCGTCTGAGGCGCATTTTCAGCATTTTGCCACTGCCGGAACGCGTTTGAAGCGCAAAGTATGCGCATGGGGAACGTCACACGCGTGAGCATTCATTAAAATGCAATTTTTTCACTTTCTAAGTATCATTTTTACTAATAGGAAGTTTGGAGACTTGTGCCCTAACGTAGAAACTTAAAGACGGTCGTTTCTAACATCATTTGAGCAGTTTTATCAATAATCATTCATGAATCATTCTTGTAATTCTTCTTTAATCCCTATCTTTTGTATCTCTTTAATGAGTAACTAAACTCTATTTGTTAGGGATGAGTATGACTAGATGAAACCCTTATATTTCTGATTTGATTTCTAGTTATATGAATGAATTTATTGATATGTTTTTCTCATCTCTAAGTTTAATGCTTTTTATTGTTTGATCAACGTTAAAATGTTCTACGATTGGTATTTTGAAACGAAAGTGGACTTTGTGAATGCTTGAGACGAGAAATTCATGAATTTGTAGTCTAGGGATAGATGCACGTCATGAAACCAATTAAATTAGTTACAAATACAATTGTTTAAAAATAGAATTTTTGTACGGTAAGGCTTAATTCTAATCTTAAATTCACTAAAGAGTTAGGGGTTACTTTGTAATTAAAGGTTCTATCACTAAGACATTAGGTCAAGAATAATAAAGAGAATTTGGTAATAACTCAATCAAGGAATTCAATAACTAGAATCAAATTAGACACCAAGGTTGGATTCAAAGTGAAACTCATCCCTGACATTTTCTTATTCTAAAGGATAAATTTAATATTGTTTTTAGTTTTAAATATTATTTCAATCAATTTCAGAATTTTTTGTTCAATTTTAGTAATGAAATACAATTCAATAGTAAAAAGCAATCCATGAGTTCGACACTCGGTACTACCGTTTTATTATTATTTGCAACGATTTAGTACACTTGCTGGAACACTATCACATTTTTAGCATCGTTGTCAGGGATTGCCATATGACTATTGAATTTAATTTATTTACTTAATTGAAATTTCTTGCTTTGTAGTAAAATTTTTGCTTTTATTTTCATTTTAATTTTGAAAAAAAATTGTTTTTCTACTTTTATTGGTTGAGCTTGCTAATGTCATGCGCTATAGAGCACGGATTATAATGATGATATTCTACTACAATTATATGAAGAGTGTGATACTTTTCTTATATCTAGTATATGTCGCATGATTGAGGGGAAAATCTTGAGAGATACATTTTTAAAGTATCACCCTCAGATCACTCAGATGCAGCCTCTTAGGTGTGCCTTTTATGGAGAAGGACATAGGAATGCAACTTGTTTTGATGACTTTGTCGAACTAATAGAGTATGAAGATTTTTCGGTCAAAGATGTAGAAAACGACGAGTGTTATATTAAAATAATAAATTGGGAACAAATTCTACCTCCTAAAATTCTATCCAAAGAATCAGATGACAAAGACTTTCACATTACGGACGTTTTAGATGAATTCATGAAGAATAATAGGGTTTCAATTGAAAGATTTGAAAGTCAATGTGAGAGGTTATTTGAGCAAGTGGTTAAGTTTGAGAAGACAGAAGATTGAAGATAATTTCATTGTTGTGGTAGAAGAAGATAAGCCAGAGGAAAAGACGAATGAGGAAAAGAAAAAAGAAGAGATTGATAAAGTTCGACATTCAATTTATGCCTTGTTATCAATGTCCAATTGAGAAGGACATGGAAGCAACATCTTTTATTTCTCAAGTTCATAGAATTTCTACGAAACAAAAAGAAGAATAAGGATGATGTGTTTGGTTCGATCACATGAGACGAATCTGCAAGATATTTCCTTAACTGTAACACATGAAACACGTCATGAATATTGGACAGTATCAGAGGCAATGCATTCTGATAAGCAACAAGCCCAATTCGTGCAGAAATCTAATATGGTCCAATGAATTTCGAAGTCAATTTCTTCGATTTCAAGGCTCTACCAACTCCAGTAGTAAGTGTGACTCTTAGAAATACATGGTCACCTTGTTTGAATTCTAAACGTCTGTGACGCTTATCCGCATAACTCTTCTTAGAAATACATGGTCACCTTGTTTGAATTCTAAACGTCTCTTTTATCTTCTTTACCTTAGTTGTAGTCTATTGTACCATCTCTGGTCCTACAATCATACTTTCACCGTCCTTATACCAACACAAAGGCGTTTGACACTTGCACCCATATAAAGCCTAATATGGTGCCATTCCAATACTTGCGTGGAAACTATTGTTGTAGGTAAACTCAACCAACGGAAGTACATCATCCCAACTTCCTCTATCATCTAATACACATGCTCTCAATAAATCTTCCAAGGACTGATTTGTCCTCTCAATATGTCCATCTGTTTGTGGATGGTAAGCTGAACTCAATCTTAGTTTCTTTCCCAACGCTTCATGTAATGCTCCCCAAAAATGTGATGTGAATTTCAGATCACAGTCTGATACAATACTCGATGGTACTCCGTGTAATCTCACAATTTCAACAATATAGATCTCTGTTAGCTTATCTACCTTATAGGTGGTCTTTACTGGCAAAAAGTGTGCGGATTTATTCAGTCAATCCACTATCACCCATATAGAATCATTCGTTCTCCTTGTTTTCGGAAATCCAGTTATGAAATCCATGGAAATGTTGTCCCACTTTTACTCAAGTATATCTAAAGGTTGCAACATTCCAGCAGGTCGCTGATATTCCACCTTTGCTTTCTGACAAGTTAAACAAGTTGATACATACTCCGCTACATGTCTCTTCATTCTTAGCCACCAATAATTATGTTTGAAATCCTGATACATCTTTGTTGCTCCAGGATGAATACTCAATTTACTTTTATGAGCCTCTTCTAAAATTGTTTTCCTTATCTCTACAATTTCTCGTACACAAATCCTACAATTACATCTCAAAATATTATCTGGTCCAATCTTAAACTCAGTTGTTTTTCCTTGCACTATTAGGTTCCACTTCTCTTGAATTAAGGTGTCATCTTGAGAATTCCCAATGTCTTCTAGTAGTCCACTTGAAATCTTAATCATTTTGAATTTCAAAATTCCTGGTGAAAACACTACGTTCAAGTATAGGTCGCTAAAAGTTTCCCACAACTCTTGTTGTCTAGCCATCACTGTTGAAGACACCGATACACTTCTTCTACTCAACGCATCAGCCACTATGTTGGCCTTCCAAGGGTGGTACTGCACTGTAAAATCAAAATCCTTGAGAGTCTCCATCTATCGCCTCTGACGCATGTTCAATTCCTTCTAATCAAACAAATATTTCAAACTTTTATGGTCACTAAACACTGTGAGCGGGCATCCATATAAATAGTGTCTCCAGATATTCAATGCAAACACTACAGCAGCAAACTCCAAATCATGAGTTGGATAGTTTCTTTCATGAATCTTCAATTGCCTTGAGGCATAAGCTACAACTTTCTAGTGTTGCAACAGAACACATTCCAAACCTTGGTGAGACGCATTACAATAAAGTTCATAGGGTTCTTCTGATTGCGGTAATACCAATACTGGTGAGGTCGTCAATTTTCTCTTTAGTAACTGAAAATTTTCTTCACACTTCTCCGTCCATGCAAAAGATTGATCTTTTCTGGTAAGTTGTGTCAATGGAGCTACAATCTTAGCAAAACCTTCCATAAACCTCTTGTAATACCCTGTCAGTCCTACAAAACTTAGTATGTCAGTGACACTCTGAGGTTGTTTCCAAGCAAGAACCGCCTCAATCTTAGCCAGATCTACAGCGATTCCTTCCTTGATTATCACATGTCCTAAGAAATTCACTTCTTCTAGCCAAAACTCACACTTTGACAGATTGGCATACAATTGCTTCTCGCCTAAAATTTCAAGAACTTGGCACAAATGTTCTCCATGTTCTTCCTCAGTCCTTGAATAAATTAATATATCAGCAATGAACACCACAACAAATTTATCTAGAAATGGACTAAAGATTCTGTTCATGTAGTCCATAAAAATTGCTGGTACATTGGTAACTCCAAACGGCATAACAAGATATTCATAATGTCCATAACGGGTTCTCAAAGCAGTTTTATGAATATCTCATTCCCTTACTCGAATCTGATGGTAACCCGACTTCAAGTCAATCTTCGAAAATATCATGGCTTGTCTCAACTTATCCATCAAATCATCGATGTGTGGCAAAGGGTAACAATTCTTAATAGTTGCCTTATTAAGCTGACTATAATCCACACATAAGCGCGAGCTTCCATCTTTCTTCTTAACTAGCAACACCGGAGCTCCCCATGGTGATACACTTGGCCTAATAAATTTCTTCTCCGACAAATCTTCAATTTGGCCTTTGAGCTCATTTAATTCCAATGGTGACATTCGATACGGCACAATTGAAATAGGTCTGATTCATGGGTGCCAATCAATTAAAAATTCCACGTCTCTTATCGGTGGCAATCCAGGAATTTCTGTTGGAAATACGTCCCGGTACTCATTGACAAGCATCACATCCTCTATGTTCACATTTATCTTTGCCTCCACATTATCCAAAGACAAAAACTCATATGTTTCTTCTCTCAATGACACCCGAGTTTGTTAGCAGCTAGATACTTAACAACTCCTGGTTCAGGGAAAAGAACCAGTTTGCGAGTAAATCCAAGATCACATAATAATACGACATCCAATCCATACCGAGAATGATCTCGAGTGATTGTAGAGGTAAACAAATCAAATTAACCAAGAAATCCCTATTCTGGATAGTTATTTGACAATGTAAACATGCAGAATTTACAGTCAAAGTCTTAGCAGGTGTGGAAACAACCAAGTCAAAAGGCAAAGCAGACACAGATAACTTCAAACGATTCACGCAATCTATAGCAATGAAGGAATGGGTTGCCCCCGAATAAAAAAAGTGCAGTTAGAGTGTTACTTGCAATCTCACAGTTACATTGAATCAGATTGCTAGATGGATTTCTAGCTTCAACAGTCACACAATAAGCGTGTCCTCTAGCAGTAGGACGAGTAGCCCTAGTCACATTCACAACTAGTTCCCCCTTCAGAGTCGTGCAATCCCTTGCAATGTGCCCTGGCTTCTGGCAATTGTGGCAAGTAAGTCCCTTAGAGGTACAAACATTAGCATAATGTCGCTCTTCCCCACATCGAAACATGGATTCCCTTGTCGCAATTGTCTTCTGAAATTTGGGTTCCCTGGGCTATTCTACCCCCCATTGTTATTATGTGGTCGATTATAAGGTTTAGCAACTTGTTTCCCCTTGCTCTGATAATTCACCCGACTAGGCCCTCCTGAATTAAAATTCCCTCCTTGGATAGCCCTCTTATTCTTCATATCTTCAACTTCTCTACATTTCTTCACAAGAACTTGGAAACGTTGAATTCCCAAGGGTAAGATAGAGTCTTGAATCTCATACTTTACTTCGTCTTGGAAACGATGACACATGAATTGTTCATCAATCTCTTCACGAAAAAACTTGAAATGCCTTGATAACGATTTAAACTTAGCGGCATATTCACCCACTGTCATGTTCCCCTAGTGAAGTTTTAGAAAATCATCACCCAGTTTAGTCCTGGTACTCATCGAAAAGTATTTGTCTAAAAACTTCCTTTTGAATGATTCCCAGTTCACCTCCTCGTGAGTTAATCCCATCAACAACCTTGCACTCCACCACCAGTACTCAACATCCTCTAATAGCATATATGTGGCATAGTTGACCTTCACTCCTGCCTGACAGTTAATAATTTCGAAGATCTTTTCTACTTCTTGGATCCACTGATCCGCTTTCTCTAAATTCTCATCACCCTTAAAATTAGGAGGATTGTAACGACGAAAATCTTTCAATCCTCTTGACTCAGCAGCACGGATCTCTCTTTCCCTCTTTTCAAGATCTCGTTGAGTCTTGGCAGTAGTTTGTGCAACAACAGAAGCAACCATGTTATTCATAGCTTCCTCCATTCGATCATCCCTATGAACGTTGGCTCTTGGAGCGTCATTCCTTCTTGGCAGCATGGTTTTCCTATAAGACCATCATCAAGTAGAGTCTTAACACTACTTCAAATAATTCCAAAACTAACTTCCGACTACATCAATGCATAATAACTACTCCAGACCTGATAACTCAAACCACCTATCCCGACGCATGATCAGATAACGACTCCCAACCTACAGGTTGACCTACAATCTATAACCAAAGCTCCGCAGCCCCAAAGAAATCCAAACCAAAGCTCTAATACCACAATTGTAACACCCCAATTTTTAATAGCGCGATTGTATTTTTTTTTTTTCAAAGCAAACTCATAAAAACAAAGAAATAAATAAGGAAATACTTATGGATAAATATTTAAGTCGTAACACAACGATAAAAGTCAACAGTATTTACAAGCAGCGAAATAGTTTTTGAAATACAAATCCAAAGTATATACACATCAAAATAAAAGTCTAGTTGGGGCTATGAGGCCTATCAGACATAGCTCATACCCCTGGGGTATTCTCGATAGACACTTGTACAAAAGCACTTCCCAAAGAATTTTAACTCCCCCACGTCACATCAAAAAGTGTTACATGGACCCATCAAAATAAAATGTCAAGGTGACAATATTGGTATAGGTACAGTCTTCCAAATTCAAATAAATACAACCAAAAAGAAAGGCATCTAGTCCCTATACATCCAGCTAATCTGATCGTACTACAAAAAACAATACAACCCGAGTGATCTCCACGCGTCCCGCAAGATCCTCCTAACACAACTCCAATCAGGTGTGTCCAACTACCTTCCCATCTACAGGCTACTAACCGGTAGGATGGTCTTGGTTCTCATATGAGGGCAAAGCCCAGATTTCAACAATAGTTGTAAAGGGTCACCAACCGAAATTAACAATTAACACATAGCATTTAAATTTCAAATGCATAAAATGGAATTTCAACCTAGCATACACCTTGAAAGGGTTTCCATATGCTAGACATGCATAAACAAAGTTGAAAAATGAAGTCTTTAACAAAACTGCATTGTTGTATTCGAATACAACATCTTTGTATTCGAATACAATCTATTTTATAAGTCAGTAGCAAAAACAACATGTCTGTATTCGAATACAACCTTTTGTATTCGACTACACATAAGTAAGTAGCTAAAATAGGATGTATGTATTCGAATACAAACTTTTGTATTTGAATACACATAAGAAAACAGCAGAAAATAGCAAAATTCAGCTTTTAAAAGGGTTTCAAAATCAATCAAAGCTTACACACAAATCCAAACAATCACACTTAGCAATTATACCACAATCACAATGACAACTTGAGTTTTGAAAAGGTTTTTCAATCAATCATAGTTACACACAAATCTAAAACATTCACGCTTAGCAATTATGGCACAACCACAACAATCACTTGAGTTCAAACACTCAATCATAAGCTTGAAATCAAACATGACTCGTGTGCCAAGCACCCTAATGCAATGCGTATATGCCAATATACATGGACTCGGATTTCCAATCAAAACCCTCCTCGAAGGGCCGTAAATCATAATTGTACCGCCTATCACAAGCCGAAGTACTAAATTACCGAGGTGCCACCTATCACGGGTAAGCACGATTTACTAAAACGTAAATCGTAAATGTGCCGCCTATCATAGGCTGAAGTACTATTTACCGAGGTGCCACCTATCACGGGTTAGCACAATTTACCAAAAATGTGCAGTCTATCGCAAACCTTACACGACCCGACAATCCCCATAAGGATAAGATGAACCAACAAATCACATGGCATCATCTTGTGGCTCATCCGGTCACCACTATCACCATGGCTCATCTTGTCGCCATGTACAATGAAATGCATGAGCATACTCTGACTCTATCCACGACTATCATTAAATAAATGCAGATATTAAAAGATTCCCCAGTTTTAATATTCATTTAACTCTAACAATTTTCACGACAATCATTAAGTAAACGCATATATTAAAAGATTCCCTACTTTTAATACTCATTTAACTCTAATGATTTTCAAATTCCACACAGAGCGTACTCAGATATATTCTCAAATTCAATCCACAATTCATAAATATATATATAGAAATAACAAGTGTGAATATACCCCAAACTCAAATATATATATAGAAATAACAAGTGTGAATATACCCCAAATAAAACAATAATATAGTGTGATAATTAGTTTTCACTTTTCATAGGTTTAGTGTGTGAGTGTGATGACTCCTTCAAAATTTCAGCTCTTAATTGTAAAGTATAAATTTATATTCTCTCGATCGATTTATTCTTAATTAATTAGAGTTTATAAACCATTTGATTGGTTTGACAAGTTCATTAATAATGCTACAATTCAATTAAGTTTTAGGAAATTAAAATACAAATTATATAAAATAACCTTAGCCTATGGTCCAGAAACAAGACGAGTAACATTGATCTAAGAGGAGCTGCTATGGACAGCAATACATACAATATTAAAATTGCACATATATATATAGAGTAATATAAACAAAGGCTGAAATGGACGGATGGAGTATATATATTATGGATTTGACTTCTATAAAGTGATAAGTTAATATAATGGAGAAATTAATGATTAATATTATAATTATTCATTTAATATGTCCGTATAATATTAATCAATAATATTTTTCAACGGTCATGTAATCAATTTTTTATCGATATCCAGCAGTATGATAACGAGGTGTATCATCAAATTTCAAACTCTTTCCACTATATCTACGAAAATAAATTTGAATGTTAGTGAATTAATTAATAATTTTATAAATATAATATTTAACTTTTTTGATATTTACCTTTTTGCGAATGGAAAATGAGGCTCAAGATTACTTATTGGTGCAAGAAATGACATATGATACCATGCCCACATTTCAAGTAGATGTGAACATCCACCGATCGACATAACACCGGATTCAAATGCACTACACAATTCTCTATAAAGTGTTGTCAAACACGTTGAACCCCAACTGTATTTTCCGTCTCTCGCAAATCTCTCAACAAGTGCAACCACATAATATGTACTCTGTTATGGGATTTGTCAGACATTAATATGCCACCAATCAATTATAAATTGTATGCTCTACAATGTATAATTATTTCTTCATTAGATAATTATGTAATTAAATGTGTGAATCTGCAATGCTTGTTAAAATGCAGGGCTTCGCTAAGGTAAGGGTTTTTTTCCATGCAGAGTTAGGGTAAATATTAAATTAGCGGATCATAAGATATTGATATGATGTCTGGATGTCTTAAAAGAAAAAGATTGATTTTATTTTCTTCGTAAACAAATTAACTATAATATTTTGATTGATTCTTGAGTAATACATCTATCTTGATGTACTTAATTATATAGTTCGATTTTTATTATTATCCCTTGATAAATATATTTGTAGTAAAAATGTTTATCACGATGTCTTAGAGTATTTCATTATAAAGTTATAATTTTTATGATGATATCATTAGTAATATGTTTGTCACGATGTATTTGATATTTACTCTTAACTTTTTGAGTATTTTAAATTTTAAATTTGACTTTTATGAACAATATATGTGTCATGAGGAAATTGATGAGAATTTTATATTTTTAATTTTGACAATATGAGAAAATTGATTATTGAAATGCATTAGTTCATTTTTATGATGCGGAAAACGTTATAGTGAAGGGAATAAAATTTCTATTGTTATTGTATTCTTGGTGATATGAGTTTTAATTTTTATCAATAACAAGTAGCCAAATCAAATTTTATGGATTATTAAAATGAAAATGGTGATTTTGAGATATTTGTTCACGTGCATATTTATGAATTGAAGTTATTGAGCTCTAACTATGAACATCAATGAGAATATAACTTTGATGTCTTATGTGATTAAAAAATTTAATCTGAAATATTTTGTCTTTGTGGTTGCATTAGTGGCTGGTGATTTGTGTTTTAAATATTGTTATCTTTGTGGTTGCCTAAGTGGTTGGTGATTTGTTTTTAAATATTGTTACCTTTGTGGTTGTCTAAGTGGCTGGTAATTTGTGTTTTAAATATTGTTATCTTTATTGTTGACTAAGTGACTGGTGAATTGTGTTTTCAATATTGTTATCTTTGTGGTTGCTTTAGTGGCTAATGAATTGTGTTTTTAAATATTGTTATCTTTGTAGTTGCTTAATTGGTTGGTGCTTTGTGTTTTAAATATTATTATCTTTGTGGTTGTCTAAGTGTCTGATGATTTGTGTGATTATCTAAGTGGATGGTGGCATGTACCTTTTGACCATCATTATCATTTCATGACATATCATATGCATCTTTGTGGACGCCTGTGTGGCTGGTTTAATTTTTCCTATTGGTATGGGTGACTTCTGTGTGGATGTCTGTGTTGCTGGTTATATTCGGATTATATATGTTTAGGAACATGCATAACTTGCATACATTTTATTGTTATTTTTATTTTGATCTAATTATTTACTCTATGGTTGCTATTTGATTTATTTAAATACATTTTATGACTTTTGATACATCTTTAAGAACTATTAAAGAATCAATTTCTTTAAATCTTTTATTACGAAAAGATTTTATATTCATATTTTATGGCTGTTAATTTATTATTTGGTTTAATTTTTGTTGTGGAATGAACCGACCCCTTACACCAACATTTAGGTACTAATGATCTCAAATAGTTGTATGAATGATGTTTGATTGGTGCACACATGTGGGAAAATGGAACTTTTACTTAAAAATAATATTTTGTATTACTAAAATATTACTGGTACATTGTAAAGTTATTTTCTCTTCATAACTTTTAATAGAAATATGGAACTGAGATTTTATTTGCTAGTAAATAATTGAATGTCATTAATTTCAGTCAACCTTGCTTCTTTTGAATTTCACTTTCAAAGAATTTATTTTAATTTGGAGTATAAATTAATATCGATCTAACAACTGTAACATTAATTTTGAAAATAAATGAATAAATAATATTTTAATAAATTGTTTAACGTTCTTTTACAACAACAAAAAAAAATATCAAATCATTTTATGACACATCTTCAAATTATTATATGATGAACTACTCATAAGAAGAAAAAAAACTTATAGTTGTTTCTAAAAGAAAACAAATATTTTTAAGTAACATTTGAATTAAAAATTTGGAGCGTTATATAACAGATATGAAAATCATGAAAAGCTTTATAGCTTAACCTCTCACAAATGCAATGTAACACACCCATTTTCAAAAGCACGAGAATATTTTTTTTCTTTTAAAAAAGCAACTCAATAAAAATAATGCTAGATAGTAATAATAATAGTAAAGTGTGTATAAAAACAAATTGGAAATGAAATAATAAGGAAGATGGAAGAGAGATGAGAAAGAGTACATTTTACATGCGTTATATGAGATTTTGATTGAAGTGACAATATTTGATTGAAATGACACAAAATTTGATGATGTGTAACAATAGTATTTGATAGTCTATTTTAATATATTATAATAAATATAGCTAAATATATCCCGATTTAGTGAAGATGGGAGGAAAATAATTATGAGAGCTTATGCTGTAAATTTATAAATTGAAGTGTTTTGGTACATTTGTTCTCTAACCTAATCAATTAATGATTCTTTTTATAAATCAAAGAGTTATTAGTCAACTTTTAAATTTTAGTTACATATAATTTCATAAAAAAAAACATCATTTTATTATTTATAAACATTATACTAATTTTTTTTATATTTTACTGTAAAAAATATTCAATATTAATTATTATAAGTAATAAAAATTCTAAATAAATTTTATTTTATTTTGCTGACACTTTTGGTCAATAAAATTTAGTTATTATAATTTTTTAAATGATAGAAAATAATTTATTTTCAAAATAGATTCATACAACTACTAATTTAAAGATTAAATATACCGGTACATATCGAATTGATGCATGCACTATCAAATTTCTCAAGAATATATTTTAGTCCTAACTAATTTCTCTAGAATATATTTTAGTCTTAACTTTAAAAAGAATTCGCCTACTTTATCTTAGTCTTGCACAAACTTATCTTAAGTACAAAAGTACCCCTCTTGCATAAATTAGGATTTGGTGCTATCAATGACTACACACATTCAGTTACCGCATAACCGTCTAATCTTGATTAGATAGCCTTGATCCCAAATAGTTTTTTATTTTTTAAGAAAAGATAAATTATCAAATTAAATATTTAAAAAATCTGATCTCAATCAGACAGTCATACAATCACTAATTGTGTGCACTAAGTGAGTTCAAAAATCCAGGTCCCTCTTGCACATTGTTTTTGGCAATTTTTTAATTTGATTTGTTTTTGGAACAATTTCAAAGCAATTGATATTTGAGTCTTACGTTGAAACTTAATGTTGAAGTATCCCCTAGGTGTTACAAAATAACCTATAAGATTACATATTTTTTAGTTTAGATGTCAACTTAATTAGATATAAGAGGTCATAAGACAAATCAATATTATATTATCAATTAGTAGTGGGATTGTGATGAGGCAGTCCAATTTGAGGAAGGGGGCGAGAAGCTCGTGAGGTAACATTGCCGGTAACGTTGGAGGGCCGGAGTGTTACATATTTTGCTTTTTTAATTATGTTCAAAACAATGTTTTAAAATTGAAATTTTGTGCTTAATTATAAAATTTTACAACATTCTTTGTCAATATCTTTTTAATAATTCAAAACAATGTATTAAATTTTTACAACATTCGTGTCAAACTAAATTTGAGTAACAGATCAACCTACGATCATTAGTTGATTATAATAGAGGTCAACTCAAGTCTCATGTCGATTTCTAATCTATCTTGATAAATCCGAGTCATATTGAGACTCTTATTAATGTATCCTAATTTTTCTGATCTAATTTATTTAGATACATTCGATTCAATTCGATTCTAATATTGATTTTTGATTTGACTTGATAAGATATTCAATCAAATTTTACTTGGTGATTGAAACCCGATTAAATTACTAAACTATATCTCTAGGAATACCAATCAATGAGGATTTTGAGGTTGCACAGCTTCTAAGGCAAACACATATATATACTTTCCACAAATTCATTTGTTTCTATTGTTTCGATATATTTATATACTTATTTACATGACCATAGATGATAATTGTGTATCAGGATAGTCCACAAAGTCATCTATGTATATGTTACTTATAGTTTGATGCTTAGATGCTCATTACAATTTATTCTTCAGTAATTTGTGGAACACTGTCTATCCATGATAAACTGTACAGTGTGTTTTCTAGAGCATGGATGTGTTGCTCTCTCTCTGTTTTCTTTTATATGTTACTATAATAAAAGAATAAGAAACAGTGGTTTAAATTTTTTATGTTTCTCTTTAATATGGTAAACATCTACATAGTTCCTAAGGTCTTTTTGATGTTGTGTTCCCATCATTGACATTGAGTGCATTCACTGCTTTTTCTTTAAATGAATAAAGAAGTTGCATGTTTAGGTTATAAGTGACACTATTTCAAGATTATAAGTAAGTGGCACTATTTATTTAAGTGCCTCAATTTCAATTAAGTATACTAATTAGAATATACATTTATATATGCTTCGCTAAAACTTAATTTATTTTACAAATGAGGAAAAGCAATGTGATGATCAAAGAACAGTATCATAAAGACATATTTCATAATTTTTTTTTAACAAGTGTGCAATTTTTTGACAAATATATATATATAATTTATTTAAAAATAATATAAAAATAGTACATTAATTATTACAATATATATATATAATTTATACAGTATATTTTGACACCCATATGCCTTTTTCTGCTCGTTCATCAAATATAACAACGGGGCTCCTCACTTGATATCTACAATCATCCCAAATCAAAGAACCTGATCCAATAGATTCCTTCATTGCTCCATCTAAAGTCAGAACATAAGTATGCTTTTCTCCCAATGAAGTGAATGACAAAACATCGGGTTCTACAGAAATGTTAACTCCATTAGGGGCTGTTACAATTGCTTTGTATGTAGACCCAGGTGATCCAACATTTGTAACAGTCCTATAGAAGCTTCCACTTAAATAATGTTTGGGGTGTGGGGCTTTGTAAGCAAATGAAGGATAATTCAAACCCCCTATTGTAGTTGTATCATAGCAGTTGTTCTCATACCCTGTTATGTGTCGTAAAATTGTTGCGTTGAAGCCCTGTCTGCATAAATATCTGATGTAATCAATTTCGCTGACATCGTATATTAAACCAGGATTGACAGCCTTAATAGGGTCAATTTGACCTGCTCCATAAGCGAATTCAGCGTCAGGATTATTTATGGGACTCATTGGTTTAGCTGCAAAACATGAATTAAAACAATGTTTATATTAGATAAGAGCAGACTAACTAAACTATACTATACTCATATCAAATAAAATGAATCTTAATTACACTATCATATGGTGATAAGTAAGTAAATATGCAATGCACACCTATTTTAGCATATAAATAATATCATTAAAAATCTTCTGAGTAGGTAACTCTGAATAATCAGTAAAATATCTTCCTTATTTACATCTATCAAAAATATATTCCTCTTAGCTCAATGTTAAAATATCATTACTAATTTTTAACCTTTGTTTTTATATTGCCTCTTCTTTCAAAATTATTTATATCAAATCTAAAGCTAACAAATGATAAAGTGTGAGAGATGAGAGAGAGAGTAAAAGAAGAAAAGAAAAATTAAGAAAAAATAAAGAGATAGAAAATAGGAAATATAACAGGTAACTTGGAAAATTAACGAATGAAAATAAACCTATGAAAATAAAGAAAAGTAAAACATTGGTAGCATGCTCTAATTCATTGACAATTATTAGGCGGAAAATTCTGTTTTGATTATTATTGGAGCTAGTTTAGGGAGTATGATTGTGCTTTTATATTTTGTTTTGATTTGTTTGTACAAGTTCTCTGAGCTTGGAACTGTATTATTATAATTCTTGTCCTCTGCACATCTTGTGCTGTTGAATTACATAATTAATAAAGGTTTATTTTACCTCTTCAAAAAAAATAAAATATCATGAACAAGATTTACTCAATATTAGCTCAGATAATTTAATAATAACTTGTGCTATTTAGAATACATAACAATAACAGACCAAAAGTGTACCATAACAATGCAGAACCAATTAATTCAAGCCAAAAATATTTTTTTTATTTCAACAACTTTAAAAAACACATTTTTTTTTTAAATATTAATTAATAAAAATAAACATGTGCTAAGTTTAGTTTTCTATATATATGTATATATTAATACTGTGTAATATTATTAAGTTTTTACCGGTGGTCATTAGAGCTGAACGAATAGCAGCAGGTGACCATGTAGGATGATATCACTTGATGTACGCTGGTGCACCAGATACATGTGGACATGCCATTGATGTTCCACACAAAATATTAAACTCTAATTTTCTATTATCACCGTCAACTTCAGAAACAGGGGAATTTGGAGACCAACTGGCTATAATATCTACCCCAGGAGCAGTAATATCGGGCTACAAAATTAACACAACAAAAAGTTAACAATTTTTATTTTAATATGAGAAATATGTGTTTAATTAATTTATTCATAGAAAAGAAACCCTGAGGATATCAAAAGTAATATTGTTTGGACCCCTTGATGAAAAAGAAGCCACCATGGGTGCCAAAGTATCTTCTAACTCTTCAGTCTTAAATATAGTTGCAGTTGGAGTACTGCAAATTGATTAATAAAATAAACTTTAGATAAATGTAGGTTTCTAAATTATTGTTATGTATATGAAATTTTCACTTGATACCTTGAAGAGTGTATATATTTATGTATTCTGGCGGCATCCTTGGATTGAAGGTAACATCCAGGCAAGGCAAAAGGAAGGGCACTATCAGTAAAAGTGTGTCCTTGTGTTAAAACACCAATAGCACCAACTCTAAAGGCCTCTGGACCACCGATGTTACCTTCACACAACACAATTTTGCCCTTCACCAACTTCTCATCCAAGGAATTGGTTGGACAAAACCTGCAATTTTGGAATACTTCCATTAGCAAATTATATACATTTTAAATTTTCCTCTATTTGATAATGCTCTTTACAGAGTACACATGATTGTATTATAATTGGGTCCAATATGTTGTTAGAAAAGTACAACTTCTAATTTTAATGTCTATATATATATTTTACTTAATTTAAATTTTTATGTGACAAAAGTTGAATGATAATAATTTTATAGACACTCCTTACATATATTTTCCCTTTAATGTTTGTTCATTTTGTCAAAGGTTTACATCATTTGTTAACTTCAATAATATCACGATCATGTCTATATACCTGGATTGCCGTCTCTTGAACCCTGCTTCCTTATTCGGGACATCTCCAGCATAGATAATAGGATACATTTTTCCCAAAAGGTCAAATGTATTCAATGAGATACCCTATCATTTAACCAAGATATACACATTATTACTTATGTAATTATCATGTATATAAAGATAATTTATAATTAATCATCCAAAATTTCATATTATCAACTTACAAACCAAATTAGCTTAGCTTGCATTCAAGAAATGAGGCTACTGTGTAACTTTATATTTTGAAGTTAGAGAAGATAAAATTATGTATTTACCTCATAAGTGATGTTGTTTCCTAATTTGACTCTTGTGACAAATTTTCTGTTTATAGTCCCAGCAGCCACAACAATTGACCAAGGTGAAACATTCTGCAAGGATGCATGGTTTGGACCTTCGTTTCCTGCCGCAAGTACCGTTAGCACTCCATTCTGCATTGCATGAAATGCTCCAATGGATAGTGCATCTCTAAAATGGTCATGTTGATTGTCTATTATTCCGGCAATTGAGACGGATATTATGTCAACCCCGTCTGCAATTGCATCATCGAAAGCTGCAAGAATGTTTGTAGAGCCACATTTAGATGACCAACATGCCTTATAGACGGCAATTCTTGCGGAGGAGGCCCCACCTCTTGATGTTCCTTGTCCTAAGCCTAACATACTTGCATGGCTAACTGGGTTGCCGGCTGCTATTGATGCCACATGAGTCCCATGACCCGTCGAGTCTCTTGGAGACAATACCAGGTCAGTATCGTCTTCATCGATAATATAATACCTTGCTCCAATTAATTTACTACAACAACATATATCAACCATTGTTAGTATAATAGTACTCTCTTTCTCTTAGTAAATTGAAAATTTTAACATGAGTTCAAGAATAACATATTACTTGTTGCAGGTAAAATTAAAACTTGAGCAATATTCTTTCCATTTACTTGGTGGTGGACTAAATCCTTTATCATCGAAACTAGGAGATTCTGGCCAGATTCCAGAATCAATCACTCCAATGATGATATCAGATTCAGAGTGTTCTGTCTCCACACGTTGAGGAAAGCCTATAAAATCCCAAGATTTTGTGGTAAGGATTTTATGTTTCTCCTCGGGAAATATAGACACCACCCCATCAAGTCCTACATTACCAATTTTATGGTCAGCAAATATACAAATATACATGTAGAAAGAATAGATAATTTTTCAATAGAAAAAACTATTGTGTACATATACCGGCCATTCTATCAGCTTCTTTATTTGTTAGTTTTGCCACAAAACCGTTGAAGCTGCGTTTGTAATGATGAAGTACAGACTTTGTTGTTGAATTGCTGAATATTTAAATAGTTTACCATTACTTTTCAGTTTCTTTATACGAAAAGTACTAAAAAAAAAGTATTTAATGAAAAAATTGATGAAATATAACCTCTCCGCAACTTCTTGTAGCATCTTTTGATACATGAATAGTAAAGAAGTTTCATCATTCATGTTATGGCCGGTGTAGACAATGTAAGTCTACATTAGAATAAAACATATTTAGCATAAACAAGAAAAATTGTACTTATTCTAGCCACAAAGTAAATAAGCCAGTAAACACATTACCAAGATAATTTAATAAAAAGAATATAAGTGTATTTGCCTTCAGGTTATTTGGAGAAGTTGAGTAACATTTCAACACAAGTGAAGTCAAAGTAAGGAGGAGAAGCAAAAGACCACCGCAAGCCATTTTCAAGCTAGTAATTAATGACACAACAACAAACTGGTTAGTATTGTGTGTTATTAACTATCAAAACTGGTTAGTATTGTGTGTTATTCCTCTGCATAAATTTGTGGATTAAATTATATATGATTTGTTTGAATACACCATTAATCAGGGAAGAAAACAATAGAGTTTTCATGAAAATGAAGCGTATTAGCCAAATTGTCTATTACTTGAAAGTTAGCAACCGATTCTAACAAATATATACTGCCTACACTCCACCATAAAACATATTATGGGGATGTTTAGAGACATTTTTTGATAAGTAAGTTCACATTACCATAGAAGTACAAATTTATTCCGCTGAGCTCAATTTTAAAACATCATTACTAGTGTTTTACCTCTATTTTTTAATTTCCTATTTTTTCAAAATTATTTTTATCAAATCAGCAAAAATCATATGATAATTAAAGTGAGAGATGAAAGAAACAGTGAGAGAAGAAAAAGGAAAATCTAGCAAAAATACTAAATATATAGAAAATAAGAAAACATATATAAATGAGAGAATTATGTAAGAGAAAAGTAAACATGTGATAGTAACATATGATAGTTAGATTAGTACCATAACAATGCAGAACCAAATATAGATGACCAAGCTAATCAAAAAGTGTAATTTCATTGCAAGTTAAATGAAGTGGAAATAATTAAAGAAAAAATTAACCAAAGTAAATAGTAGTAAACGCTGATCTAAATAAATAATAAACTAATTAATGAATACAGTTGATTAATGAATAGTAACAAAACAGAGATCAAAGAGCATAGAAATTATTGGAAGTTAAATTAAGTGGAAAAAATTAAGCAAAATTAATATTAAAATCTAATCAATAGAGAAAGAACCTGCTAGGGAGATAGAGTTATACTTACAGAGAGAGTAGTACACTTGATGGCAGGAAATGTTATGTTATAATTTTAATGACAAGTCCTTAATTCACAGTAAATATTGAGTCATTATTATTATTATTATTATTATTATTATTATTATTATTATTATTATTATTATTATTATTATTATTATTATTATTTAATGACATCTTTTCTAATTTGCTTAGTTAGAACTGAATCAATTTTAATCTTTCTCTGCATTTTTCTGAAATTCAACTAAAAATAATATATATAGTAGCATGGCTCTTTCTTTTTTGTTTTTCTAATTTCACACTTACAATATAGAAGGAGAGGTGTAGGAGTATAAACATCAAAATGCTTACTAATATGTATGTGTATGTTTCGGAATCTCTTACTATATATCAAAATGTTTAAGGGAGAGAGATATTCTAGCTGCTTTGTGTTGTGAAAAAGAGGTTGAGTATATATATTGAAGAAGAAAAGAAGAAGAACAAGAACAAGAAGAAGGAGGAGTATGTTAATATTGAGAGAGAGAGGGATTATGAGTGAGTGAAGGGTGAAGAAGAATGTTAGATTAACACAAGTATTTATAGAGGAAGAAAAGTGAGTGTGTTTGCTTAGTAACAACACATACTCTATTTATTTTTCTTTTTAAACACACAATGCTAAGATTCTCTTCTATCGATGTTTAGCTACTTAAGTCATTTAATTTGTTTTCTTTGCAAGAGAATATTAAGAATTATTGAGTTTTGCATACTTGCATTCATGTAATGCAAAAGGTTAAGTATCATACATGCATATTCCTATTGCATTTTTAGCATGGTGAGTCTTAGTGTGGTCCACTTTTCTCAAAGTGAAACTTATATGGTTTGGCAACTATACGTGAGCTTTGTTCACATTTCCATACTCTCTTCTAATTAGCCAACTCATAGTGGGAATCTTTTTTATATTTGAAAATAAAAGGCCAAAATTTATATGAAACTAGTGTGTCTATCAAAAGAAAATGGATGAAACTAGTGTTTTGATCTTTTTAGGTTTTCTTGCTATCGGTCATTATTATTTAGTAATGCAGTTAAATCAAAACTCTTATTAATCTTTTTAGATTCGTGGGAAGTTAATTGAAACTAACTTTTACTAATTTTATATTTGTTTTTATGATGAATGTGTAGAATATGGTAGATGGAAGGCAAGAATGTGAATATTTATTAATAGAGAAAAAATTATGCAATTAATTGTTAGTGCAAATTATGCAATTAATTGTTAATTAGTGCAAAAATATTTTTAAATATAATGTTTTGAAATAATTATGCAATTAATTGTTAGTGCAAAATTATGCAATTAATTGTTAGTGCAAAATTATGCAATTAATTGTTTTGATGATAACAAATATATAAAAATTAAGAATAATTATTTTCTAACTATATATTCTAAGTGAGCATATTAAAAGAACTTATATATGCTAGTATTTGGACCTACTCTATATAATTTTTTTTTATATCGCAGTTAGTATTTGGACCTACTCTATATAATTTGGACCACAAAATTTCTTTGTTTCAATGTTATAAATCTATTTAACTCGTTTTTTTTCTTAGACTAGTAAATGGTGATTCACCAAACCAATAACTATAAGAAAAGTAAAAAGAAGAGATAGAAACGAGAATGTTAGAATAGGAATAGAATTCTTGGATGTTATAATCTATTTGTTCGGAGTATGATGTTTTTTTCACATTTCCATATTTTTTTCAATAATTAATCTTAGTCACTGTGAGAATATTTTCTATATTTGAAGATAAGATTTTAAAATATTTATTACATTTGTAATTCTTTATTTCATGAAACAAAGAATAATCGGTAACTCTAATTAATAAACAATTTAACCCAACAAATTAAAGATGTGTGTTTGCTTCGTATCTATGACTATAAAGTAGATGTTGTGACAGACATATGACACTGACATTAATGCATTAATTCTAACATGTATCAAACACTGAGACATCTGTCTTCGATCAAAAGCGTCAACGGTAGAAGTGTATGATTTATTTTGTTTTTTTAATTACAATATATATATATATAAACCACTAAAAGATATATGATTTGTTTTCTTTTAATGCTAAGTATTTTAGTAATTAGTGTCAGTTGCATGTATATCATCGACGCTAGCTTGCTTTAGAACTCCAATTCTTTTTCTTTTATAAAGAGAAAATCTTAGTAATTGTGGGCACTAGACTACTATTTGAGGTTTGTTACTTTGTATTCACCTTTCTTACTTTCTTCATATTTTGAGTATAATGGTGTTTTTGCTAGGAAAGGAGTATGTAGTGTATTATGCTTTATAAACTTTGTGTTTGTTACTTATGCTTCATTATATTGATAACCAAGATAAATAAGATATTGATACTCTTGAAAATTCATATTAAATAATATATAAAAAGAATACATTATGCTCTATTTTTAGTGTAATTTTCACATTTATTGTACCATATTTTGGTTATATAAAAATCATTAATATATATATAAAGTTAAAATTAATTTTTTTTTTTTATTCTACGATAAATAAACTCAACAT
>JBBPBR010000008.1:46297657-46308000 GCA_037974775.1 Cicer pinnatifidum | reverse complement strand
CATTGTTTATCCTTTGGAGTGAATCCTCTTTTCATAATATTACAAGTGAAATCATGACCCTATGTTTAATTTCTATTAATTTAAAGTTGTGTTGTTATATTCTTTAAATTAAATTAAGATTTTTTTACTTATGTAAAATAAATAATCGCTACATAAAATGTAAGAAAAGTAATTTCATCATAACTTAGTTGGTAGCTGCAAGGATGTTGATATCAAAAGGCACAATTCGAACATGAATTTCACTACTTCTGCACATTTAAAATATGTGACTCTAATCGCGATGGTACTTGATAAAAAATAATTTAATTTTATGTAATACTTTATTTTTTATTTATTTTTTAACATTTAAATCATCATTATAATAAGAAAAATTAAAATAAAAAATAGCATTCAATTATAAATATATAATTTAATTGATCAAAATTTAGTGTTAACATATTTTTTCAGAATACATATATAGTAAACTTTTATTCATTATATTTTTTAATATATTCATATATATATATATATATATATATATATATTATAATTTTAAATAAATTTGTGTATTTTAATAATTATAATTAACTTTTTTTAATAATTTTTCATATATTCGTATTTTATGATTATTTTTAATAAATGTATTTTCCTTCAAATAGAAAATATATTTTTATTTTATAAAATATTACTAAAAAAATAGATTAACATAAATTGAAAGAAATTATAAATGGATTGACATTAATGAGTAATTGAATTTTTAACGTATAAAATAATTACTCACCATAAATGGAATAATATAATTGTATAAAGAGCATTTATGTCGATATTTAGGAGTGATTAGTCGGTTTTGTTTATTGAATTTAATGATTAATAATATAAATTATTACCATTTGTAAATAACTAATAATATTATAAAAATAATATATATAATTTATTATAAAATTACTTATAAAATAATTTGATAATAATATAAATTATAAATAAGTTGTTGTGATATCGGGAGTATATTTTAAATATACATAATAGATAATAGATTTTAATAATTGGAAGTAACTTTTTTAATAATTTTTCATATATTCGTATTCTATGATTATTTTTAATAAATTTGTGAATTTTCTATCAAATAGAATATATATTTTTATTTTATAAAATGTTGCTAAAAAAATGGATGGACATTTGACATTAATATTAGGGATTGAGAGGAGGATTGAAGGAAAAAGGGAAAAAGGAGGAGAGATCCACATCAGCTTTTTAGCTGATGTGGGAAATATTTGTATAAGTGGAATTCGGGGGGTGAGGTGGCATATTTGAAGGGGTGATGTGGCATTCAGAGGTGAGGTGACATTCGGTGTTCTGTTTTAAATATATATAATAGATTCAATTTAAAATGAGTAGCAAGTGGAGTACTAATAGGTTTGCAATTGCTCATGTTAAACCTCTGTAACACCTTCTCAATATAATTGTGTTGAGACAGCCATAATTTATGATTCTTTTTGTCACGAGTGATTCTCATACCTAGAATTTTCTTTGTAGGACGTCTTTCATTGCAAAAGACTTGCTCAAATCTTTCTTTAAAGATTGAGTCTTCTTAGTGTCATGACCAACAATCAACATGTCATCCATATATAATAAGAGAATAATATAATCACCATCAGAGAATTTCTTGATAAACACACAATGGTCAGAAGTAGTTTTACCATACCCATGTTTCTCCACGAAAGAATCAAATTTCTTGTACCATAGTCGAGGTGCTTGCTTGAGCCCATACAACTTTTTTTCAATTTACACACAAGTTGCTTGTTACCTTTGACTTCGAAACCCTCTGATTGCTCCATATAGATCTCTTCCTCCAAATCACCATGAAGGAATGCAGTTTTCACATCAAGTTGTTCAACTTCTAAGTTCAAACTAGCTGCTAACCCAAACACAAATTGGATAGAGGATTACTTATGTAATTATCATGTATAAAAAGATAATTTATAATTAAGCATCCAAATTTTCATATTATCAACTTACAAACCAAATTAGCTTAGCTTGCATTCAAGAAATGACGATAATGTGTAACTTTATATTTTGAAGTTAGAGAAAATAAAATTATGTATTTACCTCATAAGTGATGTTGTTTCCTAATTTGACTCTTGTGACAAATTTTCTGTTTATAGTCCCAGCAGCCACAACAATTGACCAAGGTGAAACATTCTGCAAGGATGCATGGTTTGGACCTTTGTTTCCTGCCGCAAGTACCATTAGCACTCCATTCTGCACTGCATGAAATGCTCCAATGGATACTACATTTCTAAAATGGTCATGTTGATAGTCTCTTATTCCGGCAATTGAGACGGATATTATGTCAACCCCGTCAGCAATTGCATCATCGAAAGCGGCAAGAATGTTTGTAGAGCCACATATAGACGACCATTATGCCTTATAAACGGCAATTCTTGCGGAGGAAGCCCCACCTCTTGATGTTCCTTGTCCTAAGCCTAACATACTTGCATGGCTAACTGGGTTGTCGGCTGCTATTGATGCCACATGAGTCCCATGACCCGTCGAGTCTCTTGGAGACAATACCAGGTCAGTATCATCTTCATCGATCATATAATACCTTGCTCCAATTAATTTACTACAACAACATCTATCAACCATTGTTAGTATAATTGTACTCTCTTTCTCTTGGTAAATTCAAAATTTTAACATGAGTTAAAAATATAATATATTACTTGTTGCAGGTAAAATTAAAACTTGGGCAATATCCTTTCAATTTGCTTGGTGGTGGACTAAATCCTTTATCATCGAAACTAGGAGATTCTGGCCAGATTCCAGAATCAATCACTCCAATGATGATACCAAATTCAGAGTGTTCTGTCTCTACACGTTGAGGAAAGCCTATAAAATCCCAAGATTGTGGTAAGGATTTTATGTTTCTCCTCGGAAAAGACGGACATCACCCCATCAAGTTCTACATTACCAATTTTTATGGTCAACAAATATACAATTATACATGTAGAAAGAATAGATAATTTTTCAATAGAAAAAACTACTGTCTACATATATCGGCCATTCTATCGGCATCTTTATCTGTTAGTTTTGCCAAAAATCTGTTGAAGCTGTGTTAGTAATGATGATGTACAGACTTTGTTGTTGAATTGCTAAATATTTAAATAGTTTATCATTACTTTTCAGTTCTTTATACGAAAAAGTACTAAAAAAAAGTATTTGAAGAACATCATACATATATCGGACAACATACATATATACATATATGAACCATTCTCAAAGTACTAAAGTTTAAAATTTGTTTTTCAAAGTTAAAATTCTTCATAAAAATTGAAAATTTAATATTAAATACAAACTTTTAAAAATTTATGTATGTTGTTCTTCCATTGAAAATGATAAGAAATAAAAATAAGAGCTTTTTGACTCACAACGGCATCGTAGTCGCATCGGCTGCATTTGTCCTTATTTCACCGCAATATAAAAATGTGTATTGTAACCGCTTTTGTGACTGTAGCTGCAATTTAAAACCATGAGAACAACCTACATGATCTAATGTGGAAATGAAGAAAAATCAATGTAGCTTGATTGCCACCTTTTCCACTTAAATATGCAGAGTTTTCTCTCGGTTGATCCAATTAAAAACAACTTACAACTCTATTTGGTTTGGAAAAGTCACCAGATCAAACTCACTCATTCTCTGTTTTATATTAGAGATATAAACTACAAAATGTATTTTCAAACACCATGAAATTATGAGGATGTGGAAATCGTAAATTAACATGGTTCTATTAATGTTAATGTCATGCTCAAACTTGCTCTCTTTAGTATAGCTTTTCTCAAAAGATTCATTTTTCGGCAATATGTTCACAAACATCATTTCATTAATATTTTAATTTCCATCTTTCCTGACTAAAACTTAACTCTAATATCTCTAGAATGGTAAGCATTCATGTTATTTGCATTGCATACTTGATTTGTAACACTAGTTATTGACATAGCTTTGGAAACTAGAACAACATGATGCTTCGAATGCTGTAGCTTGGGTTTGAAGCTTCCTTTAGGATCCATAGAAGGACTCAAAAAGTATATGGTAACACAAGATTAGAGAGAGAACAGAAAGAACAAAATCAAGATTTTGTAAAAGGCTAATAATTAAAAAGGAAGGTTGTAGTTATCATTATCATTCTAATTTTTAATTTTTTTTTATCCTTCTGATTCGGCTTAGTCTCCTATTGCTTTTTTTTTTATGTCTTTTTTTTATGCAAAGGAAAGGAAAAGACAAGGCAGAAAATAAAAGAAAAAAGACATGATTCCTAGTTGAATAAGTAAGTTATTAGTGTTTAATAATCTATTCTGTGTCTCTATTTGCAATATTAGATGGGGCTTAACCAAATATTATGAAGCTTAAAAAAAAACAAGGTGAAGACATATTTCATGCATTGTTGTTTTAACAAGTGTGCAATTTTTTTAAAAAAATATATACAATTTATTTAATAAAAATATAACAATAGTAAATTAAATATTACAATATATATGTGATTTATATGAGATAAACTGACACTCTTTCCTTTCTCCGCTCGTTCATCAAATATAACAATAGGACTCCTCACTTGATATTTGCCATCATCCCAAATCAAAGAACCCGATCCAATAGGTTCTTTCATTGTTCCATCTACAATAAGAACATATGTTTGCTTTTCTCCCAACGAGGTGAATGACAAAACATTCGGCTTCACAGAAATGTTCAGCCCTTTAGGAGCTATCACAATTGCTCTGTATGTAGAAATTGGCAATCCAACATTTGTGACAGTCCTAAAGAAGCTTCCATGTAGATAGTGTTTGGGGCGTGGGGCTTTGAAAGCAAAGGAAGGATAATTCAAATCCCTTGCTGTTGTTGTCTCATTGCAGTTGTTCTCACCCCTTGAGATAAGCAGTAAAGTCGATGTGTTGTAGCCCTGTCCACATAAAAATTTGATGTAATCAATTTCGCCGGCATCATATATCAAGCCGGGATTCACAGCCTTGATGGGGTCAATTTGGCCTGCTCCATAAGCGAATTCGGCATCAGAAATTTTTAAGGGACTCATTTGTTTAGCTGTAACACATTCAACACACAAAATAAATATGAATTACACCCACATTAGGTAAGGTAGACTCACATTAAATAACATAAATATGAATTACACTATACTCACATCTATTACATATACATTATTTTTTAAATATTAGTACAAGACTGAACAATCAATCAAAAATCGTCTTTATATATATCTATCAATATCACTTCTAAGTCATTCTCAATACTATAATTAATTTACAATTAGAAAGCTTTAAATAAAATACGTTAAAATATTTTTTATCAACTTGAAAGCTTTATCTTAAATATTTTATTTATTTATTTATTTATCATTTTATAATTCACAATATAAGTTGATCAGTAAGTAAAACATACATAAAAGTTTGAATGTATGAAAATGGAGTGGAAGTACAATACAGGTTTAATTTCAAGAGAGTATAGACTCTAATATAATAGAAAGGAGAAATAAAAGAAAGGAAAAAAGAAGTGTTATCCAATTGGTCCAATTAAGGATACTTTCTTATCGGTTTATAAAAAAATCAACTTTAAAAAAGACAATTCCTTTCAAATATCAGTTAAAACAGAGCATGTGCTAAGTGTAGTTTTCTTTATATATGGATATATATATTAAGGTGTTATACTACTCATTTATATTACCAGTTGTAATTAGAGCTGAACGGATAGCAGCAGGTGACCATGTAGGATGATATGACTTTATATACCCTGCTGCACCAGATACATGAGGACATGCCATCGACGTTCCTGACAAAATATTAAACTCTAACTTTCTGCTGTCACCGTCAACATCAGAAATAGAGATATTTGGAGACCAACTAGCTATAATATTAACCCCAGGAGCAATTAAATCAGGCTACAATTTTAGCAAACAAAAAATGTTAACAAATATTTTTTACAATGAGAAAGATATGTTTAATTTATTCATGGATAGAAACATAGAAACCTTGAGAATATCATAAGTAACATTGTTTGGACCCCTTGATGAAAAAGAGGCAACCATAGGTGCCAATGTATCCTCTAACTCCGTGGTCTTAAAAATGGTTGCAGTGGGAGTCCTACAAATTGATTAATGCAATAAATTTTAGATAAGTGTGGTTTTCTAAATTCTTGTTAGTGTATATGGAATTTGAAATTAATACCGTGATGTACGTATGTATTTATGTATTTTGGCAGCATCTTTGGATTGAAGGTAACATCCGGGCAACAGAAAAGGTTCGGCGGTATCTGTAAAAGTGTGGCCTTGTGTCAAGACACCAATAGCACCAGCTCTAAATGCTTCTGGACCACCTATGTTGCCTTCACAGAGTACAATTTTACCCTTCACGGATTTCTCATCCAAAGAATTGGCTGGGCAAAATCTGCAATTTTGGAGCACACTATGTTCATTTTTAATCTTAGTAGAGGGCAAAGTATGTAAAATCTAAATTGAATTAAAATTGTGTGACAGAAAGTTGAATGATAATAATTTTCCAGGAACTTGATACATATATATTTTACCTTTATTTTATTTCCAAAATGTCAATGTTTTACGTCATTTAATTTGTTAACTCCAATAATATAAAGATCATTTACCTAGATTGATGTCCCTTGAAGCCTGCTTTCTTATTTGGTGCATCTCCACCATATATCATAGGATACATATTACCCAAAAGGTCAAATGTGTTCAGTGAGATGCCCTAACATTAAGAGAAGATATAAAAAGGTAATTTATAATCATCAATTTAAAAACCAAATAAGCTTCTCTTACAATCAATAAATGAAGCTATTCTGTAACTTTCTATTTTAAAGTTAAAGAAGGTAAATAAGGCTTGCTCTATAATATGACAGAAAAATGTATTTACCTCATAAGTTACGTTGTTTCCTAGTTTGACTCTGGTGACAAACTTTCTATCTATGGTTCCAGCTGCCACAACAATAGACCAAGGTGAAACATTACTTAAGGAGGCACGTTTTGGACCTTTGTTTCCTGCAGAAAGTACTGTTAGTACTCCCTTCTGCATTGCATGAAAAGCTCCAATGGATATTGGATCTCTAAAATGGCTAAGAGGACCATCGCTTATTCCTCCAAGTGAGACTGATAATATGTCAACTCCGTCAGCAATTGCATCATCAAAAGCTGCAAGAATGTTTGAAGAGCCACATCCATCAGACGACCAACATGCCTTATAGACGGCAATTCGTGCGGATGAACCCCCACCTCTTGATGTTCCACGTCCTAAGCCTAACATACTTGCATGGCTAACTGGATTTCCGGCTGCTATTGATGCTACATGTGTCCCATGACCTACAGAGTCTCTTGGAGATAGTAGGAAGTCAGTATTGTCAAAGATTTCATCAATTAAATAATACCTTGCTCCAATTAATTTACTGCAATAACAAATATCAATTACTGTTAGTATAATTTTACTCTCTGTCTCTCAGTAAAATTAATATTATAACATTACTTAATGGATAAAACATTACTTGTTGCAGGTGAAATTAAAAGCTAAGCATGTTCCCTTCCATTTGCTTGGTGGAGGACTAAATCCTTTATCATTAAAACTAGTAGATTCTGGCCAAATTCCAGAATCAATCACTCCAACGATGATATCGGATTCAGAGTGTTCTGCCTCTACATTCTCGGGGAAGCCTATAAAATCCCAAGATTTTGTGGTATGAATTTGCCTTTTTTCATCGGGAAAGACAGTCACCACCCCATCAAGTCCTACGTACATTACCAATTTTCATAATCAACAAATATAAATTAGTCAACTTAAAAGACCATAGTTAATTTTTCAGTAAAAAAAAAATTGTCTACACATACTAGCCATTTTGTCCGCTTCTTCATCCGTTAGCTTTGCAACAAAGCCATGGAAGCTACGCTTGTAATGGTGGAGTACACTCTTCGGTGTTGAATTGCTGAAGATTTGAATAGTTTAGAATTTCTTTTCAATTTCTTTTATACTAAAAAATTAAAGGATCGATGAAATTTTACCTCTTTGAAACTTCTTGTAGCATCCGTTGGTAAATCATCAACGAAGAAGTTTCATTGTTCATATTATGACCGGTGTAGATAATGTAAGTCTATATTAGGATATAACATGTTTATCATGAACAAGAAAAATGTACTTAGTCAAAGTAATTAAGCCAGTAAACACATGAACCAAGATAATTTAATAAAAAGAATATAAGTGTATTTGCCTTCAGGTTATTTGGAGAAGTTGAGTAACATTTCAGCACAAGTGAAGTCAAAGTAAGGAGGAGAAGCAAAACACCAGCAGACGCCATTTTCAAACTAGTAATTAATGACACAAAAACAAGTTAGTTAATATTGCATGTTATTAACATACATATTAATTACCATATATACAATTAAAGTGTTAATAATATATGTTTGCATATTCCTTTGCAAAAATTTGTATATTAAATTATATGTAATTGTTTGTTTGAATACACCATTAATCAGGAAGAAAGCAAAATAGTTTTCATGAAAAGGCAGTATTAGCTAAATTGTGTATTATTTGAAAGTTAGCAATTGCTTCCAACAATTATAAATCACCTACACTCCACCACAAAACAAATTATGGGGATGGTTTCATTTAGATTTCGAAAATTAACGTGTCTAGAGATAGTTTTTCATAAGTAATTTACATTACCATTCAAATATAAATTATTCCTCAAAACTCAATTTTAAAATATCATTACTAATTTGTTACCACTACTTTTTTAACGGCCTATTTTTTCAAAATTATTTATATCAAATCCAAAACAAACATATGATAATGAATGTATGAGAGACAAGAGACAGAGTGAGAGAACAAAAAGAAAAATTAAATAAAAATAATAGAGAAAAAAAAGTAGGAATAAAACGGGTACATTGGAAACATATATAAATGACATAATTATGTAAGAGAAAATGTGAAAAATAAAAGTAAAATTTTATGAGTAAATGTAATCTTATAATTAAAATTATGATTAGATAAAATAGAGACTTACCATCACACCATATATGAAACTATGCATATCCAAGTGAAAGGATCAAAATTAACAAATGAAAATAAACCTATTTTATATATCTCAAGATAAATATTCACTCAATATTAGCTCAATAGTAACATGTGATAGTTAGATTAGTACCATAACAATGCATAACCAATTATTAATGACGACCAAGCTAATTAAAAAGTGTAATTTCGTTGCAACTTAAATTAAGGGGAATTAATTAAATTACAATAGTATAGAAATTATTGGAAGCTAAATGAAGTGGAAAAAATTAAGCAAAGTTAATATTAAAAGCTAATTGAAATAAATAACTAGGGATTTTTAATTAATGAATAGTAACAAACATAAAGAAGAGATATATATAGAGAGAGAGAGCAAGAGTTATACTTACGGATTTCTTACATTTGATGGCACCAAAGGTGGTATTTATAGAGGAAAAGAAGAGATGTAAACATGTGGGTTAAGTATATACATCTCCATCAATGGTAAGATTCTCTCAATTGTAACCATGCTAAGGCATTTCTTTAATTAGCAGCTATGAAGTGTGAATTGCATGTGAAGCTCATTAATTCAAGCTTTTCTTTTTTCTTTATCTGCATTACTTCTTTTTCTTTCTAACCACAAAATATTGAAGCATTTTTAAATGCTAAGATTTTCAATTTCAATGGTTTATAACTTAGTTAAGTCAGTTCTCTAATTTATTTCAAAACAAAAGTACTTCTTTAATTATTGTCAATAGCTTTATAGGTGAAGAAAAATGTTAGATTAAAATAAAATATTTATAGATGAAGAAAAAGAGAAGGATATGTGTAAGAGATGAATCTGCATAAATTGCTTATAATGTATTTCAATGATAAATATTCTCTCCATTGTTAGCATGTGAAGGCATTTCTCTAATTAGTGTAAAGTGTTAATATTAGATTTAGATGTTTTTACTATATTTATTTTACTCTAGCTTGTACTTCTTTTTCTTTCTAATAAGGTTTAATTGATTTATATTTTATTTGATAGAAGAATGTGGTTTGCAAGATTGCACTATGATATTGCAATAAAGTTTTTCAAGTGTACGTATCATGCATGCATATTCAACTTGCATTTTTAGTAAGATGAGTAGGAAAATATGAACTTGATGGTCCACTATATGCAAAGTGAAACTAATTAATAGGTGACTTCATTAATTCATGCTTTTGTTTTATCTTTACCAACTTTATTTCTTTTTTATCAGCTTTAAAATATTGTATTTTTTTTTTTACTATTTAATGACATTTTCTATAATTATGGTATATATATA
>JBBPBR010000008.1:46256950-46280829 GCA_037974775.1 Cicer pinnatifidum | reverse complement strand
TTTTTCTATGGTCACATAAAATTAGAAAATGTGATAAAGAAAAATAAATTGCGAATATACATTTTAGTGTGGATAAAATCAGTGAGATTCAATTTAATTTCTAAAAAATATAAAAAGAACTTATAATTATTAAGAGAAATAAATTAAGACAACTTAATCTTCATTTTTTCAAAGAAAGTAAGAACTAAGTTGTCTCTTGTTTATTTTTCATATAGACTAAAAATTAGTTTTTTTTCTTCCGAGTATAAATTAATTCTCACAAATTTTTTCAAAAAATGAAATAGTTATTTATTCAAAACCAAATAGAAATATAGTAATACATAGTTCCTTCGTATATACATAATCATAGATTGAAATGAGTATTTTTCTTAAGTTCTATAGTTTCTTCATATATATATATATATATATATATAATCATAATAATAATTATATTAATCTACTAAAGTTTTTTGTTTCCCCTTCAATACACCTCTAATAAACCCCCACAAAACAACATCTTGTATTAATATTATAAGCACCTTTTAGAGTCATGATTTCCTTTTGAGAGACAAAAATCTTGTTTTTGTTCATTAGAGTGAGGTTACAAGACTTATATATGGCAGCTTGATTGAATAGGAACAAACAATTAGTGAGCCTAATTGCTATAGTTTTACATGGCAATAGAGTAGGCAACTTTATGCGCCTCATCTAACCAATCCATTGAAACAAATGTTAGTAGTTAGTATATATGTTACATAAAGTAGAATTGTTAGTATTAGATATTGAACCTTGAATTTGCTGCATGTAACTTTTTTGATGTTTAAACTCAATCCACTAGACATATCTGGTTCTGTATCATCTGGAGGTAGAGTAAAAGGGAACAAGGGACTAAAATAAAATTAAAATGCAATCATTAATTCTTGGTTCTTGAGTTAGAGAATTTAGAGATGCAATCAAAAGTAACAAACAAATCTAATACATACACATATTGATACACATAAAACAGAAGCACTTATATTAGAAGTTACAACAACAGGTATTATTATTTTTGGTTCTTATTCTGACAGTTACATAAACTGACATTATTCTTTTGGTCTCAGCTTGAAAAGATTAAAAAGGGAAAACAAAACACACATACACAATACAACATCAATAACTTATGATACAAGTCACTGAAACAAACATTATTCATTATGTTCCTTCTTTCTATTCTCATATTGATCCTTCTAGTGTATTAGAATTGGATGGTCTAAGAACTAAACCATTGAAGTTCCTGGAGATTTATCAAAACTAGTGTTTTTGTTCCCTCTTTTTCATCATTTTTCACCTCGCTCGCAGTATTGTTTTCCTCGAATTCTTTCTCCTCTCCTGAGATTTCTGCAAGCAAGTTGACGATCGAAAGCGCCATAATAGCCTGCTTGATTCTCCTTGTTTTATTATGAGCATTGTCTAAATAGCTTTGCACCACAAAAGCACCAAGAATAGCTCCTGATTTTCCTGCCGCAGCTGATATCCCGTGACATGTCGAACGGAACCTCGCAGGAAAAAGCTCGGCCGAAACTATAAATGTAGTACTATTAGGTCCAAAGTTAGCAAAAAATAGTGTAAGTCCAAAAAGTATAGCAAACATGATAAGGTTTGCTTTACAATAATCATATTTCGCATCTTCTTTTCCGCTTTCAGATTCTCCCCTATATGATCTATAATTGTGTCCAAGAAACCACATACAAGCAAACATTACAAGAAATCCAACAAGTTGAATTCTGAACCGTCCAATCTTGTCAATGAGGAAAACCGTGCACCAAGTAGATGAAATCCATGCCTACGAAAAAACTCTGAAGAAAAGAGTCCATAAGAAGGACTTTTTGCTGTGGAAACAATTTTGGCATTTGATTCTTCTAAAACTATGTTGTCATTAAGAACTTTGGCCATATCTTCAAGAACTTTTTTATGATCTCCTTCTACCAATGCAGTGTACCTTGTTTTATCGATAAAGTTAGTTAAGTTAGTTATCTCCTTATATTCCTTATTGCTCAAGTTATCAATAAATAAGATATTTGGTAATACCTAGCAGTTTCTGGCATTTTCATCCTCCAATAATAAGTAAAAGCCGTGGTAACTGTGCCGAACATAAGCACAATTCTTAAAACAAAATCACCTTCTGGTTGAGTAGATAACAAAGGATCAGTCTCAAAATCAGAAGCTGGATAACCAACATAGCTACACCACCAGCATCCAATATTCCAACACCTTGCATAGCGAAGACAGCTGCAACAAAACTTCCTCTTGTTTTCTGATTAGCATATTCTGACATGATCACTGCTGATAAAGGATAGTCTCCACCGATTCCAAATCCTAGCCAAAATCTAAAGAAGCAAATACTACTAACCACAGTTTTCGATGTCGAACAGAAGGAAAGGCCTGATGCTAAGGCGAAACCAACCATAGTAGCAAGAGTTATGCCATAAACTTTTTTCTACCAATGGTTTGTGGCCATGGCATTGAACAATGGATGGTTTGTTAACTTTGTAATGTGAAAATGTGAACAAGAGAGTAAAGAAGGACATGATATAGTTTATATAAGGACTTAATTTGTGAACATTTCTTTTTGTCTCTTGGGATTTTGACAAATGATATTGCTTTCTGAAAGCTGTAAAAACATCATAGTGAGTAACGGTTATTTAAATATCAGTTTATGCATTGATATTTGTTAAAACACATTGTTTGTGTGGCATTAATGATTGAAATTTTTCCCTTATGTGTATTCTCTTGGCTAGGCTGCAGTCATTTTCTACCCTAAGCTAGCTAGCTTCCAAGTTAATTAAAACACAAATTGACAAAAAAAATCAACAAGTGGTTAACGCGGTACAAATATTTGATTAATTACATATTGTAGATGGTTAATTAGTAATAATATGTCATAATGTATTAATCATCGATTAAATATAATTAATTACGATTTTAAATGTTATCATTTAAGTGTTCAAATATATATGATAACCACGAAAAGCTAGCTAGTTACCAAGTTACTATAAAAAAGTATATCCATTTTTGTTTTATGTTGTGTTTCATAATGCTGCCTGCATTTAAACTTCTTCTTTTTATCAGTTACCAAAATTTGGTGGTTTCCTTTTGAATATTCAAGAGTATGCATGAAGATAGACGAAATCCATGAAGTTTCAGATTCTTACTTGCTTGAATAGATAATAATCTTCATCAGCTACAAGGCAAAGCCTTTTTATTTTTTACTTTTTATCTTTCACGTTGTTACATTGCACAATTTATACAATTTGGAATTAATCAAAGGCAACTTTTGGTAGGAAGGAAGCAAGTGGATGTTTACTATTACTTTTACTTTTGGAGGAGACAAAATCAGTCCTAGAGGTGTAAAATTGATTCACATATGATTAGGTGTTTTTAGTTGAATTCATTCTAAGTCAACAATTGATTTTGATCTATAGGTAGGATTTATAGCTTTTGAGTTTCAACTTAATTTTTGTATTAAAATTTATTGGTCTCTCATTTTTATAAGAATATATCCAAAAATGAATTATTTTATATTAAACTCGCCTTTAACTAAAACCAATTCATTCAAAATCAATTTTTTATTAAATCAACTGTCTCTTTCGGTTTCGAATCTGGTACGAGCTCAGGTATTTCTTCAGTTGTACGTTGGAGTGCTGGTGAATATTTTGAATTAGCTTTAGACACAACCATAAGTACTAACTACAAATGTTTAACACAAATTAAAATTCAATTATGCAAAAAACAGACAATTATAAACTATATTAACACCTACAAGGTGCGTGACTCCTTAAAAAATATCAACAACATATCACAATATACAATTTCGAAAACTTTAACCAAAATGACAATGTCGAGAGTTTTAGAACTACATTTTCTTTGCAACGAAGAAAAATAGAGTTGATGATGCCAATAGATAGAAGAATGAGTTTTTAAACTCCAAAAATGTAAACATAAATCTATTCTTAGATCCACACATCAAGGTAACTTAAGTTACTAGATTTACACATCAAGGAATTTACGGATAAAGGGTAAATTGAAAACCTCTAGACAACAGTGGGTGGATTAGCGACTCTCTAATTTTTATTTTTAATGTTTTAAATTCTAAATTTTTTAATTTTGCAGGTTTAGGACTTAATCCAGACCCGCTTTCAACATAACCAACTATGCACCGATCTGACAATCCTACCTTTCAATTCTGGTTCTCATTAATGTATTATTCAATTTTCTTTGTCATTAATTACTTCCCATAATGCGTACTAGTATAGTACTAAGCACCGACAATCTTACCATTCACATAATTCAGAAACATCACATTCACATCATCATCTAACGAGAAATAGCTTATTTGCTCCCTTAATGCATGTGTTTCAATTTTTCATTTATAATTTTCAAATAATTTATTAGAGATGTATCGTAAGAAATTTACTTTAAAACTACATTTTAAAAATAAAGGCAAAATACTAATTCAAAAGATTCAAAATTAAATACAAAAAATATATTCTTAAAATTTTGAGTGTTGACATGATGCATCAGTCCAAAATATAACAAATTTTAAAATTTATTGAACACTTATGTATTTTTTTTTTAATAACACTAACATAAATTCAACCTCCAATTTACAGATCCAATGGCTATTTTTTTAAGACTACAACAAACAATTAGATTTACCATCACTTCTCAATTATGTAACGTTATTTCGTCATTAATGCATATGCCAACTAATTATAATTTAGTATTCATGTCAAACTTCTCAATTTCAAAAATTTTAGACTTATGCAACCTATGCTTTTATTTATCCTTTTATGTTGGTCTTATTTCAACTGCAAACATGTGAAAATTAATGGAATGTAGTACTTGTTAGTTCACACAAGACTTTGTTAGTTAAAGAACTCATTATTGCTGTCATTTTAGTTCAATATCAAAGTATTTTTGTATATATCAATATGAATATATTAAATTGTAGTAATGCTCAATAACTATGATGCCACCAACTCCAACAGTGCTAGTACACTTTAATCTCATAATTTCATTTTTCATGTCATATAAAACTTTAGTCTTGTGTCACTCCATTTCATTTGTAATACTTCTACAGTTCTACTGGATTGTATTGTATCCCTACTCATTTTTGTGATAATGTCTATGTTTATTCTTCATTCTATTTTGTGGTCTTGGTTTCCTCATTTCTGATATAATAAAGGTAATTTCTCACTTTCTAAATTCCAAATTTTAATACATGTTTGTGTGCAAAGGAGAATTGTTCTAAGCTTTGTAGCATTGAAATTTTGAAATGAAAATGTGTCTGGGCTCTATCACTGAGACGACACCAACACATTTAGTTATATTCAATTTCTTCTATTTTTTAAGTTACTATCGGTGTCAAACATGTCAATGCCGTATTTGGTGTCTGTATCAATTTAAGTTATTTTCAATGTTTATAAGCCTCAATAGAGAAATCATCAAGTTGTTTTGATTAAAATATTGATAGTATGCTTGTTCTGTTCCGTTCAATGTCTCAATGTGGTTCATGAGTTTTGACCAAAAAACAAAATGTGGTTCATGAGTTAAATAGTTTTCAGCATTTCAAGATCACTTATTTCAGGATATATACACTAACCAAGTAAGGTGGGAAAGACCAAAAATCAACACTAATGAAATGACTTACAGAATACCTATTCAAATTTGGAGAATGTGGCCTACTTTTTGGCAAAGAATGATTTATATATAATCTAACTTTTGCTTTTTCTTATTTTTTAGTTGTATTTTTTCTTGGATTCTATGATTGTTAATTATCACTATGCTTTTTTTTTTCTCCATCTCACTTCTCACTTGTTTTTGAAAACATATGAACTGATTTTATGAGGGAATTTCTTTATATTCAGTAAAAAAATGTACTTTAGTCCCACCATCAGCTCAAAGAAGTGTACTTTAGTCCTTTTTCTTTTTCTTCAATGAATTTGAATTAACAACTCAATTATTGAAACTCACTGTTTTCAGCTCAAAGAATTTCCTAACTTCAAGACCTGCCACAAGGTAAGCATGTGTAAGACTATTTTGGCATTCTTTCTTGTTTCATGTAAAGCTTCAATATTAATGTTTTTTATGAAGCACTAACAAATAGAAATCAATAATAAGTTATATGAAAATAAAAGTGATCGAAAGAAACCACATGTGTCAATGTGTCTGGTGTTTTATCGATTTTGGACATTGACATGTATCATAGACTAAACATGCTTTCAATTTGAAATATTGGTACTACAAATTTGAAGACTAGGTTCTTCAAATTATTTTAGTTTTTTTCTCAGTTTCTAAAACAAAATTTTAAATCAATCAAAACCACTATTTCATGTTTGGTTCTAGGTCCCTTTCCAAATGTCACATTGTTTATGTACTATAGACATTTTAAATTTAAGATGTGTCCGCTGTGATACACATATTTGAGTCAAACATTGACACAACACCAACATAAATGATTGCATTAAATCACTTTTATTTTTTTAAATTATTATCGATGTCTATATATCAATGTCTAATTTCGGTGTTTGTGTCGTCCTTCATAAAACGCTACTTATTCTAACAATTTGCCATGATTTTTCAAAACCAATCCAGGAAATGAAGATCAGTTAAGGTCAAAACTTGGAGCTACAACAACTTACAAACATTTGGCACAAAACAAGCAACCATGAAATTCCAACAATTCTTTCTTGTTCCATTTGTTCTTATAACCTTCATACTATCTCTGTTTAACTTAATCATAGCTGACTTAAACTCAGACAGAAAATCTCTCCTTGAGTTTTCTTCTACTCTCCAACATGCACCAAGATTAAACTGGAATGACTCAACACCAATTTGCAAATGGATTGGTGTAACTTGCGACCAAAATGAAAAAAATGTCATAAGCATCCATCTTCCAGGAATTGGATTAAAAGGCTCCATTCCAAACAACAGCAGCCTAAGAAAACTTGACTCTCTTAAAATCCTAAGCCTTCATTCCAATGACCTTAGTGGAAACCTTCCTTCTAACATTCTCTCTATACCTTCCCTCCAATATGTTAATCTTCAACATAATAACTTCACAGGCCTAATCCCTTCTTCTATCTCACCTAAAATCATTGCATTAGATCTTTCCTTTAACTCTTTCTATGGAAAAATCCCTTCTTTCAACCTTCCAAGGCTCAAGTATTTGAATTTGAGCTATAATAGCTTGAATGGCTCAATTCCATCTTCTATCAATCAATTCAACTTCACTTCTTTTGTTGGTAACTCTCTCTTGTGTGGTCCACCTCTCAATCATTGTTCTACAATCTCTCCTTCTCCTTCTCCAAATCCATCAACTAAAAAAAATCCAAAGACTAAAACTTCAAAGAAACACTTTGGAGTAGCTTCTATACTTGCTTTTGCAGTTGGTGGATGTGCCTTTCTTTCTCTCATAGTTTTGGTGATCTTTGTGTGCTTTTTGAAGAGGAGAAAGAGTAAAAGAAGTGATGATATAGTGAAAGGAAAGGCAACATCATCAAGTGGTGGAAAGACTGAGGATTTTTCAATTTCAAAGAGTTTTGGAAGTGGAATGTTGGATGGTGAGAGGAACAAATTGTTTTTCTTTGAAGGTTGTTCTTATACATTTGACCTTGAAGATTTATTGAAGGCTTCAGCTGAAGTACTTGGAAAAGGAAGCTATGGAACAACATATAAGGCTACATTGGAGGAAGGAATAACAGTTGTGGTTAAAAGGTTGAGGGAAGTTGTGGTTGGAAAGAAGGAGTTTGAACAACAAATGGAGGTTGTTGGAGGAATTGGAAGAAACCCTAATGTCATAACACTTAGAGCTTATTACTATTCCAAAGATGAGAAACTTCTTGTTTATAATTACTTTCCAGGAGGGAGCTTGTTTTCCTTACTTCATGGTATGTTTTCCATTCTATGCCTTAGATTTTACTTACTTCTCTTTTCTGTTTTATTAGTCCATAAAATCCACCTCTTCAATTATTAAATAAAGTGGAAAAAATGTTTTACTTCTTCAACATTATTGAAATGCATTAGATTTTTTAACTACTGATGTGAAAATATTACCAAAAACTGAAGTAAAATTTTATTCAAGGAGTTCAATATGACACTGACTTATTGCCATGGAAAAAACTCTGCTTAATTTGAAGGAAGAGTTCAATTTGATCAGAAGTGGCATGTCTTTAGATCTTTACATTGGCCTCAAATGATTCATCATTCATGTTTGAATAGTGTATATCATGGTTTTATAAAATAGTCCACAACATCAAAGTTTTTCATGTCTGCCAACCGCAGCGCGATAGCAATTGTAGCTGCATCAACCATATTTGACCGCAATTTTTCACGATATCAATAACCTAACATGACTTTGAATGTCTTTTGTTCTACTATTCTAGTATATCCTTAATTTTTAATTGATTATTATGTTTATATATATAGGTGGTAAGAAATGTTCTTGTAATTAAATTATGAGTAAATAATTCATGGAACCTACAATACAATCACATATAATTTACTTTGTCACTTGTAATAAATTTATATCCTTGCCTTATTGTTCTATTTATCATTTCCAAACAACATAGGAAACAAGGATGTAGCAAAAACTCCATTAAACTGGGATTCAAGAATGAAGATAGCACTAGGAGCTGCAAAGGGAATTGCTTCCATCCACACACAAGTAGGTCCAAAGTTCATTCATGGAAACATCAAATCAACCAATGTACTCATAACACAAGAACATGATGGCTGCATCACTGATGTTGGACTAACTCCACTAATAAACACATCATCAACCATGTCAAGATCCAATGGCTACCGTGCTCTGGAAGTCACCGAATCGAAAAAGATCACAAATCAAAAGAGTGATGTTTACAGCTTTGGTGTTCTCCTTCTTGAAATACTCACAGGGAAAACTCCATTGGGATATTCTGGCTATGATCATGACATGGTTGATCTTCCAAGGTGGGTGAAGTCTGTGGTGTCTGAGGAATGGACAGCTGAAGTTTTTGATGAGGAGTTATTGAGAGGAGGAGAATATGTTGAAGAGGAGATGGTGCAGATGCTTCAGATTGCACTTTCTTGTGTTTCAAAGGTGGTAGATAATAGACCAACAATGGATGAAGTTGTTAGAAGTATAGTTGAAATTAGGTTTCCTGAGTTGAAGAATGTTACATCCTCTGAGTCTGAATCTAATGTACAAACACCAAGAAATGAAGTTTTGATTGCCAACTTTTGATAATGAGAGAAAGAGAGAAGAAAACTATATATAATGTTTCAAATTCCATGTTTCTTTATGTTGGTCATTCAAGTTTTTTCTTTTCCATTTCAAAGATCTAGCTTGTTTTCTTCTGTGCTGCTATATACTTGTTTATTACAATGTCATTGTATCCATACAATTTAGGAACTTAACACAAATGATAAGGTAATGTTAAAAATATATTATAACGTTACAAAAATATTTGTTCCAAGTAGATAGTTTGGTTAAGTTAATAGACACCGGAGTTTTAAATAAGAGATTTCAAGTTCGAACTCTGAAAACTTAATAACAACTAGTTTATTTGTAGTTTAAGCAAAGCAAATGAAAATACAATCAGAAACCACATTTTGGACACACAAAAGAATATTAATGTAAATGTGAGTGGATGGGCTTAAGTGATTAATGAACTTCTCTTACGGTTGAATTGGTCGAGAGTACCAAATTGGGTATCTAGCTGAAATAATATTTAGTCAAATTTTATTTACCTCTTTGTTCAACTTTAGAGTACCAAAACCCTTTTCTTCTAAACTAGAGGATTAAGACAAAGTAAAATAACAGTAGTATAGAAAGTGCACTAGTTGCAGAATAGCAAAGGTGCCAAATTCAAAGCTTACACTTTAAGTCAAATTCAACATTATAAAGGAATTTTCAGAAATAAATTATGATTCCAAGACATTGTATTTGGTTGAAACATTCATGGTTATTCAATTAGTATAAACTCATAGCTAGAATCTAACGTGGATATGGCTCAGTAACTTTAGCCTCATTTATTGATTCAATAACTAATTTACTTGTGGATTGACTTGATCTTGTTATTCCTGGATTGCCTTCCCACACCCTCATATCTATAAGGCTTCCAGTTCTAGGACTGTTCATAAAATATGCAGGTTGTGAAGGTATAGGGAGAGTGAGAGGATAGCTACTTAGCATGACTACAATAGTAGCCATGGTTGGCCTTTTAGCTACATTGTCTTGGACACAAAGTAAACCAATATGAATGCATCTCATGATTTCATTTCTTGAACTGTTGTATAGTGATGGATCTATAATATTTGTAGTTGTTCCATCCCTCCAATTTCTCCATGCCTGCAAGTATACATTTACCCCATTTTAGATAATAAACTACATATTATTGAGTCACCTTTCCACTTCTTTTATTTATTTATTTATTTATTTATTTTGTTTTGGTCTGTTTTAAAGAATCTAACGGCGAAACTCACATACACTAAATGTGAAGAAGCAAGTATTACGGGTTCAACTTGATACAAATGAAATCACAACACACTCCATTCAATGTCTTTGTAAAAAAACTTATAAGTTGATTTCCGGCCCTAACATAGAAAATAGATATTCTAGAACAAGAAACACAAGAAAATGATATTTGAATTGTGTTTTACTTAAAAATTGTTTTAACAAGATTCAAAGAAAGTAATCAAAATAGAGCAGATAAAACAAAAAAGTAGAACAACACAACCAATTTATCCTAGTTCACCGCCAATGTGGTAGCTCCGTCTAGTCCCTTCAAATTGAAGGATTTAATCCACTAATTCACCAACTGAATCACATTACCACATAACACCTATTATAGTGTGTTGTTGTTATTGTTCAACGAGGGTTGCACATTCTTTTATACAGAACTTTAGGATTTCTGGTTGTTGTCTTAATTGCAAAAAATTTGCTTATATAATGAAATTTTGTATCAAATCTTCAGAGATTGATTCACCATTGAGCCTTGTTAAAATTATCCTTGTAGTTAATTATGAGTATCTTGATATAATGATCAAAGCATGTGCATAGACCTTTAGGAAAATAATGGATTAAGGGTGTTGATCAGAAGATGCACAAGTTTTTCTTCTTTAGTGCGTTGACTATCATTTGAATGTTAACTCTTTAATTTAGCATTTACTTTTCATCATAATCAGATGATCAGATGCTTGATGCATTATTAGAGACAACAGATAATCACTTTCTTGTCACACTTATAAGAGACAGACAATCACTTGTTTTTCAGAGGTAGAGTGAATAAATACTTGTTATAATCATCAGAGCCAAACCAATCAGAGCATTTCTTCAAAATCACCATAAACACATTTTAGAGCTTGTTCATCAGATTCATAATACATATTTTAGAGCGGAGTCCTAATGTAACACCCCAATTTCTCATTACCTTATTTTAAATAGTATAGTTAATATGTGTTCTAAATTCTTGAGGTGTGTCGGTGTGTTTGCCTTAATAATTGATTTAAATTATTCATATTAACCATATTTAACTTACAAAAAAATAAATCAAATAAAATAAATATATAAAAATAAAATAAAATAAAAACAAGGAGTAAAATTGTGTTGCTACATTAATTTATTACTTTAGCACTAATAGAGTGAGTTATTACTATTAATAATAATAATAATAATAATAATAATAATAATAATAATAATAATAATAATAATAATAATAATAATAATAATAATAATAATAATAATAATAATAATAATAATAATAATAATAATAGTGAGACTGGAGTATTGGCCGATCAGCCTGAGAGGCCCATGTTTCACAATTAGGCCTAACAATAAACCTAAAATTTACCAAGCTATATATATATATATATATATACTTATATAAATCATAGCCTACCAAAAAGAAACACCGAAAGAAAAAGAAAAAGAATAGAAAGGATTAGCGCTTCCTGCCTACAGCCCAATCACAATCAGGTATAGTTTTTTTAATTCCACCTTGTTTTCTTGTCCATGAATTACAAAACCTTTATAAATTTAACATCCATCTGGTGTATCACCAGGTTATGTATAGCCGCAAGTGATATTAGCACTCTGATGGATGTTAGTCTAGTGACTGGTGAAAAGGTGTCGAAGAAATCTATATTTTCTCTTTGTCTAAAACCTTTGGCAACAAGGCGTGCCTTGTATTTATCAATAGATCCATCGGGTTTTAGTTTCTTTTTCAAAATCCATTTACAACCTATAAGTTTGCAACTAGGAGGCAAGTCTACTAAATGCCAGGTCTTGTTAGACTCTAGAGAATCCATTTCATCATTTATAGCTTCTTGCCATAAGTCTGCATCCAAATATGACAGAGCTTCTTTTAAATTTGCAGGATCCTCTTCTAGATTATACGCCATATATTCTGGTCCGTAATCTTTAGCAACTCTTACTCCTTCGAGGTTCTATTTCATCTTGCTTGTTGCTTTTAGTGTTTCTTATCATTGGGACTTGACTGGGTTCGCTGCCCTCACTATTTCTTGATTTAAAAGGGAATTTATTTTCGTAGAAGTCAACATCGTTTGACTCTATGATCACTTTTGCATTTAGGTCATAAAACCTATACGTTTTACTGTTTACATCATATCCTATGAAAACACATTCATATGCTCTACTTGCGAGTTTAACTCGCTTGGGATCGGGGATTCTGATATATGCCAGACAACCCCATGTTCGAAGATAAGACAAGTTGGGCTGTCTTTTCTTCATTATCTCATAAGGAGATGTTTTGCTTTTAGATCTTGGAACTCTATTCAAAACATAGCAAACAGTCAAAATAATTTTCCCCCACCAGTGAGATGCAGCACCAGAATTAAGCATAATAGCAACAACTAATTCAGTAAGAGTCCTATTCTTTCTTTCAGCTTTACCATTCATTTCAGGTGAATACGGTGCGGTAGTTTCATGTATGATTCCATGGGTTTTGTAAGAGTCAATAAACAAACTAGAATCATACTCTGTTCCTCTATCACTACGGAACTTCTTAATCTTTTTATTAAATTGATTTTCAATTTCATTCACAAAGATCTTAAACATGTCAAGTGTTTCACTTTTATTTTTCATAAGATAAACAAAAGTAAAATCAGAGCAATCGTCAATAAAAGTTATGAAATAACGTTTTCCATTTCTAGTCAATGTTCCATCAAGTTCACATATATCATAATGTATTAATTCAAGGGGTTCAGATTCTCTAATTACTAATTTATGTGATTTCTTAGTTATTTTAGCTTGACTACAAAAATCACATTTTTCGAAGTCTTTTGGGGATAACTTTGGAATTAAGCCTAAATTACTTAAGTTTGAAATCACATTTTTGTTCATATGACAAAGTCTAGCATGCCAAATATTAAAATCACACAACATGTAAGCAGAAGGAGATATTTTCCTACAAAGATACCATTTTTAGATACCATCAGTGGCGTACCCTTTCCCTACAAAGATACCATTTTTAGAAATGGTGTACAAATTTGCCCCTATAGATTGAGTGAACCCTGCCTTATTGAGAAGAAACCCCGAAACCAGATTCTTCCTTATTTCTGGAGTGTGCATGACATCCTTCAGAATTAAGGTTTTTCCCGATGTGAATGTTAGTTCCACATCTCCAATACCAGCAACATTAGTGGTGTGAGAATCTCCCAACAACACTTTCTTATCTTCAGCATCAGTGTATGTTTTAAACATAGCACGGTCATAACAGACATGGCGAGAGGTTCCAGTGTCTATCCACCATCCATCTGATCCACCTACAAGGTTGATCTCTGTTATCATAGCAACGAATTGCTCTTCTGTCAAGTTAGCCTGATTAGCAGGACCTGGCTTGTTCCTGCACTTGCATGCCATATGACCCTCTTTCCCACAATTGAAACAAGTAAACAGGAGAGAGCCATTTCTAGGAGGTGGTTGCTGTCTGGCAGTAGGGACTTTAGGAGGGTTCCCATTCTTGTTGCTGTTCTTAGAAGAGCGATGTTGATTCTTTAGTTGTTTGTCGTTTGGCTTCAGCACTGCTCCGATGAATTTATTTTTCTTCTTATTTGTCACAAGAAGAACTTCCTCTTTCTGGTCTTGCTTACGAGATTCCTCCTCAATTCTAAGGAGAGTTATCAAGCTTTCTAGTGAAAATTCTTTGGTTTTGTGCCTAAGAGAATTTTTAAAATCTTTCCAAGCAGGGGGCAATTTGTCAATAATAACAGCAATTTGAAACTGTTCATTTAGGGACATACCTTCAAAAATAATCTCGTGAGCTATTTTCTGGATTTCATGAGACTGAGCTTCCACTGATCTGTCATCTGTCATCTGATATTTGAGGTAGCGGCTCACAACATACTTTTTAGCTCCAACTTCCTCAGTATCATATTTCTTCTTTAGAACATCCCAAACCTGTCGAGCAGTATTGTTGTCGGAACTGTAGTAATCATACAGATCATCAGCAAGTCCATTAAGAATATAATTCTTACATAAGTAATCATTATGTTCCCATTGGGTTAATTCAGCAGCTATCTTATCCTTTTCAGTTTGTTCAGCTTTTTCTGGAACAACAGGGATATCATCCTTCAGAACGTTGGCAAGTTTTTTTGTGGTTAGAAAAAATAGCATCTTTTGTTGCCAACGTTTGAAGTGACTGCCTTCAAACCGAAACGGTTTGTTGAAGTCAGAAGCAGAAGAACCTATTCCAGTAATTTCGTCGGTAGACATGGTAGTTTAAAAAACGTCTTAAAATTGTTGTTTCTGAAAATTACTTTTGAAAAATAATAATGCCACCGATTAAAATTATTGGGTTGAGTCGCGGACTAGATCGCTTTCTTTAAGACGTTTCGAGGCACTTCCCAAATTGTGCAAGGCAGACTATCAACCACGAAGTCCCCAGGATAAAACAGCTCAGTTACTCTGTAACGAAATTCTACTGCACTGTAGAAAACCGATCTAGAATTACACCCTCTGTATGGTAGTCGAATGACTGACACTCGTAATATAGCACAATGGCTACTCAAGAAATTAGAAGAAGAAGAAGAAGAAGAAGAAGAAGAAAAGCCTCAGATACGGAGAGCTTTTGGTGTACCTTTCCAACTGAGGTGAGCTCTCTATTTATAGTGGAGTTCAGCAACTGGATCTGAGAAAAAGGGGGGATCCAAGAAGCACGAAGTCCATCAGCTGGCTACTAGAAGCGTGATTTGACTAGGCTTCTTGACCGGGCAACAGTTAAAACGTGGGAAAGACTCAACTCTAGGGTTTTCTTGCGTTCTCCCTCCTTCACAAAATTGCGGTGCCCCTTGGGGCCCAACCCAAATGTGATTTTCCACCTTATAAAGGATACTAATGAGTGTGTTCCCTCCTATGTGGGACTTCTCATTTTTCAATTCACAACATTAAAAGCCATCATCAATTCCATTTATATTCCATCATTTCCAACAGAAACAGGGAACTCCAACATAGACATTAAATTGGAAAATTCTTAACAATATTCCCATGATGCAGTAAATTTAGAGTAATATGCACTATCAACAGAGTCGGAAGTTGGAAAAGTTTTATTAATATAATTATGTCAGATGTGTAGGAAATATTTTAGTGATTCATGAATATGTAAGCTAACTATTTAAAATAATATCAATGATAGAATGTAGAGGAGAGAGATGCTTGTTATAATATGATAACTAAGGTTTTGTTCTGATTTTTTTTATGATAGTTTAGACAAGCCACAATAAGAAAATACCATCCAAACTGATTCAAACAATAACAGAACAGCCTTGTTAAATATAGGTTTTATTTGCTATGAAATGCATCCAAAGAAAATGTTTTTTTAGCTTACTGAATTGTGCTACAAAATTGTGATGTGTGAATAAAGTGTGTGAGAGAAATGTTTAGGTTGGTAACTTAGAAGATGTTTGAGTTTTGAATTTGATTTGAGGAGTCTGATCTTAATATTAATTTTTCCTATTATGCTGTCCAAGTTTGCTAATTGAGCTTATTGATTTCTTGTTGATTATTCAGTTGTATTGTTGATCCATGTTTCTCTAATGTTCTCTTTGGTGGACGACAAAGTAGTTGTATTATTGATCCTTGTTTCTTATTGAGTTTTCATTTTGTAAAAATAATCAATTTTTAAAATATAAATAATCGACTTTTTTAAATAACCGATTTTTAAATTATAAATAAATGATTTTTTAAAATTAAATATTAAAAAATAACCGACTTTTAACCGGTTTTGAGGAGAAAAAAAAAACTGGTTTTAAAATTGTATTTATCGAAAATCGGTTGCATAACTATAACCGAATTTACAAACAGTTTTGTAATCAATTTTAAAATAAAAAAATGGATTTGATTATAACAGCCCCTAGACACAACTATAACCATGGAGGTATTAAAAGTTATGAAAACTGTAAGACGGAGGGGAGCCAGAAAGTCGTCTTTCATGCTTAACGCGATTCGCAACTTATACTATTTCCTGCTTTCATTCTAAATATCCATTATTTACATCTTTCCAGAAGTTTCTTCTCTGCAAATATGGATGAGAACATGAAACGTTTTCAAAACAAATTAACAGAATTGGAATTCCAAGCTGAACATCTTCTTTTAGCACGACATCAGGTAATTCAAAATTTCATATTCATGCATTCAAATAATCTTTTGGGACCATGCTGAGGTTGAAGTTTATGGATGTAGGAGCTAAGTATTTCACTGATTACTCGTTATAATTCACTTCCTTAGGAGTTCAGGTTCATATATATGCTTTAGGGATTGGCACAATTGGTTAGGGACCTAGACTTAGGGCTATCACCTCCCTATGTACGGAGTTCAAATCACTCTGAAACCACCCAAATCTACCATGTGGGGCAATCCTACCCCGTGACATCCCCTGACTCTCGGTGGCAAGTTGATAGTTTTTTTATGCTTTTCTTAGCTTCCATTTTTATTCAGAACAATATACTCATGCCTTTCAAGTTGATTGGGCTATATGCATTCAATTGAATGACCTGATAGTACTTTTCAAATCTATATTATGACCCTAGCACTCTTCATCATGCTGGAAGCTGTATTAAGCTCTTGGCTTGATGAAAAGGAAACTTAAATTAGTTTATGTACTATTTAAGAAAGTATTTCATTTTTTATTGAAAAAATGTATAAATAATCTCAATGAGATTAGTTGCTTTTGAAGAAATAGTAAAAGCCATACAAGATGAAATGCTTTTTCTATAAGCTAGAAAAAGTGGCTTCTGAAGAGAAGTTCTCTTGTGAATACATTTTCTTAAAACTTAGCTAATGCACCCTTCGATGACAAAATGTGTTCAACCTAAATCCATCAACCAGAGAAGTTGGGCATAAACACATATCCTGAATAACAATAGTTGGTCTTGTCCAAGGTAGATGGCTCTTAGATTAGGCGTCTTTTGTGCTACTCCTTACTCTTAGTGTTCCTCAATATTTTTTCCAGACACGTCAACGCCAAACACAGCAAAAACCAACCAAAGGCAAATTATTTATTTTATTTTTCTATGATCTTTTGTATAGCAGATTAGCAGGTCATCCCACGATATGTAGCTAACTAAAGTGTTTACCACTCTGTGCTGCTATCTATAATTGACAACTGTGCATGAAAGTGTCAAACCAAAACCCAAAATCAATTTTAAAACAAAAACTACAAGAACCAACCAGTACAAAGTGACTCATGCCATTCACTTTGTGTGTACAAGTAACTACTCACTTAATCCCAAAAAGAGTTTCCACATTACTATGCTATGTCCCTTAACTGCCTTAAATTTAATAGTGTCAATCAACAAACGTCTTGTTCACTAGGTTAACAAAGACTTTTCCTTCTACTGGATCCTTTGTTGAATATTTTTTTCTATAAAAGCGAGTATGCAATTTTCTGTTTTGGTGAATGTGCAGCTGGTTGAGAATGATAAGTTGAGGAATGGGAGCAGAGAAGCACTTACTGCATTAAGGAAAAAGGCTCGGACAACAACGAGTAGTGTTCCATCTCCTTTTGGATCAATAATGAAGGGGGTTTCAGGCACTGGCTCAAGACCTTTGGTGCAAGAGGTGTGTACAACATGTGGTAACCATGACTCTTTTGAGCAGACACGGACGATGTTTCCAGGAACTGATCTGTTTATGGGAATTCCATTTCATGCTGCCCATACTATATTGGAAACAGGTTTTTTATACAATTCTGCTCTCATGATCCTTTAACTGTCAAGAAAAATAATAATGAAAAAAAGAAGCATGGAAAAATATCTGTAAATGTCTGCTTGTGTTAGTTGTCTTTTTCATCTACTCTGGCAAAAATGTTGATTAGTCATGCTAACTCACACCACTGTATGTGGCCATTCACAGTAGTATTTGTTTGATAAAAGCCCGCAATCATTGGAATTTTTCTATCTTTGCTTGAGTACAATTTAGAAATACTTTGAGATGACTTTCCATATTTTGGGAATACTTGTGGGATTATTTTCCATATTTTCTAAGTTATATGCATTAATTTTGGAGTCTGGATTATAGACTGTTATTATCCTTGATATGAGAAACAATATGCAGATGCAATCATGTATTGGATATTTTTAACCTTTGTTTTCCTTGTAAAATTTTTTAAGATGTTAAAATTGCTCGTCGTACTCTTCATTGGTTCAATCTAATTGTGGTAAGCAATTTCTTCATGTGATTAAGAAATATACAGTGCTGAAATTGAATGCAATTTTACCTAAATTTGGTTTTGTCTGCTGCTTTGTGTAGCTTCTCAAATGCCAGTTAATTTTATATTAGTTTATTGTTCATCATGAAACACATAGAATTTGTACATAGTATTACAGGCAAATGATCGAGCATGGATGATCAGTGATTCCGTATTATGCATCAACTCATAGTTTAAAAGTTATGATGAGACTGAATATCTCTGTTCCTTAATTGATCATTATTATTATTGTGAAAGTCCAAGTTTGAACTATAGCTCAGTGTCAGTTCCTTTTTGTCTAAAAGCTGATTTCTATCGAAAGTCTGTGGTATATTTTAACGAATCATCTTATTACAGATCAAGCACAACTTGACTTTGAGGCGAAGAAACTACAGAGCATTGTGAAGGATAAATCATTTCTTATATCAGAGGCAGGTGCTCTCTCGGACAAGATAAGTCCAAGAGTGCTTAAATCGCTTGTAACCTTAAATGACAAACCCAAGTAAGATGCTTTGTGCTGACTATGGCATGTTGCAGTGTCTTCTGGAAAAAAAATAATTCTTGAGGCATTTAGGTGGTTAATCTAGTCATTCTATTGAAGACAAGTGAGTAATTATCAGGGATTATCTCTACCAATCAGCTTTGCATTTTCTACATGCACCAACCGGTGCATAAGTTTCTGAGTCACACTATGTAAATTATGAGTTCCGAAGTTTCAGATGCTACTCATAGAAAACATCACACCCTGATAAAAGGGTACAAAATTATGAGTTTTCCAAACTTCTTTTTGTTTGTAATCGAGGCTTATATTATTATAGTGGCTTCTTATTTAGATGTGATTGTCTGTTGAGTTTATTGTTAAAAATTTGATTTTTTTTTAATTTCTGAAAGAAAAGTATAAGAATTCTTTTTGTATTTTGAGAAATTTTAAAGAAAAAAAAATTATAAATTTATTTATGGCTGTGAAATATGTTCAGAAATTTCTAAAACAAAAATATAATTTTTTATTAATTTTCAAAAAAATTTAGAGCAAAATTTATTTATTTGTTTGAAAAGTTTACAGAAATTTTTATTTAAAAATAATATTATTAAAATTTCTTATCATAAGTTTTTTCACAATCAAATTAATTAGGAGACTAAAAGTGTATTTAAAATCTAAAAAATAAAGCAAAACTTTAATCCCTAACAAAATAAATCTCAGCCGCCCCCAACTTCTCACAAGAGCGTCTCGTTCTCGTTCCATTACTTTGTCTCTCAATGATTATGACATGACACAAGTAGTTTTCTGCAAAAAAATCCAGTAATGAACCTCAAATTTCATAACGGGTCTAAATCAATGTATTTAATAATATTAAGATCCAACTCATTTATCAAACTGGTTGAATGTTAACTAGTGTTTTAATTTTGGATTTTACCCGATTACTCTTCACTTATTCAATTACTATCCACTCAACTCTCAAATTTCATTCACACCTGAACCCTAATTACTTTCTCTAATACCTAGTTACTCTTCCATCTCGCCTTTCAGGCAATCTCACTCTGATTTTGTCATTACCAAAGATCTCCGACCTTCGAACTTCAGACACCGTTTTCCGGCAATCCGGCACCGTCCTTCCTTCTTTCTCAATTAGTTCTGGTACGTTTCTATTCATCCTTACCAAGTTTTTACTCTTCCATCTCAACCATTAACTGCAGCAATATTGACAATAATTTGCAAGAAACAGATAAATCTTTGTGTAATAATTTCATCAGTCTTCTTCATGTGGCAAACCTCTTCATGTGGCAAACATCTAATTATATCAATTTTTAGAATTTTTTCGGTGGAAATTAGATTGTTTTCGTTTAATCAATATTGTGGCAAACCTCTAATTATATCAATTTTTAAAATATTTTAAAAGTTTTCGTGTTGAGTTGTCCTACTCTTGTCTGTCATCCATTTACCAATTTGTATGAAAATGTTTGCTCTAAAAGGTCTTCTAGAAAGAGTAACCGAGGGTTTGTTTGCAAGGAACCATCAATATAAGAGAATCAACGCAGAACCAAACAATTTGTTTAATGAATCATAACTTCATTTTTCACAGTTATAATAACCTTTAGCTATTAGATGGTCGACCAGGTTACATAATTGGGGAAAATTGAGTCAACCTACTTATGATTGGACTGCAAGTTATCAACAACAGCAATGTGTAGTTTAATTCAATTTTCTTACATAGCAAACGTTAAATTTTGTATACACTAATTTAATCATTTCACTATTAGATACTTGTAGATATATTTTATGAATATAATAAAACATAGTGACAACATGTTAATGTTATAGTGTGTTGACATTTTTAAATACGAACCAATCAAAAGTTTTTTTTTTTACAGACAATAATAAGTTGTCGAAGAACATGAGATTCTGGAATATCAATGCAGAAAATGAGAAATTGTAAATAAACAAAATATAACATTAATAATCCATTTCAGTTTGTCTTCAAAAAGGAAATTAACTGAACTCAGTTTAATATAATGCGCATACAAAGTAACAAATTCAAATTCACTCTTGGAAAACCAATGTGATATAAACTCTAATATTTCAACATAACAGACAATACTAAGCATTAGAACTGGCATTCAAAAAGGCTCTTCCAGGTTGACGGTTAGCCAATGGTCCATGACATCCAAGAAGCTGCAAAACCACAAAACGAAATTGTAGTTTGAAACACAAATTACTTGCTGAAGAAAGTACCAATATATAAATATCTACACAATATGCAGAAAACAGCATTCATGTCAAATTACCTTTGCATTCACACCGTCAGGCATAATCCTATTCTCTGCCTTGTACCTCAGATAATCGGGACGGTTAAACTTGGTGAATCCCCTGAACAAGCATTTAAAACAACAATAATACATTAGACATAAATTAACACATCGACGAAAAAAACCAAGTAATCTGATACTGCAAAACTAAAACATATATAAGATAGTATACTTCATTAATCAATTTGATATATTATAGGTAGCTTCTGATAGAACAAATACATACCACTTCCTGCTAACAATGATCTTTTGACGACCGGGAAACTTAAACTTAGCACGACGAAGAGCCTCCTGTGCATGATGGCTGTTGCTGTCCTTGCAGCGGACAGAAAGAAGGACCTGCCCAATAGCCACTCTAGCACAAGTACCTTGTGGCTTTCCGAATGCACCTCTCATACCGGTCTGAAGCCTATCAGCTCCAGCACATGAAAGCATTTTGTTGATCCTAAGAACATGGAATGGATGTACCCTGACTCTCAAGTGGAATGTATCCTTTCCAGCAAATTTGGACATGTATTTGTTGCAAGCAATCCTAGCAGCTTCCAGTGCCTCACTTGAAACATTTTCTTTCTCCCAACTAACCAGATGAACACAGAAGGGAAACTCATCAACACCCTTCTTCTTCATGCCAACATCGTAAATTCTGATCTTGGGATCAGGAACACCACGACAGAAACGTGACTTGGGGTAAGGCTTGTTTTTAATTTGTCGGTAACACCTTGCAGGTCCTAAATTAAACACCAATCAAATTATGAATATGAATACTAGAAATTTCACATATAAAAGATCACAAATCATGACACAATGATTCATACAAGTACAAATGAACAAAAAGTAACCAGTAGACAACATCAAAGGCTATGACTCATCGACACACAAAAATCTAAAGTAACTTCGATTTTAAGAATTCGAAAGGATGTTCAAAAAGCACATATAGGAATAAAAAATTGTAATATTTCTGAATTCAGCCTTAACGATCCTTATAACCCATACAGACAATCTTTTAATAAAATACCATCTTACTCCCACAGAAATCAAATCATTTTCGTACAAAGGAACTAACAAACAATCACTATGACCAAAAAATTAACCAAACTCGAAAGCATAAAAAAGGTATTCAAATCTGAATAAAATTAAACATTTAATCGAATGATAACCATTGGGAAAAATGAAGATCAAATTATGTAACTGAATCCAACATATACTCAAAACAAATCATTCATTCTAATGACCTTATAAAAATCCTCCCGATTCTCTATTTAAAACAACTAAACATTATTTAGATCCATTTTGCAGCAACAACAACAAACCAACATATTGATAAATCAAATTTTAGCATAACCTAACTTTCACAAACGAAACTGAAAACTATATATGTTTTTTTACAGAAACAATGGAAAACAGATTCAGCTAAAACCGCAAAAAGGATTAACGAAGTTCAACATAGAAAAAATGAAAGTGGAATAAAAAATGGGGCTTACTTCTTCCCATGGCTGCGGCGGGGTTTCTTCTCTCCTCTGCAAGAGATTTAGGCTGCGCTGAAACTTCAACTCTATAAACCTACCGATTAGGGCTTATGTGTATCAATGCAACGAGTTACTGGGTTTTTGGGCCCAAATTCAATTTTTCTTGAACTAGGCCTGAGTTATTGGGGGATTGTTTTCACACCCGCTCGAATCACATAAAACCCCCTTCTTTTATTTCTATTCTTTTGTTATATAAGTTTTTAATCTAATAAAATTTAAAAAAAAAAATTTCAGTACTTGTAAAAAAAATTATCATTTTTTTGTCTTTATAAAATTATTATAAAAATATTTTTAATATCTATTAAAATATCGACTATATTTTTTAATGAATTTTTTATAAACATATTTACAATATTATAAAAAATTACTACTCCACATAAAATGAATTAAAAATTAAGACTAAAAAAATATTTTAAAAATATAATTTTTAAGTCAAAAACTTTATTATTTTTATCTCAATTTTATGACATTTAAAAAATTAATGATTAATTTATCTTAAATTAAAAAATTTAAATTTTTATGGAAAAATTTTGTATAATACTTTAAATGTTCTTGAAAAAAATTATTCAAAATTTTAAAAATTTAAAGATGATTAAACATATCTCTTTATGCAACTGACTAAAACTAAGCATAAAAATTTTGTAGGACAAAAAATAATGTAATTTTTATGAAACTGAAAATGAAATTTTAAAATTTTATAAAACTAAAATTTTATTTAAACTTTTTTTAAAAACAACCTTGAATGGGAATTATACTTTGACTATTGTTATTTAGACACAATAACAAGCTGGAATATACTTGTGTGACCTAAGTATTTTAGACACAAAATTTAGACATACACATAAAA
>JBBPBR010000008.1:46234298-46246337 GCA_037974775.1 Cicer pinnatifidum | reverse complement strand
ATTATTTCTTTACTCATTTATTTTTTGTTCATGTATATTATTTAAAAGTATTATAAATGAATTTAAAAAAATAATATCTAATTGTTTCAATCACAATGATAATTTTATCTTTAAAATAAGATATGTACATGTGAGAGAAGAAAATCTTATATTGTTTGTTGTCACATGAGTATCCAACACATAATATACTAATATTTATTTTATCATTACTATATTACTATATATTATCTTTATTTAATTTTATATCATATTTTTATTTTTATATTATGTGCATTAAATGGACCCTAAAATATCAAAGAAAAAAACTTGACTTGTCTTGTCTTTCGATAGCATTGTTTACAGAAAATTGCTTATCCAAAAAAAAAAAAAACCTTAAAATAACCATTATCGGATTGTAGGATTTGATTCGGTGATTCATCCGAATCACACATCCGATATCTTAAATTACCGAAATCATGCATCCCGTAGACACATTAGTATATGGCAAACGTTCCTTTTTCAATTCACTCTATTTACCAAATCAAAAACTCTCTAACCCTCAATTTTTCTAAAATTCAACTCAATCTTATTTTTTTTTAACCTCAAATCCACACTAAAACCTCCTTTTTGATTCATCAACTTTTAATCATCAACTAAAATGTTCCTTTTTATATTTTATTGTTTTTGTTTTTGTTGTAGTTTCAATAGATAGTTAGACATGAATATTGATGTTGTTATGTCAATGAGTTGTTGTTACAATTGAATTTATGTTTTCTAAGTTGTTATAGTTGTTGTATGCCAAATATTTTACAAGATATTCTTGATTTGTAATAAGTTTGTAGTGACATATAATTTGTTTATATTGTTGTTATAGTTTAAAGTAGTTTATATTAGCAATCAATAATGATTTTGTTGTTATTATGTCAATTTGTTGTTGTTAATGAAATATGAAAAACTATTGAATAAGTTGTTATAGATGTCGTGTGCCAAGTGTTTCACAAATTGCATTTGATTTGTAATGAGTTTGTAGTGAGATATAAGTTTATATTATGTTGTAGTTTATGTTGTTGAAATTTGATATAAACAAAATGTTGAAATGTGACAAGTGCTGATTTTTTGCTTTTAGAGATGGAAGGTGACAATGATATTACTCGATTCCGACACAACAAGGAGACTCTGATGTAGCTAAATATCACTAGAAGGGGGGTTGAATAGGGATTTTGCTGTTTAAAAATAATTTCTAAGTGTTTTAAAAACTATCCTCTCACTGAGGATGGCTAGCTCGAGGATGAGATTTTTCAACTTGTTAGATCTAAGTTGAGCAAAAGAGTAGGAGTAGAATAAGAGAGACACACACACAATTTTATACTGGTTCACCCAAAGATGGCTACGTCCAGTCCTCACACCCTTGTGAGATTTCACTAACTTTCAAACAGATCGATCCTCAACCAGAGGACGATTACAAACCGTGTATTCTTTAGCTTCACCAAGCTTACAATCAATTTCTGAATATTTCCAAGTGTAACTCACTAGGAAATTACAAAGTGATATGAGAGTGATTGATACTTAATACTTTCTCAAAAGATTTACAAAGATATAGTGTAGGATCAAAGAAAGTAAGAAGTGAGGGTGTTTAGCTCTTGATAGCTTTTAAGATGCTTGATCTTTTTATGCAAGTGTGTTGTGTGTTTTCCAATTGAGAGCTTGTATGCATTTTATAGAGATCCAAACCCTTGATGACTGTTGGACCTTATTTCAAACAATTCAAGTCTTTCATCATATTTACGGAATTGCCATTATAGCCATCCTCACTTTTCTTGTGATTTGATCTTGACAAGTCCTTGTCAATTCTCTTTTTCCAGCAATGCACAACTGTTATTTCACCATGTGAGCTGTATTTTTCGAAGACTTTAAGGTCTTTTGATGTTCATATCATAAGCCAAGTCTTTTATGACCATTGGAAAAACCATTTGAGAAATGCCAAGGTTTTTCTTCATAATTACGAAAATGTCATTCAGCTCATTTGAAATATGCATTCCACGTTCAAGTACGAGGTAGTTGTTTTCTTGGCACTTGGGGACACGTGATGTCCTTTTCTCTTTCCTTGTTTTAAGGTTTGAATATTGTGTGGAGTCATTTTCATTCTCTTTCTTCAAAGTCTTGATAAAGCTTCACATGTGAGCTTTTTCTCTTTCCTCCATTTAATGCCTTATTGCAACATGTGATGTCCTATCCATTCCTTTCTTCAAGACCTTGTTGAAGGCTTCACGTGAAGTCTTCTTCCCTTGCCTTAAGACATGTGATCAAGTTATTTAGGACTAGTTTGTTGTTGCCTTTTTGAAGGTTTAATATTATAATCCTTTTTAATTCACATAAAGGTACATGTAGCCTTTTGCCTAAGAAGCTTAAGACATGATGAGTTGCCTTCATAAAGTGTTGGGATGCATTCCAAAAAGTTGAATATAGGCACAAGCTAATATCATCATTCACCGTGCCTTTCTTTTTCATTCTTGCAACTTTTCTTCAAAGACCATTCTTTAAAATAATAGTATTTTGCCTTTATTGAATGAATCAACAATTCATTCTTTAATACCATTTTGCCCTTGTTGAATAAATCATTCTTTAGTACTATTCTGCCCTTGATGAATGAATTCAAATTATTCATTCTTTAATATTATTCTGCCCTTTGTAGAATGAATCTAAACCAGCGAGGATGCAGATCTACAGCTCGTGAGGCCATCCTCAACTTTTTCAATACTTAGCATTTTAACTTAGAATTTTCTTCTTTTTCCTTAATGAATGATAACATGTTTTCTTATGTGACTACACTCAAAAGCAAAGATTAGTCTTTAAAGCACAATCATAATCTTTAAATTAATTTTGTTATCATTAAAACCAATTAAGAGAGATTTTGTCTCAACAGACTCAACATGAGTTTGTACGCAAAAAGAGTCAAGCCATGGCTACTACAAAACGACAACAAGTTAGAGGTGAAAACTATCGCTCTCAAGCACATGTTGACGCTGAATATGTACAAGACGAGATGTCTGCGCTGCCGCCACTATTACCACCTACACCATTTCAGAGACTACCTTCACCACCACCACATGTTCAGAGGTTTCTAGAGGCCCTATTAAAATATATTTGCTACCACGTTTTGAGAAACATGTGACGATCCACATATGGATTAGATATGTAATTGTTTAATTATAGATTAATTATTTTAAATCTAAATGTATTTAATTATGTATTATTTATTTATTTAATTATGAATTTATTATTTATTTATTTAATCATCAAAAGAATAACAATGAATTATTTATTTATGTGAGCTTCAATTCCAACTTCTACCGTGAATTGGTTTTGGAATTCCATCAAAGTACTTGACTTAGCTGATCTTGGACACACATACTACAATTTAATAGACGTTTGACACTTGTCTGCATTTGCTGAGAGGTGGCACAAGGAGACTATCTCATTCAATCTTTCTATTGGTGAGATGATAATGAGTCTGGACGACGTGTTCTGTCTTTTGTACTTGCCCATTGCGAAACACTTCTTAACACGTACATTGCTAGTAAAAATGTGAGGGTTGCGTAACTGCGTAATGATCTTGGGTTCAGTTTAGATGATGCACAAACAAAGGTTGAAATAACTTGAGGAGTGCATGTCATATTCTCAACCCTTGAAGTTCAATTTTGACTCATTTGAACAAATTTGCTCAATTTGTTGATGATAACGAGGTGAGGGAATAACATAGGCTTAACGCCATAAGATGTTATCTTCTCTACCTTTTGGGCACTATCATATTCAGCGATAAAAGTGCAACGTATGTCGATATTATGTACGTTTAGTACTTCAGAGAATTAGGTAGTGTCCAAGAGTATGCAGAGGTGTTACTACTCTTAGTTTCTTGTACAATCAACTAGGGGATGCGAGCAAGCCAAAGACAAACCAACTAGCTAGTTACTTGTCCGCCCTCCAAGTAATTAAGAGTTACTCAATTTTTATAATTTATTTTTTTGTTTCAGGTGTGGATCATGCAACACTTTCCTATCATCTGTCTGCAGACTCTACAAACTAAATATGACGAGTCTCTCCTGAGTGCATGTATGTTTGTTCCATATTGAGATCATGGATTGGCAGAGACATATACAAATACACTTGATCGGTTGTAGGTCCAAGATTATTGGTTTGTTTGCTTATGACAACCACCGTTTAACTCGTCTGATAGAAGAAATATGTTGGTACTCTGGCTGAATTTGATGCGGATCTAGAATGAAGTGTCCTCATTTTCTTGAGCACATGCTTAGGAATTTGAATATATTTAGACCATCCTCAGACATCCAAACATATTTGTTGCTCCTACCATGAGTATGCAAGAAGTCGATTAGGCATATATGTATTTTAGATTGCATCTAGCTACTCCAAATATGCGGGGGTTATTCGTAGATAGAAGTTGAGAAAATTGTTTTGGCAAAACCCTTAATTAATATTTTGATGATAATCATATTTTTAATTAAATTTGTTAATTATGATTCTGATCATATTATCTATTAATATGTGTTTTGAGTGATTTATTTAAAGATAGGAAATCAAACACAAGTATACACATTAAATCACATGATATGTTTCAAAGAAATCAAGGGAGGCTGCATCATCATTTATGGTCCCATATCATACACACATCAAGACAAGAAGACACTTTTCAAAATAATGAAATAATATGGAAGATTTCTCAAAGGAATGTCAAACCAGATTGATGACAAAATGATTGCATAACAGAATGGATCATTTTGGGAAATCAAAATGAATGTTCAGATTAAAAAATTCGCACATGGGCTCTCCAAACTTAATGGACATTAATAACATACAAGGATTTAAAGGTATCTGTACAAATTAAGTTTGAAAGATAATTCATCAGGGAGTGATTAAGAAGGATAATGCAAGACATAACGTTTTAGTGCTAAGTATATTAGTAGAAGAATCTCATAGTTATCAAGATTGGACATAGCCTACCATGGGTGAGGATACATCTTTGTGTGATTTTCTTATGTTTTTGACCTTGCACTCACTCAAAAATCACATTTCATTTGCTTATAAAACTGACCTGTCTTATTTAAATTAACACATACATAACATTTTGGAGAATTAATTTCAACAAAGATTGTTTTTGAGTTAATTTAAAATTAAGTGCATGAATTAAATTTTGATTGATATTGCTACTTCAAAACTGTAGTTTGATATGTAATTTGATTTTATAGGGTTTTCCACCCTTTCATGGAATTGTTTTTAGAGGGAAATCCTTCGAGACCTGTAGACTTGGAGGTCGTCTTACAATAGGAGTTTGAGTCTGAGGTAGCTGACACACTACATATTTGAATGTACAACTTGAATGGTTAGAAATCTTGCACTTGAAGCACGTGAGACGATAGAGTAGGGAACTGGTGCATATGAATGTATGCAGTAAATCATTGATCACATATATATGATATGTTTTTATACTGTAGGAGGAGACGAAGTAACATTAGAAATAGAGTTACATAATAGTATTTATGTATTAAAGAATATTAATTTTAATTTAGATGTTCGTTGTTTTAATATTTTGGCTAATTATAATACTTTGGTTAAATTTACATAATTTTAATTTTGATTAATCTGATATTCTTGTCAAATTTTGATATTTGTGTTTCTAGAATAAAAGTTGTTTGTGTCTAAGTTGCTGGTAAAAATAATTTAAATTAAAAATTATATTAATAACATAATTTAATAATAAAATAAATTAATAAAATATAACATAACATATTATGCAATTACATAAACATTAATTAAATCACATATCTCTTAAGTTGGTCACAACATCCATTAAAGAGTTTCCCTCTTTAGAGAACATTAGTTTGGGGAACACTTAATGTACAACTTAATTAATCATTCGTCTTTATGAACATTGTTAATTGTGAACATGAATGTTACGTCTCTATCATTGTTAAATTACATCCAATCAAATAAATAGTATCTTTTGGGTTGCTATCATTGAATGTGACGTAAGTACAACAATATAATATATTAATCACCTTTGTAAACATTGTTAATTGTGAACATGGATCTTACATTTGTACCATTCTTAAGTTGCATCAAATCAAACAAATAGTAACTTCTTGGTTGCTATAATTGATTGTGATGTAACGACAATGATATGATATACTAATCTTATAGTTGTGTCACCAGTTACTCTAAATATGCAATTAAGATGATTTTTCAATTATTAAAGAGTACAATCGTTACGAATTTTAAATGTTACTAAAGATTTTAAATCTTCAAAATAAACTTTAGTTCGTTCTTGAATCATGTCTGAAATTATAATAAGAAAAAAGAAGTTTCAATAGACTTGAACCTATAACTACATGGCCTGATCAATTCGGCCAGGTACCTGCCATCTATTTTTATTGTTAAGCTCTTTGACGAGATGAAAAAACCAAAAGCTATGTCCATTATCCCTTGAATAGAAAGGGATGGACGGGTAGAGGTCATTGGTGTCCCCTCCAGAAGCTCACAAGGACTAGTCAATATGCTTTTTTCTCATGCCTTTATTTTGTTCATGTTCGATATTCTGGTGTCCTATGCATAGGAACCACACCAATCCATCATGAACTTGATTGTTAAACTCTATTGTGGTGATGATACTGTAGGGAAGGCCCTAAAGATGTGGTAATGTATTTTACTTGAAAATAACACTTCAGTATACAACTAGATTCACACATTCGATATTTAATTTATGTAAAATTACACTATCGAATCCATGAATGCAATAGTCTATTTGAAAAGAAATTGTAGAAATTTTAATATGCAAAACTAGAAAAAGTTGTGCACATAACCAAAATCATATCAATGCCACAAACAACAAAAACAACATATATGCATGAATATATATTTGATTTAAACATCATATAAAAAAATATGCCATACATTTCATTATACCCATAATTGTGATATACATTTAATAGCATCCTAATATGGTTTTATAGTCCTATACATCTTAACTAATCTATTCAAAGGTCAACAACATCATTTTCTTCTATTACTTCAGTCGGTTTATCAAAGTTTGACTTTTTTCAATGGTTGAACACCTTTTTCAATTTCCATGAGTCCATCAAGTAAATACATCCTTTCCACAAATGAATCCTCCCATGAATCTGTTTTGGGTTTGGGGTGCACTCTCCATTCTATAGATGTCGAAGGTAATGGTTAAATGTTCTTCAAGTATACATAATCTAAATGATTTTAGTTGACTCATCCAACGCACAAAATACATTAAGTTGGATTTGGGGTGGACGACCTCATAGTGGTAGAAAAGTTTCAAAAACTTCATCTTGAAATCTTGTCAACTCAATTACAATTATATTGAATTGCAACAAGATGTCTCATTTTTAGAAATGACGTCCACTTTTCTGTAAGTGCTTTATAAATCTTTCCATAATACAAAACATTTTTGATAACATTTAATCGTTTCTCGGATGAATAGAGTTTGACACAATTTGACTTGTGCCTATTTATCTCTTTAATAAGATAATGTCAGACAATTGCATGATTTTCCTCGTCCTTACCAAGATGTGCAACGACAACATGAAATCCATAATTCTCATCACCAACAACATCCATAATTTTGTCAATATATGGATGCATCAAAAGAGGTATATGGTTAATAAATAGTTTTTTTGGTTTAGGGAATGAATTAGGCAACGGATTTCCAATACGATGCTCTTCTTTCTTGGGCATGATAAATTTGATTTAGAAACTAGACCGTTCGAGATGTAATGAATCAACATGCTCCCACAAAGACGACGAATGTTTAGTTGACCTACCTATTGACCTAACCTTCTTTGGTGCGCCATTGGTTTTCACCTTTTCACTAGATGGATTCAATGACATCATTTCAAGGAAAGCTATTTCATGAATTTCCTCATTGATAAGTAGTTTCACATTATAATTTGTTTTATCAAATTGGTCCTAAAATATAAACGTATACCTAAATTTTATATATTATCAAATGAATTCACTAAATTAGCAATTTTTTAATTTAACTAAATTAAAACATACCTAAATTATGTTCAACTCTGTTAAAATAGAAACATTTGAATTACCTTCTTCTATTACGACAACATCATCATCATCAAACTATTACCTCTTACAGTAAGTTGTACCTCATCAAGTCGAATAGGTGTATCATATGTTACTTTCTTAGAAATGATACAAACACATGATAAACCGTAAGCTTTTGTAATTACACAACCACACTTTGTATTGTATATACTGCAATCATTTGCTCGTGCTTCTTCGCAATAAACAAAATTCAATTCAGCTCTTGAAATTTTAAACACCAATTTCAAATACAAATTATTGTCTTTGTATTTATGTTCTAATACAATCAAACTCAATCCAAATGAGATTTGTATCTCTATGAACTGTGTTTGCATCATATTGTTTACCGCTTCTCATCCCTTCACCAAATCACCTTTATTATCAGACAAATACTTTTTCAACCTATCGTGAGCAAAGTCAACTTTAATTGTAGTTGTATTACCAAAGTGCAACACATGGTCTTTCCATGCTCTGACAATTTTCTCCTTCACCATATGTGTAATAATCCAACAAATAAAAATAATTACAACAATCTAGAATTTAACTAGTGGAATTATTAAATTAAAAATGTTAGAAATTGTTTAAAAATTAATTAATTAAGGAATGGACAATAAGGTAATATTGAAATAAATCTAAAGGGCAAGGAAAAAAAATTCTTCCATATTCCCTCCTTAATGTCATTTATAGAAAAACCATTCTTTTTTACCAGTCTTTCTTCTTCTTCTTCTTCTCGTGTGCAGCCCCAAAAATTTTCTCCATTGTAACTGTTCATTTGAACTCCAAACCTTCAATTTCCCTTCCTTTTCCAAATCTTTTAGAACCAAAAGGTTCTTAAGACTCTTGAAAAATGTTTTCTCCTCTTCAGTATCCAAATCCGTCCCTCCATTATTTTTAAATCCAACCAACTCGGTAAGGCAAGGAAGAACCCGACCCAGTCAAGAGAAAACAAATTGAATCAAGGAGCTTGAAGTCAAGAGGAGTTCAGAAAAATGATTTTGAAACATCACCCATTCTTATTCTACAATTGTGAGTTCTTTACATTAAGTTTTTGTTTTGGTATCATGAGAGATTGGGGAATAAATCCATTTTCAAGTTTTCTTAATAAATTCTGAATTGATTTGAGGAAAAGTGAATGAAAGAAATTAGTAGGAATGGGTGAGAAAAATGAACATTAAGCATATAGGGAATTTTTACAAATTGTATTTTAATGATAGTTGATGGCATGCATGTTGTAAACTTTAATAGTAAGTTTTTTAAAATCAATTTATGTATTAAGACTATTTAATTAAAGTTAGTATGCTTTTCGAGCATGAATTTTGCTTGTTACTATTGTTGCCTCTGATGCGTATGCAAAACTGTGAGTTTTGCCTCTTGTAAAATGTTGGCATCATTTTACTTCTGATGGTCGCCCTTAAATTATAAGTGTTCAGTCTCTCAAAAACTAATGTTAAGTTTACCTTTGGTCTAGTTTCTGTCTTTGATTCCAACTTTAAATTACGGACTTATAATTTATTTTATATGACTCAAATTGTGTATCTTTAAGTTGTTGTGAAAAAGAATGTATGCATGACATAACATCTCAATTTCTTTAAGTTGTTGTGAAAAAGAATGTATGTATGACATAACATCTCAATCTCATAATGCATCCCATTCATATGAATTCATGGCCCAAGTCATTGTGAGACATTTGATGGGATTGTTTAAGGTATGAAACAACATGTAAAGGAAAAATAATTGAGACACTGGTTGGGATTGTGGCCAAACCAACTTTATTATTCATGTTCAATTGTTCTGGTAACCCACATTAAAACAATTGGACAACTTTTTCATACTGTAATGAAAAGTTTAAGTCATGTATTTTAAAAGTTTCTAAATTAAAATAAGGTGTCAATTGACATAGTTTTATGAAAGTGTTTTATTGCATAAAGAACATATTATTTCATGTTTTTTTTTGTTTAAATATATTTTTGGTTCTTGCAAATATGATTCGTTTGATTTTAGTTTCTGTAATTTTTTTTTTGGTTTGATTTATTCCCTTGAAAATTCGAACAAGTTTTAAAAAAGTCCTTTATAATTTTTTTTTAGTAAAAAAATGTAACATGACTAATTTTGGATGAAGTGACACATGATGACTGTGTAATTGTTGTTGACTAGACAATATGTTTAAATCTAAAATCAAAACGAAACATATTTGCAAGGACCAAAAATATGTTTAAATCTTTTTTTTTTTCTATGCCTCCTTGAGAGAAATATTTTTATTGTCCTTCCCCTTATTTTTGAACTTAGTGGGATTTATTTCTCTCCCCGTTTATTTTAAAATCTAGCAGTTGGAGGTAGTTATGGAGTAGCTTGATGTTGAAGGATTAATTTAGTTTTTTTATATTAGTCATGATGTAGTAAGGCTTGATGTATTAAGTTTATGTAAAAGTCAAATTTAGAAACGTGGTTGATCCAATGTTCCTTATGAATCAGTTTCAAGCAGTTGCCAACTATAATTCTATATATAGTTCAATTGTCTAAATTTGATTCTTATTGTTTATTTTTCTTACATGTCTCTTTATTATTGAGATGTATGGATTATAATGTCAAATTCTAGATGCTTGATATTAGGTGTTACAACATCCAATATGATACTTTTGACATATTTGAGAAATTTTGAAAAAAATTCAAACACCTTTTTGAACACGACAAAGACACCAACATATGCATCATTTGAAGGAGATTCCTCTATAATGTGTGAGTCTAGTAGTGTAAGTTTTTGAAAACACACTACCGAATGCGTGAATTCGATAGTGGTAAGTTCTTAAAAAAGGTACTACCAGATCCCAGAATCCGTACTACTCTACCAAAATGATGAGTAGGATTTTAGAGTTACATTACCTTTGCAATGAAGAAAAATAGAGTTGATGATGTCAATAGATAGAATAATCGGGATTTTGAACTCTAAAAACTTAAAAAATAAATGAAGTATTTGAGGTTGAGTGTCGATAAAGAAGTGTTTGGTGAGAAGACTAAGATGACTTATGTGTTAGCATCTATCAGATGTCGGAATCCGATAACTTAAATTACCGAATTCATGCATTCAGAAATTTATCGACTAAGAAAATAGGATCCAATGAAAAATAAATTTAACAATTTGAGAGACATCTTAACAATAGTGAAAGAATGAACAACTCTTATTTTGAAAGTAGAATTGAGCCGACCCATTAAACAAAAAAAACTATGCAAGCAAACCTAGGGATCTGTTTTAATATCTTTTATATTCATATGTAATTAAAAAACTTTTTTTGGTATAACAAAAACATACTATATTAACTTCAAGAAAGAGACCCAAAAGAAATACTGGATAAACTATTAACTCGTGTTGCATATATCTTGTCAGAAAACCTCATGTCGCATATATTATTTTCAATCATTATCAACGGTCCGAAAGAGACGATGGAAAGAAATAATCAACACATCCTAATTGATACCATCTCTATTTTTATATAACATTTTATTGATTAAATTATAAAGATTAAATAAAATTAATTATTGTATTAAATTTATTAAAAATTTAAATTATTTTAGAAAAAATTTATGTAAAAATGATATTATCTGGTTAAAGGTAGATTAATAAAATAATAATTAATTAAATTGAAAAATTAAAAAAGATTTATAAAAAAGACAGAGAAAATCCACAATACTTATATATTTTAAAAAATATGTAGTAAAAAATGTAATTAATTTTAATTAATGTTAAGATAAAAAAAATGTACACAATTGTAAAATTATAAATAAAATCAATTATATGAATAATTATAATGAAAATTAAATATTATTATTAATATAATAATTTGATTGATTAATTATATAAAAAAAATTTATATTAACTGTTTATATAAATTAAATTTATAAAAAATAGTGATATAAAATAATTAA
>JBBPBR010000008.1:46215077-46233643 GCA_037974775.1 Cicer pinnatifidum | reverse complement strand
GTGTATGTATGAATCAAATATTTGTCTCTCAAACTTAGTAAAATAATAATAGACAACAAAACTCTTCAATAAATTCAATGACATTTCTAAAACTAAATTTAAATTCAAGATTTTTACGGTCTTATCCAAGTACTTTTGAGTAAGCCAAATCCTTCTTTTACATTAATACATTAATAATGAATAATAAAAATTTAAAATATATTTTTTATTAATAAAAAAATAATAAGTGACATTTAAAATTCACACAAATAATTACGAGAAATTTCAATCAATTACATAATATTATATAACTTAACAATATTATTAGTTTAATTAGGTCTTTGAAACAAATTAAGAGCATATCTATCTATACTATGGACTAGTACTATATATTTCTATTACTATAATAATAGTACAATTTCAATGAAATAGCATCGGATGCACTACAATTAATTTTTTTCACACCTATTCATTACATGTGGGAATTCTACATCAATGCATTTATACAAAAACAGTCAATTGGTAATTTTGTTATGATGTGGCGATGTTTGTGTGGTCTTATTTAATATACATGTCTATAATAACCAAAAAAATCAAGTAACGATAAATCTTTTATATATGATTTAAATATCAAATTACTTTGTGTAGTATTTGGAAACTTATTACTTATGAATATGAAGATTAGTTTTGTGTGCATTATATCGGTTAGTATTTTGGATCTAACAATTTATCCTATTTGAAAACATATTATTTTAATATATTACTTATTAATACTTTGTTATAAGTTTAATGTTATTTTTAATATTTTACAATTTATCCTAATTTTATAATGTTATTGTTATTTTATTTTTTAGTAATTAAATATAATAATAATAATAATACATATTAGCAAAAAAGTATTCTTCAATTGAAGTGGAGATAGAAATATCAGAAGAAAAAGGGAAATAGGAGGACTTTTACGGTAGGGCCAAAACTTCAATTTTATGAAAATAGAGAGACAACAAATTATAGGTTTTAAAATAGGGGACAAGAATTTCAATTTTTTGAAAATAGATGGACCAAAGTGCATCTAAGCCTCAATTTTTTTTTTTTTTTTTTATAAATTCAAAATATGATCATGCACTATTGATGTTTGATAAGCAAGAACAAAGGGTGACACCAAAACAATTCACTAGATTAATTGGAACAAATGTTGTCAACCGAAGAATAAAGGGGAGTTGATTTCTGAAGCTTCAAAGCTTTCAATCTTGTCATCCTTTCTAAATAGGGTTCACACATTTTATCTAGCTCGACTCTTCGATAAGCAACTCCTCGAAAGCACGGTACTTTTCGACATGTAATCTTCTTAAAACTCAACATGACCATCCACGTAATTATACTTGTCAAAGTATTCACATCACCATATCGATACTTAAAAGGGGTTGCTTGTGAAAAGGCATGTTAACACTAGGAAGCATTAGAATTATCTTCTACCTCGAGCCCTTGGTGGCCTAATTCTACTTGATGTACCAAGTTATGGAACCTCATAATGAAGCAACTTGAAAAATTACTTCCTGACTCGGATGTGGCTGAAGCTATGAGTTTTAGACTCACTCTAAATTTATGTTAATTTGAGTTGTCAACGCATCACGATAGAAAAAGACCACCTCAATGTTGTTTAGGTTCCACTATTGTCGATTGTCACAATTTTCTTTCTTTATTTCCTATATCTATTGTGGCTCATATGAATAGCACTACTAATATATCTGCTCACAATTTAACCAAATTTACTTTAATTTCAAAAGACATTATTTAAATTAAGGAATGGTCGTATTGTATCCACCTTTTTATTGTAGCTAATTTAACTGACTAATGAATTTTCTTTCATGTAAAAAAAAAAACATAGTTCCGAAACCTAATTCACAACTAGAGTTACAAAATGTTCACACCAGTACATGCCATGACACACCCTCTCTACTTTTATAGAACAAAGAAGAATTGAATGCAAATGTAATTTTTCTTTATAAAAAAGTAAAATAAATAAATGAATTTTCAAATTCTTAATGTATTATATATAATAATTTTTATGTAAAAATGTATAACTTTTTTAGATACACATAATCAAATTACATCATAATATTCCTTTATTATATAATTTTTTACAATATTTCTACAAATATATATTCAGTGAGATGTCATTAAATGCATGTGTAATTATTTTAGTTATTAAGTGTTTGTTTTGTTTTGCGGTGACAAACATTAACTTGAAATCAAATGATTTTGTACAATAATTTATGTTTAATTACATTCATGTAAAATTGGGTTAATTGACCGATAAATCTAATGATAAAAATTAATTCTAGAGACAACAACTCCAAATTTTAATTTCAAATCAACATCAATAGTGAAGGCAAAATTATTTTACTTGAGAACAACTAATTATGTTAAAATGGAACAAAAAACGGCTAAATCCATTAAATAGTGTATACTTTGTTTTGTTGCTGTTGGTGTGAACCGAGTATCCTCTAAACTAATTCCTCGTGCTGGGTAGGACCACAATGAGTGAAAAAGTCCTCCCTCAAGAGATTTAACACTGTTGCATTCATAAATAAGAATTCAAACTAATGATCTCTAGTTAAGTCGAAAGAAACCCTTACTATTTCATCCAAGTGCTCTTGCATGTATAATTTGTTTTCTTATAAAGAAAGAATTACATACTTGAAGTAGCAATGCTAATTTACAAGGAAGAGGGAGTTTGAATTGTAAATTTACCTATTTAAAATTTCCTGTTAAAAACTTAAGAGAATAACTCAAGATTGATCTTGGTTGTGAAAACAGAAAACGGAGAATGTTCTTGGCTCATGACTAGAAAACAGAGAATGTTCTTGGTTAGTTACAATCAATAATTTAACTTATCTATTTAACTTGATAATCAAAGAAATTGAAAGTAAATAGATAAGGGAAGAGATACAACATAAGGATATATCCTAGTTCATCCAACTCGGGCTATGTCCAGTCCTCACAACTGTGAGATTTTTCACTAAATGTTCAAACAGAGAACAGTATTGGTTTTACAGCACCAGTTCACATCAATCTTGATATGTTACAAAGCAAGTCTTTCTCACCTAAAAATGAGTTTAAATCAGGTCACCTATCAATCTTTATAGATGATTTTACACTTCACCTTTTAACCATAGAGAATTTTCTACAAACTACTCAAACTATACTCAACACTTATAGTCTTGAGTTTACACAATAATAATTTAGATTATTTGGTATAATATGAGTAATCTCAACACTTATTTGAGGTTAGATTTTTTACATAAGATTAAGTAAAATAATAACAAGAGATTCAAATATGAATAACACTTATTCTTTTGATGAATGAGAGATTTCAAGTGTATAAATGTAAGTAAGTGATGGATTTTCTTAGCACTTGAAGTTATGATTTTTCCTTGAGCTTAGGGTTCCTTTTACAGACTTCAAGAAGGTTGATGACAAATAATTTGATCGTTGGAAAGTGTCCAACTATCATGTGTTAGATTTGATTAAAGACCAGACTTTTGTTAACCAAGAACGTTCTTGTCTTGACCATTCTTCGTTTTGCTTTTGTGTTAATAATTGTTGATATGTAGCTTCTCATTCTTAATTGTGATTTATTATCTTTCGTTATATGCACGTACATCTCATAGTTGTGTTTAATATATTCAGTTCAAGACTGTCTTTTATTGCATAAGATTTTTGTCATTAAATTATACATTTGCTCCCTTAAGTTATTATTTGATTTCACTTTAGCTCCTTAGTTTTTTTCATTTCATTTTTAGTCATTTATTTTATAAACGTTAGACAATTTGATTTCTCAAGTTTTTTTTCTTTTCGATTTAGCCCCTTAAATTACAAACATTAAATTTGTTGATCCCTAAAGTAACAAATATTAGATAGTTTGATTTTGTCTAGGGGCAAAGGAAGAAGGGGAACGTACAAGCATCATGGTCCCACCAAATTCTAGATTCATTTGAGTTATACATAGTCATTTATTATATGGCCCTATAATTAGTCAATTACTTTACAAATTTTACAAAAAGTAACTATATATGTCTTTGGTTAGTAATTTTTGTCCTTGAGTTTGTCTTCCCTTAATTAGTTTAATCCTCAAACGTGCCATTCATTAATCAATTTGATCCATAAAATCACTGACAAAAGAGAAGCTTGATGATATGTTTGTAATTTCGATGCATTTTTTTTAACTCTCTAGTTCTCATGGAAATGTGACCCTAGTAATCTAGAGTTCATATGGGAGAAAAGTAAAGTCTGATCCATAATTATTCTATTTAAGATTCGAACTCGAGTTCTTCCGAACGATTCGTCCTTAATTAAAGCTTATTAATCACTCGATACATTCAAGACTATATTAACTACATTTCACATATTTAATTCAGAAATCAAAATGACTTTAATTTTATATAAATATTGAAGTTTTAGTCACAATCCCTTTAAATAATGAATCATGTCTCCACCATTGGTCATGTTTATCAATATTTAACATTTTTAACTTAAGATATAAAAGTGTAGTCTTTATATTTTAAGAGATCAAAGTGACTAAAATTTGTAACTTAAATGATTAAATTAAAAGACGAAAACATTATCTAACCTTATAAAGAGTCAAAATAAAAACATAAAAAATCTTAATAGATTAAAGTGAAATATAAAAGTATCTTACGGGCTAAAAATATAATTTAAACTATAAATACTCTAAGAAATAAAAACATAATCTAAAGACCTCAAAAAAAAAAGGAATATTCCATGTCAAACAAATCTACACAATCATTTGCATTTGCTTCTATGTAGACTATAATTATGAGTAACTCAAGTTTGTTAATGAATAAGCTTTAGAAGAGGGGTAATTGAAGGTAGGGAAAAACATAAGGATATAGTATTTGAATTAGGGATGGTAAAAATATCCACACTCGTGGATATTTGTAGAAAAGATCTATGATGAATATAAAGCGACAAATTATTAATGAAATAAATAGATAAATAGATTATCCACCGATTAACGGGATGTCGGTATTAAGGTACCCGTATTTGTAACAAATCTATTATATATATTTAAAACAGATGTCGCTGTCAGCTCATCATATTTCCTCGACTTATGCAAATATTTTCCACATCAGCTAAAAAGCTCATGTTTACGTCTTGCGAGTTTACTCTACTCAATTTCTAAATTCCTAATTTTATTTTGTATTTCTTCCACAATTTCATTTTTTTTTCATTTTTTCTCCATTTTAATTTTTTTAATCATATCTTCAGCTTCTCTTCTTCCTTCGACAATATATTTAGTCTCTTTAATCCATGCTTTTGCTTCTCCTATTTCTTTGACAATTTCTCTAATCTCTTTAATCCTTATTTTTTTTTATTCCTTCCACAATTTTTTTCTTCTATATTCTATGTTTTTAATCATCTTCTGCTCCCAATCCTCCTCCCGCCGCATTATGATGTATGTAATTTCTTTTTTAAAAAAACCCTATAATTATTGTTGATTTCATTATTGAGTTATATTTGTATTATATACGCTATATATGATATGGTTCAATGTTGATCTTTTAGAAACATGCCAACTATTCATTTACTCGTAAATACTGACTTCCTTAATTTGTTGTTTCAATTAAAGCAGGAATTTGATGGAAAAAGATCATGAAAGATATTTGGAACCATAGAACCGCAGTCTGTGTCTGCTTTGTCATTCTCGACCGTCTCGCCGATTAATAATTCGAAATCATCTTCTTCGACGTCTCTCCGCGGTAACTATTCGAAATCGTGAAATCTGATTGATTATAATCAAATTGTATTCATTTTTTTATAAATTATTTTATAAAATTATTAGTCATTTATCAATGGAAAAAACCTCCAAAATTTATTTGATAATATTATTTTATAATAAATTTATAAATTATAAAATTATTTTACAATTATTTATAATAATTTTATAATTTATAAATTATTTTATAATTCGATAATAATTATTTTATTATAAATTTATAATTACTTTCAATTTATGTCAATCAATTATATGAGTAACATTATAATGCATTTATAACATTTTACGTTATCAATCCATTTCATTTTAATTTATGTCAATCAATTACTTTCAATTTATTTCTCAATACATTTAAATACATCAAAAATAAATTAATATATATATATATATATATATATATATATATATATATATATATATATATATATATATATATATATTGTTAGACATATGTTCGTTTTTGATATTATTGACAAACATACAGCTTGAAATAAATCTAACATTGTAAACTGAGAAAAATTTCAGGAACAACAATTCAATCCTACAAACTTGAGACAATTGCTTGGAACTCAAGAAATCAACAAAAGCTTGAAGATCCATAAGCAAATCGATTAGTAAAATCGATTATGTAATAGGGTTGAATGTTTTTATGAAGTCTGGGATTAACCAATCGATTGGCAAAATCGATTTGCACAACTTCTGAAAAATCAAACAGGCTATCAATCGATTAGCCAAATCGATTGATACACTTATTTGAAAATAAATTGTGCAAGTCAGAGAGCCAGTTTGCCACAAATCGATTAGGCAAATCGATTGATTAAATCACCAAGACTGAACTGATTGTTTACATCGATTAGACAAATCGATTGGTACATTTACTGATATTAAAATGTGCAAGTCAATGGCATGTCTTGCAAGCAATCGATTTGGAAAATCGATTAAACCAATCACTTCTTTATTTTGTTTTGTCTAAATCGATTGACACAATCGATTGTGAATGTCCCAGAGCCAAACATGCTTAATAAATCGATTAGGCAAATCGATTCACTAAAACAAGTTTCAAAATAACTTTGGTCTGGAACATACACAGTCGATTAGCACAATCGACTTACATACTTCCTTTGATACAAATGTTGGCATCAATCGACTTGGTAAATCGATTGAATGAACCAACTGATGAAATGTGCTTCAGACTTAAAGTCCACAATCGATTGACCAAATCGATTGGTACAAAAAGTTTTAGAAAAAGAGATGACTAAAATGGTTGAATCGATTAAATACATCGATTGTTTTGATCTCGTTGTTTGAATAAAACACTTCAAGTCGATAATCAATTCAATTATATACATTCATCAAAGTCTGAAGAACCCATTTAAAATAATCGATTAGGTAAATCGATTAGGTAATGCAGTTTCAAGATTCAAGAAAAACAAGATTCGCAAAATCGATTGGAGCAATCAATTAGCATGCTATATAACTTTAATGAATCGATTGGGCAAATCGATTCATATGTTGTTTTTCCTGAAACTATATAAACTGCTTTCATTAACTTCTTCTCATAACTATAATCACAAGATAACAACTTGATAATATCAATTGCAATCATACACCACTAATTCTTTCTCATATGATATTACTTTGAATATCCTTTTCAGCCATGAACAATATACACTTTGTGATCAACAAGGATGGAAAAAGACTGAATTGAGAAAGATTGCTTTGAGAAGAAGAAAGATCAAGAACTTTGTAAAATTGATATGTTTCAATTTATGTAAACCATTTTCTGTAACGAAATTACTTTGAGAAAATCCAGTTGCTACTGGTGGTGTTATTCGAGGTTGAGGGTAGTCAACAAGAAGACGCTTGACTGAATTCTTTGTCAAGTTTATGGGACTTAAACTTGGGAATTCAGGGAGGGAAAGATAGAACAAGTAGAATAGTTTAAGATTGGTGCGAGGCGCTGTGTATAATCTGTAAACTGATTCTAAGAAGTTCTATAAGAAAGGCTAAGATCCTTTTGGATCTTGGGACTGGATGTAAGTCGTCACGAGACGGTTGAACTAGTATAAATATCCGCGTACACTTTTCTTTCTCTTATCTCGTTTAAATTTCTGCACTTATTACGTTTTTGATATTGATTGAATGCATGATAAAGATTATGTGTTAAGTGAATTTACATGATTGATTGTCTTAACATGGTTGCATGAAAATCAATATCTTGGATAATAATTGTTTCTGTTGCATTTCTCCATATATACCATGATCCATATAATTCGACATTCATTAGAATTGTATATTAGGGACCTTGTTTAATGTTGTGTTTAATAAATTTACAATTTGTTAAACTGCTGCGCATATCTGTTAGAATAAGCATTCTTCCGCATATTTTTTTTATCATACAGCGGTTACATATACCATCAATTGGCATCAAGAGCCTATTTTTGTTAGAGTAACTCTCATAAAAAATCATAACCTCTGATTTCCTAGGAGAGGGTGCATCATTAGCTAGGCCTCCCGCCTTTAACGGGGCCGCATACATGTATTGGAAACAACACATGTTAATTTTTCTTGAAGCTAGTGGTATTGATATTTTAGATGCAGTAGAAAATGGACCTTTTGTGCCAACCATAGCAGGTACTGGTGAATCAGCAATCCTAAGGCCAAAAAGTGACTGGTCTGAGGAAGATAAAAAGAAAGTTGGGTACAACGCCAAAGCCAAGAACATTATAACTGCAGCCTTGAGTCATGATGAATTCTTTAGAGTCTCAAATTGCAAAACAGCAAAACAAATGTGGGATACACTTCAGCAAACGCATGAAGGAACCACAGACGTAAAGAGAGCTCGGATAAATACTCTCATGCACGAGTACAAATTGTTTAGCATGAAGAAAGAAGAATCAGTAAACGACATGCAGACCCGATTCACGCACATAGTCAACAACCTAAATGCCTTAGGCAAAGAGATTGATAATGATCAGCAAATTAGCAAAGTGATGAGGTGTTTGACTAGGGAATGGCAACCAAAAATCACTGCCATTGCAGAATCTAAGGATCTAGGAAGCATGACAATAGCTACATTGTTTGGAAAACTGAGAGAGCATGAGATGGAACTACATCGACTCAATGAAGCTAAGCAAGTTGACAGGAAATGTAAAGGATTGTCGTTAAACGCCCAAACACATCAGTCTAAATCTGAACATGAGACCAACTCAGATGAATCAAGCAGTGAGGATGATGAGGAACCTGAACTGGGGTTACTTGTCAAGAGATTTAAGAAATTTATGAAAAAGAAAGATAGTAAATTCAGAAAACAATCCAGCTCGAAAAACAATGACGCTAAAACAGTTACATGCTACGAATGCGGCAAACCTGGTCATATAAAAGCTAATTGTTACAAGCTGCAGAACAAAAACAGAAATTCCAAAACTAAAGATAAGGAACCAGCTCAGAAAAACAGAAAAGCATATATTGTGTGGAATGACAACGAAGAATCCTCCACATCTTCCGAAACTTAAGAAGCAAATCTGTGCCTCATGGCTAACACGGATTCTGAATCAGAAAGTGAGGTAAGCTCTCAATATAATCCTTCTTTTGATGAACTGCAAGATGCATTTAACGAACTGCATGCTGAATATGTTAAATCTGTTAAGCAGTTAGTTAGCACTAAGAAAATGCTTGAACAACAATGTAAATTGCATGATCAAATGAAAATTGATTATAAAAAGATTGAGGACTTATGTGAACAATTGAAAAAGGACTCACATGATAAATCTGTCAAATGCATTGATCTTGAGAATTCTGTTGCATTATTGAAGTCTGATTTATTGAAATTCTCTAGTATCAAGGATAAACTGGATGATATTCTTAACAACCAGAGAAATGTCAATATAAAATCTGGACTTGGTTTTAATCGCAAAATGCATGCAAATCAGAATATGACTAAACATGGCATAGGTTATGGTAATGTTAAACATCACCAGAAATTTGCTAAGTCTAGTCACATGCATAATGTCTTTGTCAAACCAAAACAATCTGCATCCTCTGTTGTCACTTGTCATTTCTGCTGTAGAAAAGGACATTTTGTTTACAATTGCAAATTTAAAAGACTTGCCAATAGAGGATGTAAACAGATTTGGAAGATTAAGACACAAAATGTTAAAATTGACCCCCAGGACCCAATTTGTATTGGGGACCAAAATTTAAATTCTAATCCTATTGCAGGTATGCTTGAGATCCACAAAACACCAATGGTATCTTGATAGTGGATGCTCAAAGCACATGACAGGGGACAAATCTATGTTCATGTCCCTAAGCCTAAAAGAAGATGGATTTGTCAAATACGGTGACAACAATAAGGGTAAGATCTGCGGAATTGGTGACATAGGCAGTGAATCAACTATTATCATCAAAAATGTCTTATACGTAGAAGGATTGAAACACAATCTTCTAAGCATAAGTCAACTGTGTGATAACGACTTTCAAGTTGGTTTTTCTCCACTTTCCTGCATTATTGAGTATGAACTTGATAAAAGCATAAAACTGGTAGGTAATAGAGTTAATAATATCTACATGTTGGACTTAACTGTTATGCCTATTAATTCTGTTTATTGCTTATTATCAAATGCTGATGAAACATGGTTATGGCATAAACGCATTGCACACATTCATATTGATCATTTGAATAGACTTGTTAGCAAGCAGTTAGTCATAGGTCTTCCCAATAGAAAGTTTTCTAAGAATAGGTTGTGTGATTCTTGTGAGAAAAGTAAGCTTGTTAAGTCTTCTTTTCCCCCAATAGATATGGTCAAAACCAATAGGGTTTTACAACTTATCCACATGGATTTGTTTGGACCATCCCAAGTGAGAAGTTTTGGTGGTAATATGCATGGATTTGTGTTAATCGATGACTATTCTAGATTCACTTGGACCTACTTTCTGACTCATAAAAGTGACACTTTTTCTGTTTTCAAAAAGTTTGCAAAATTAGTTCAAAATGAAACAAGTCAGAAAATTATGTCCATCAAAAGTGATCATGGAGGTGAGTTCCAAAATGATTCTTTTGATACTTACTGTGAAGAGAATGGCATACATCACATGTTTTCAGCCCCTAGGATACCTCAGCAGAATGGTGTAGTGGAGAGAAAGAATATGTCTTTAGAAGAGTTGGCTAGGACCATGCTGAAAGATTCAAATACTCCCAAGTATTTCTGGGCTAATGCGATTAACACTGCCACACATGTTATCAACAGGGTGTTGATTCGGCCCATACTTAAGAAAACTCCTTATGAGTTGTTCAAGGGTAGAAAGCCTAATATTTCCTATTTTAGAGTGTTTGGTTGCAAGTGCTTTGTTTTGAATAATGGTAAAGAACACCCAGGCAAGTTTGATCCCAAGGCAGATGAGGGTATCTTTCTAGGTTATTCCCAAACTAGCAAAGCCTATAGAATCTATAACAAGAGAACAAAAACAATTGAAGAGTCAGTTCATGTGAAATTTGATGAGCTTTTCAAAGAAAACTTGAACAATACTCCTTCCTATTTTAGAGTGTTTGGTTGCAAGTGCTTTGTTTTGAATAATAGTAAAGAACACCCAGGCAAGTTTGATCCCAAGGCAGATGAGGGTATCTTTCTAGGTTATTCCCAAACTAGCAAAGCCTATAGAATCTATAACAAGAGAACAAAAACAATTGAAGAGTCAGTTCATGTGAAATTTGATGAGCTTTTCAAAGAAAACTTGAACAATACTCCTTCTATTGTTGATGCTACTTTGGATGAAGTTATAGAATCTGAACCTTTAGAACCAAAGGAACCTACACCTCCAATAAATGGTGACTGTGTTGAACCCATTAGAATAGATGAGTTACCTAAGGAGTGGAAGTTCAATAGAAACCATCCCATAGACAACATCATAGGTGACATCTCTAATGGAGTGGCAACTAGAAGGAACCTTAGTCATTTTTGTAACCTTACAGCCTTTGTATCTCAGATTGAGCCTAAGAACATTAAAGAAGCCTTACTAGATAGTGAGTGGATACTTGCTATGCAAGAGGAGTTAAACCAGTTTGAGAGAAACAAGGTGTGGGAGCTAGTACCTAAACCAGAAAACCAGCACATCATAGGAACTAGGTGGGTGTTTAGGAACAAGCTAGATGAGAATGGTGTTATAACTAGAAATAAAGCTAGGTTAGTGGCCAAGGGTTACAACCAAGAGGAGGGAATAGATTTTGATGAAACCTATGCCCCTGTAGCAAGACTAGAAGCCATTAGAATACTCCTTGCTTATGCTTGTATAATGGACTTTAAGCTTTATCAAATGGATGTGAAAAGTGCCTTTCTCAATGGTGAGATCCAAGAGGAAGTTTTTATTAGCCAAACACCTGGCTTTGAAAATCCAGAATTTCCAAATCATGTGTACAAACTAACAAAAGCCCTCTATGGATTGAAACAAGCTCCTAAAGCTTGGTATGAGAAACTTAGCAATTTCCTCATTTCACAAAACGTTTTGAGAGGAAATGTGGACAAGACACTTTTCATACAAACTAATGACAAAGATATCTTGCTGGTCCAAGTTTATGTTGATGACATAATCTTTGGATCCACAAATGATAAGTTGTGCAAAAATTTTGAAAATTTGATGAAAGGTCAATTTGAAATGTCAATGATGGGTGAACTATCATACTTTTTGGGATTTCAAATTAACCAAAGCAAGCAAGGTATCTTCATTAGTCAAACAAAATATTGTAATTATTTGATAAAGAAATTCTCCTTTGATAGCTTCAAGCCCATTGATACTCCAATGAGCCAAGGAAACCTTTTAGATAGAGATGAGATGGGTAAACCAGTGGATGTTACAAGGTATAGAGGCATGATATGATCATTGCTCTATCTCACAGCAAGCAGGCCTGACATTATGTTCAGTGTTTGTTTGTGTGCGAGGTATCAATCCAATCCTAAAGAGTCTCACATTAGTGCAGTCAAGAGGATTTTCAAGTATTTAGTTGGGACTAGGAGCCTTGGATTATGGTATCCTAAGGGATCAACTTGTTCTTTGGTTGGGTCTTCGGATTTAGACTTTGCAGGGTGCAAACTAGATAGGAAAAGTACCTCTGGTACTTGTCATTTGCTAGGTAATTCACTTATATCTTGGTTTAGCAAGAAGCAAACCAGTATTGCTTTGTCAACAGCAGAAGTTGAGTACATTGCAGCTGGAAGTTGTTGTGCTCAGATCATGTGGATGAAACAGCATCTGTTAGATTTTGGTGTGATTTTAGGAACTGTTCCTATCTTGTGCGACAACACAAGTGCGATCAGTATCACTAAGAACCCAGTCATGCATTCCCGGACCAAGCATATCGAGATTCGGCATCGTTTCATTCGAGATCAGTTTCAGTGTGGGAACATCAAGTTAGAGTACATCAACACAACTGAACAGCTAGCAGACATCTTCACCAAAGCATTGCCAAAGGAAAGCCTCCATCACATTAGGATGAAATTGGGCATAATAGATCCTAGTCAGATATGATTTATGTGTCTAATCGATTGGGTAAATCGATTGTCCTGTGGATACACATGAAAATGGTTTTATAAAATCGATTGACCTAATCGACTTGACCCATAATATGTCTATTTTATCAAAGTTTGCACACGAAATCGATTTGGGAAATCGATTGGCCATCCCCAGGAAGTTTCAGATGTTCTTATTCTCCTAGTTAAATCGATTTGGGAAATCGATTGTCTTAAATAAGTGTGGATTTTTATTTAAAGAATCGATTTGTATAATCGATGCTGAGACAAGGTAACTTCTGGACTGAGATGAAAGTTTTCTGAACATGCTTGAAATCGATTTGGGAAATCGATTGATCAATTTGGTTTGTATTTCTTTTTTAAAGAATCGATTTGGGAAATCGATTCTGAGATCGATTCTGAGATGGATTCTGAGATGAACTGGTATGAAAGCTGCTGAGTTAATACGAAATCGATTAGGGAAATCTATTGAGTAACTAAAGGAATCGATTTGAGTAATCGATGGACATTGTTACCGTTACAGTTTTTATAGCCGTTGCAGGATCTAACGGCTCTGATGATTGGACTTCCCCAGTAACGGTCATCAAATCGATTGGACCAATCGATTTCTGCATCTGTTTCTATAAAAGGAACAGTGACAATCGACCCCAACCACTTCCAATCACTTCCTCAAATCGATTTCTCCTTCAAACTCTCTGCAAAATCACTATAATCATCCTTGATTTTCTGCTTTCAACCCACATACACTACATTCTTTGATTTGTCTCTATTGTTTCACGATCACATACTCAAATGGCACGTGTAACACAAACTCCACCCCGAACTCCTTCTTTTTCTCCTTCTTCTTCTTCTTCAAGTGGAAGGACTCCTTCTCCACCACACACTCTTCCAAAAAGGGTTCCAATACTTACACATAAGATTGCTGCTAAAGACAAAGGCAAAGGTATTGCCCCAGATCAAGGAAAACATAAGAAGAGAAAAGAGACTCCAACTGAAAAGTTGTTAGCCGATGCGATGAAGGAGATATCGCATAAAAAGAAGAAAAATGGTACTTCTTCAACACCACAGAAGAAGACTACTCCACAAAAGAAAACTGCTGCTCCTCAACCCAAGCAAGCTGAGGAATTCAAGCTTCCACCGGCATTCGTCAAATGGAAGATTCATGAAGCTCGTATATTGGATTTCAGCTATTTTGACAACGATGGTTTTTCGTTTCAAAACCATCTCAGGTTTCATGGATTAGAAGATTTCTTGTCCTGCTCTCTTGACGCGTATCTGAACCTCATTCGAGCATTCTACGCTACATTCAAGATGACGGATACAGGTTTCAAAGCGACAGTAAAAGGGAAGAAGATTTCTATGTCATTTGAAGAATTCTAGAACCTATCGGGACTCCCTTACTTTGGAAACTTTGTAGACGGCAGCACCGAAGCCGACGCCGATGACGACAGATGGGAAGAGTATCTGGATAGGCAAACAGCCGTGCAGGATCTCATGGTCGAAGGGTTCGTGGAATCAGTTTCACTTCCCATAGGCCAGATGAATGTTCAACAACGTATGCTGATGTACGCACTCACCCGGATGCTTGTTCCGCGATCCAGAAATCACGCAGTTGTCCAACGGCTGGACATTGTACTACGGTGGGGTCTGTGCAAAGAGCTCAAGATGAGCTGGGCATGGATCGTTCTTCGGCACATGCTGGAAGCAGCTCAAGGAAAGCTGGTGCTTCCGTATCCACAACTAGTCACGAAGATTCTCACCCACTTCAAGGTATCTTTCAAGGGTGAAGAAGTGTCCAAGACCATTCTAACATTTGGTGAGTCCATCGTGAACCAAATGCAGCTGCGAAAGGTGAACGGCGTTTCGAAGCGACCTCAAGCCAATGCTGAACAAACCCAGCAAAGTGTTAAACCACCAGCTGCGGAGTCAGTTTCAGCAGATTCTGAGGTGCTCACCAAACTGCTTGAATTTATGGCAGCTCAAGCGGCTCACAACGCCAGGATGGAGGCATTGAATGAAAGGATGGAGGCTGCAATTCAGAAGATTCAAGCCGATCAGAACCAGATTGCACAAGACGTGGTGGCTATTCAGGAACATCTGGGCATTAAGTTGTCCTTCAGCGATGTTGCTGAAATCGAAAGACAAGCGGCTGAAGAACCTGCTCCAACACACGTAGAGGCTGCTGCAACTCATGGTGAGGAGACACCTGCTGAGGATAATACAGTGGTCTCAGCCTCATCCCCAGCTAATAATGAGGACCAGCAAACTCTAGGCGTTTAGGACTTTAGGTTTCTTAGTTGTTTTGTTCTTTGTCTGTTTTGCTCTTTTTGTAATGAATCAATTGAATGTAATTGACTTTTGATTAATGAAATATTTAAGCATTTTGATCATATTGACTGCTGCATTTCATTTTAATATTGTCTAGTGCGCGCCATAATCTATTTCTGTTTATTGATCTAATCCAAATTGCTTTCAACTAAGGTTATAATCATACTGTATTTACTGCTCCTGTTACTAATCTTTTCAAGTTTCATTGTATAGCAGTATTCAGGTTTGCTACCAACTCAGGGGGAGCAAATGTTTCTCTTTTACCACTTTTTGTCTTAATTGACAAAGGGGGAGATAAATTATAACTTGTACTAACCTTATTTTAACAGTTTTGTTCTTTTTGATACCTTCTAACAGTTCAAATACCAGTAGTAAATTCTGAGATTATCTGCACAATTACTCTGATACATTTTGTTATTGTCTGATGCTCTAACCATTATTTTACTACATGAATATGGAAGTTAGGGGGAGCTTCACTAAAACTGTTACAAATGTTTTTTTTTGAAATGTTTCTCAAGTTCAAATTGCATGTTTGTCACTTAAATCAAAAAGGGGGAGATTGTTAGACATATGTTCGTTTTTGATATTATTGACAAACATACAACTTGAAATAAATCTAACATAGTAAACTGAGAAAAATTTCAGGAACAACAATTCAATCCTACAAACTTGAGACAATTGCTTGGAACTCAAGAAATCAACAGAAGCTTGAAGATCCATAAGCAAATCGATTAGTAAAATCGATTTTGTAACAAGGTTGAATGTTTTTATGAAGTCAGGGATTAACCAATCGATTGGCAAAATCTATTTGCACAACTTCTAAAAAATCAAACAGGCTATCAATCGATTAACCAAATCGATTGATACACTTATTAGAAAATAAATTGTGCAAGTCAGAGAGCCAGTTTGCCACATATCGATTAGGCAAATCGATTGATTAAATCACCAAGACTGAACTGATTGTTTACATCGATTAGATAAATCGATTGGTACATTTACTGATATTAAAATGTGCAAGTCAGTGGCATGTCTTGCAAGCAATCGATTTGGAAAATCGATTAAACCAATCATTTCTTTATTTTGTTTTGTCTAAATCGATTGACATAATCGATTGTGAATGTCCCAGAGCTAAACATGTTTAATAAATCGATTAGGCAAATCGATTCACTAAAACAAGTTTCAAAATAACTTTGGTCTAGAACATACACAGTCGATTAGCACAATTGACTTACATACTTCTTTTGATACAAATGTTGGCATCAATCGACTTGGTAAATTGATTGAATGAACCAACTAATGAAATGTGCTTCAGACTTAAAGTCCACAATCGATTGACCAAATCAATTGGTACAAAAAGTTTTAGAAACAGAGATGACTGAAATGGTTGAATCGATTAAATACATCGATTGTTTTGATCTCGTTGTTTGAACAAAACACTTCAAGTCGATTATGACAATCGATTCAATTATATACATTCATCAAAGTCTGAAGAACCCATTTAAAATAATCGATTAGGTAAATCGATTAGGTAATGCAGTTTCAAGATTCAAGAAAAACAAGATTCGCGAAATCGATTGGAGCAATCGATTAGCATGCTATATAACTTTAATGAATCAATTGAGCAAATCGATTCATATGTTATTTTTCCTGAAACTATATAAATTGCTTTCATTCACTTCTTCTCATAACTACAATCATAAGATAACAACTTGACAATATCAATTGCAATCATACACCACTAATTCTTTCTCAATTGATATTACTTTGAATATCCTTTTCAGCCATGAACAATATACACTTTGTGATCAACAAGGATGGAAAAAGACTGAATTGAGAAAGATTGCTTTGAGAAGAAGAAAGATTAAGAACTTTGTAAAATTGATATGTTTCAATTTCTGTAAACCATTTTCTGTAACGAAATTACTTTGAGAAAATCCAGTTGCTACTGGTGGTGTTCTTCGAGGTTGAGGGTAGTCAACAAGAAGACGCTTGACGGAATTCTTGGTCAAGTTTATGGGACTTAAACTTGGGAATTCAGGGAGGGAAAGATAGAACAAGTAGAATAATTTAAGATTGGTGCGAGGCGCTGTGTATAATCTGTAAACTGATTCTAAGAAGTTCTATAAGAAAGGCTAAGATCCTTTTGGATCGTGGGACTGGATGTAAGTCGTCACGAGACGACTGAACCAGTATAAATATCCGCGTACACTTTTCTTTCCCTTATCTCGTTTAAATTTCTGCACTTATTACGTTTTTGATATTGATTGAATGCATGATAAAGATTCTGTGTTAAGTGGATTTACATGATTGATTGTCTTAACATGATTGCATGAAAATCAATATCTTGGATAATAATTGTTTCTGATACATTTCTCCATATATAGCATGATCCATATAATTCGACATTCATTAGAATTGTATATTAGGGACCTTGTTTAATGTTGTGTTTAATAAATTTACAATTTGTTAAACTGCTGCGCATATCTGTTAGAATAAGCATTCTTCCGCATATTTTTTTATCATACAGAGGTTACATATACCATCATATATAAATAATGGAAATCTATATAATATGAGTTCATATTCATATATACTTCTATACGAAACTAAATTTATAAGAACATTTTTTAAGAAACCAAGCAAGTCATAACATTTTATACTCGTATAATTTTACAAATAATTTTTTCATTTTCAATATTTTTAATAAAAACATCAAATGAATTTTGAGAATAAATAAATTAAATAATTGTATAATATTATTAATATTATCATTTTATAAAATAAAAATATATATTCTATTTGACAAAAAATACATAAATTTATTAAAAATAATCACAAAATACGAATATATGAAAAATTATTAAAAAAATTTACTTCCAATTATTAAAATACACAAATTTATTTAAAATTATAATATATGTATGAATATGTTAAAAAAT
>JBBPBR010000008.1:46192195-46202886 GCA_037974775.1 Cicer pinnatifidum | reverse complement strand
AATAATATAATTGTTGGAGAATGAGGATTAGATAAAGAATATTTATGTTGATATTTAAGAGTAATTAAGTGGTTTTTTTTTTATCGAATTTAATGACTAATAATATAAATTATTAACATTGGTAGTTGACTAATAATATTATAAATTAATATTATAAAATGATTCATAAATTTATTATAAAATAACTTATAAAATAAATTGATAATAATATAAATTATAAATTATTATCAAATTGTAAAATAATTTATAAATTATAAATTTATTATAAATAATTGTAAAATAATTTTATAAGTAATATTTTATTTTATAATATTTTCACAAACCATTGACACTAATTGCAACAAAATTTCAAACCATGTTCAAAATCACAATCGACCCAAAATTTAACATTATCAAACCAAAACATAAGTTTCTAAAAATTACAAATTCAAAACAAACATGTTCAAAACATTAATGGAATACATCCCAAAACATCAATATCAAGCTCAAAAGATATTAAAAAAAAAAAAAAAAACTAATTGCTAAATGACTTAAATGAAAGAAACCAAATGATTGAAAACATTTAAAGTTCACTATTTTTTCATGAGTTTTTCAGTCGTAGTTGCCTTAATTATAGTTCTCTTCTTCATCTCCATTTCATTTTCATCAACTTGCCGTTGGTTTCCACTTCCACCAACAGTATTGCCACTATCATTACCACCGACATCTGGCTGAGCCTGCCTCACCTCCGGGTAAAATGGCCGGCCATCAGGCCATGCAACAAGAGAAGTATTTTATATGTCAAATATTTCGTGTTTTCGAAATTTCTTATTAAAAAAAACTGAGAAAATACTTTATTTTCAGAATTTCCGTTATGTAAAAAAGTATGATAAATTTTTTACATACTGAAAATTTAGTTTTTGAAATTTTTAATATGCAAGAAAAAATTAGAGATAAGGGTAAATAAACTGGCCCATTTTTTTTTTTTAAAAAATGTTGTATTTCAGAAAACTAAAAAGATATGGAAGTAGAAGTTAAATTGTGGAGTGTGAATTATATTTTCTACAAATTGATTTAAGTTGGCCTCTTTGGTCCATATATTTTCCTCTACGTTTTTGCTATTTTGTATTACAATTACAATTATTCTTTTTCTTTAAAATTTGGGTTTAATCCCTCTCAATAACAAAATTTATTAAATCTTCTAAAATTAAAATATTATAAAATTTTTAAATATTAATTTGATGGGATATTTTTTTTTTTCCTTTTTGAATTATTAGGATACAAGTTGTTACAATTTGATTGTTCTAATTTTTTTTTTTAAATTAATCATACAAAAATTATTTTAAATTAAGTTGCTTGTGAACAACCGAGTTAATCACATAAATTTTGGTGTATTAGTTGCGACAACTCAAAACATCTAAGCCTCATTTCAAAAATCTCAAACGCAACAAAATACATTTAAGGTATAATTACTCATGTGGTCTTTTAACTTAATTTCAGGTAACTATTTAGTCATTTATCTTTGTTTTTTTCTTTCCCATTTTAGTATTTTATGTTTTTAAATGATTGTGATGTTAACCTCTAAGTGGATTTCTGTTAAGACAACGTTAAAAAGCTCCTAGTTCCGTTTTCTCCTTCACATTTCCAAAACCTTTGTTTGTTCTTCTCCTCTCCCATCCATGAAAATTTATGTTCACATTTCCAAAGGTTAAAATCCATGGCATCCTCATGTTCAAATGAGTCAAATTCACAATCCTATGACAATGGTTCTTTTGTTTTCAATGGAATTCTTGAGCTACCAAATTGTGTTTGTGATATGAAACATGTGATGAACACAATGACAAAATGAGGTTCGAAAAGAGGAATAAAATTTTGGGATTGTAGGAATTTTGTGGTACGTATCAATGCCGTTATGATTTTGGATTCATTTATTTGAAGTTGTGAGATTGGATTTTGGTTTTCAAAATAAAATTTTCATATTAGGACTGTTGGATTTACGATTTTTTATTTAGATTAAAATTTTTTTATTCGATTATTTTTTATTTGGGATATTAAATTGTTTCTTATGTATTTGAGATGCATGGAGATCACAAGTCAGTCATTATGAAGATAAAGTTGTTGTTATTTTTATGCGTTTTGTTTGGTGTAACATTTGTTATTTTATTGTCGATCTTAGCTCTAAAATGAGTTTAGTTGATGTAATTTTCTTTAGGTTAATGTAGTAGATTTGTTATAAATATGTAGTAATGTAATTTGGTTGAGTTTGTTGTAGCAAAAATTGAGGTATTTTCAACTATTAATGTATTTAGCTTGCATCAATTACTATGTTACGATCAATTGTTATAAGTTATGATGATTGTATCAAAAGCAAGTATATGAGTTATCATATCCACAGGGTCTTGTGCGATATCTAGCCGTTCAACAAAGTTATAGTTCTAAGTGAAGTGACATTTCACTTAGCTAGCATCTAATTCGCTTGTCGAGTGAGTATGCTTAATGCTGAAGCATATTCCAACTATCAAACTACCTAGAAATTCGCTCAGCGAGATTACTATTCGCTTAGCTGAGCTTGTGCATGTTGGGGCTAAGCTTTTGCAGTTTGGTGCAGAGCTTGTGCATGTTGGGACTGAGCATGTTCAGGTTGGGACTGAGCTTGTTCAGGTTAGGACTGAATTTGTGTATGTTGGGACCAAACTTGTACATGTTGGAGCTGAGCGTGTGCAGGTTGGGGCTAAGCAGGATACGATTAGGCTTGTGTGGGTTGGTTTTTCCTGACTCTTTCTCTGGGTTTGATACGTTGTGTATGGGATTGGACATATTGAGTTTGGGTATGTGTGGCTTGTGTTTTGGCTTGGCGAGGTTTAGTTTGGGCTTGTGCAGATTGAGTTTAAGTATGGCTTTCTTAGGTTTGGTTCGGACATGATGCCTTGTTATGACCAGGTTGTTTACACTTGGTGCACTTACTTGGCATCCATTTCCTACTAATTGTTGAGTCCTTATTATTTTCTCATCACAATATTTGTTCTTTGACCTTTTGGGCCTTCCTGGAAGCATTCTTAATGGTGGTGGTAAGACATCATGATATGGAATTCGAGGCCATATATTATGTCCATTTGTTGGGTAAATGACAGGTCGGCAACAAGCTTCATATGTCTCTCACCTACAATATGTTGGAATCAATTCTTCTAGATCTTGTTTGAGGAAGTTGCAGCAACAAACTGCATGACAATAAGGAATTCCAGTAAACATCCATTTCCTAGATGCACATTCTTTATTTTCCAGTGATACCACAAACTTTTCTCTTGTATGGTTGATGTTACTAACTCCAATTATGTTTTCACCAACATACTTTGTTCAATAAGAATAAACATATATCCAAAATTAACATATGGCATAATTAACACACATAGCTGAAATTATTATGATAAAATAATCAATGCCATAACAAGAATTAAAAAACAGAACCATAATATTACCTACACATCCACATTATTGATAATTCTTGTTTCTTTTCCAACTTTTTCTTGTTCTGAGACAGAACAAAACAAGTGTACCTTTCTAATCTAGTTCTATTTGTTGTACACATTTCCATTAAGCACCATTTGATGTCTTCAAGCATTGTCACTATGGATTTTCCTCTGGGTCTAACTATGACACTATTGAATGTCTGTGACATACTGTTGACAAGCACATCACATTTAGAATTGAAATTGAATATTGACTTTGACCAAAACCTTGGTGGAATCTTCACCAAATATTTGTAGGCCTCTCCGTTAACCTTCTTCAACTCCTTCATTTCTCTTTCTCATGCTTGATGATATGTTGACTTGGCTACCTTCCACCTCAATTCATTAAGCTTCTTCCTTGGATGCCTTTTTTTTCTTTCTGAAGTTGTTATAGAGTTGTCTTATACAAAACCTTTATTCAACCACAAGAAGGAACTCACCCATTGTCGAAAATAGTCCCTAACATAAACAAGAAAAATTAACATAAATGAATAGTGAATAATTGAACATAAATGAATACTTTTTGCTGATCAGATATCAAAGTGTAGAATCTGCATGTTGCTTGTTTACCGAAGTCATCAATTCATGATTTAAGGAACCAAGTCCATGAATCTCTTGTCTCCCCTTCAACTACAGCCAAAGCAATTGGAAGCATTTGGTCATTTGGATCTCTATCCGCAACATCAAGAATCATACCTTGTAATACCCTTTAAAGAAACAACCATCAAGACCAATAATTGGTCTACAAATCATGAAACTTATTTTACATCCATTAAGACATATATTTTGGTGTTGAAAATTTGGTAAAAGTGGTATGTCCATATAATCTTTATCAATTACCTCCAAAATTGTAGCTTGGACTTGTAACTTAACATCATTATTTGGATTCGATCTTAATAATTCATGACAATAATCGTACAATCTTAGATATTTTTCTCTGAATAATCTATCAACCATAACAATTGAAACCTTACGTTCCCTGTATGCTTTCATCTTACTCACTCCAGCATTCCACTTTTGATGAGCCTTGTTAGAAATATCTATAAGTTTTATGTTTGGGTTCTCCTTCACTATTGAGCAATTTTTTCCCAACCCAACTTGATCTCATAAATTTGACCTTATATGCTCTATTACATGAATGTGTGTCAACTAGTTTCCTAAGTTGCCATGTATCTTTTAAGTAACATTGCACAATAGGCAAACCACTCACAACCTTCCTTGCATTCAATTATCACTCTTATATTGTCATTTTTTATTAACTTCAAATCCCTCCCATTATGAATGGCATATGTTGTCATAACCTCCTTAAATTCTTCTTTAATGGTGAAAAGGCTTTCAAAAACCTACTAATAATCATCCTTTATTTTGACGTGACAAACAAAAAGATAATTGTACTTGTCTTTAGTGCTCTCTTTATTGTCATCTTCTATTGATTCATCACTCTTCAATTCCTCTTTAAAATACTCTTATCACATATTCCTTCTCAGTTTTCATTAATGCTTCTTTTTATTTGAAGCCAAATTAAAAGAGTCATCATTTGACACATTAACCTCCACATCTTCATCCAAAATATGTTCTTTCACAAGAATGATCTTCTTAGGTCTCTCTTTTTTTTTACCAGTACTTTGTTTCTTCTTTTTACTAGTATTAGACCTTTTCTTACTTACACCCTTCCTCTTCTTAATTTCACCTAGACACTCGATTTACTTACCATATACCTCTTCTTGTCCTTCAAGCCCATCACAAATCTTATTTGGACCTCATCAAACCCATCATTCAAGGGCAATTCATCATTTGAGTCTCCAAAAATTACTTTAACGACACTATTATCACTATCGAACCTAATATTATCTTCTATTTGGGTTGCATATTGGGTTGGTTCATGTGTATCATTTCCTATTTGGGAAACTTCTTGATGGGCTTGTTTAGCTTAATCTAATTTGCACATTAAGCACAAATATGAGCTGAGATACAGGATGAATAAGATACAACTTCATTTTCTCATTAGCCTTGGCACAATTTACCATTTCCATAGCCCCAATGTCATTTTCTAGAAACTTTTTCTCACCATACGTCTCATACCACATACTAATAACTTCATGATACCCCATTTCTTTAATAATATAAAAAAATCTATAAGTAACTCATCTTGTCAGTATCACATTTCCTATTTGACACTTCACATTCATACACTTCCATTGTGTCATCCAAAAAGTACCCTTTATGGTGAACATCAATAAAAAAAGACATATATTTTGCTTTTTATACATTGAAAAGACTAAAAACTCATTAATAGAAAATTATAATCAAATGGTAGGGACCATAAACCCTAGACCCCAATAAACAACACATGCAAGAATCAACTCAAATTAAACACATGCAAATAATAAATATAAACTATAAATGCATTAAGAAAAAAAAAATCATAATCAATAAACACATCACCTTTCTTCTCTTGTCAATGTGGGTTTACGATTGATTCAAGCTTGATTCCGACAGTGTGTTATTCGATTTCGTCTTCTTATCGTTCAAATGGATTTTTATCGGTGGAAAAGAAGAAGAACAAACAAAGGTTTTGGAACTGTGAATGAGAAAACAGAACTGCAAGTGTTTTAATGTTGCCTTAACGAAAATCCATTTAAAGGGTAACATGTAATTATTTAAACAACATAAATATTGATATGAGAAAAATAAAAATAAAAGATAAATAACTAAATCGTTACTTGAAATTAAGTTAATGGATCACAAAGAGTAATTATGACTATATTTAATTAAATCAACCACACACCCTCATTTTTTTCCAAGAACTACATTGATTTGACTTCTCTGTGGCACCAGAAGATATGCATGAGGATAAGATCACTAATGTCAAACACAATAAAAAAAAAGTATTTTTTTTCCTCTTTATTTTAAGTACACTTTTATTTAAAAATTATTTTCATAAAAATAAATTAAATTTGCATTAATAATAAGAAGAAATAAATGATTTTTAAGTTAACATAATTTTTTGCACAATTAATTATAGGTAACTTTTTTTAATAGATGTTGTAGAGTGTTAATATCATTCGTACGCATAATATATTCTCGACCAAAAATTTGGTTTTAAAGATCATTTTTTTAGTTTTTAAAGATTTTCCAATGTTTTTCATATTTTAAATAAATTTTAATGGCGGTTCCATTATTTTCGAACAACCCTCAAGATTTTAGATTGCGGTAAGACCTAAATTATATGTCAAAGTACCTTTGCAAAACCTTGACTTTATTGTTGAGATCAATTTGTTGCGGGACAATTAGTCTACTCTCAACCGTCATTAGTCGAATGAGATTTGGAACTAAGATTGGAGTTGGATCATGTTGTGTTGTTGGCATTGCTACCCCTTGTTAACATGTTTTGGTAACATGTTCGGAATCATCATGTTAATAATTGTACTAGGTGGAATTAGTATCCACGGCTACTCTGATGCGTTATCGCTAAGATTCTCATTTTAAATCCAATCAACGACTAAATAATTATTTAATATAGAAAGTTTGTAAATCCATTAGGATTTGAACCCATATGGCCATAGGGAGGCAACTCTAAAAAAGACCGATTTAATGGTTGATTAATTGAGGTTGGTGGAGTATTATTCCATGGATGTTATATTATATAATCTACTTGATAAAATAGTAGGTTCTTGTTTGGTGACTTGTATAGTCGTGTCATAAGCATAAATATTTGGCATAATTAATGGCATACCAATTTGTTTTATTTCACTGTTAACCATATCATTTCCCCCCCAAAGTAAGAATTAGCAAACATATTCGACTGAAATACTTGAAAAATGTCTTGAATAAATAGAGTACGAAATGACCTGTGATAAAGATTCAGTCTGTACATCGTCCAACTGAACTTGTGGTAAAGGTTTTGCCTAAACACATAGTTGCTCATGGTGTAGTACCTCAACTGTAAATAGCATATACACTTTCTTGGTCCCATAGGGCATGCCAATTGTTGTTGTTGTACGTCATTTGGTATTTAGTCGACTAGTCTCTAATCAGTTGAATAGCCTTTTGCTTGTTTGATTTGTCGTTTGATCAACTAAGAAAATGACATGTAGGCTAACTTGTACTTAAGAGAAGGGTCACATTTTTATCAAACAAATATGTTGAGAAAGAGACTTTATTTCTCAGTTGTGGGTTCATAGACTATTGCAGATAATGTCTAGTGTTGAAGGTTAAACGATTGTCTATTGTTGCCTAAAAATAAAGGAAAACAACAAAAATAAGTAATTACTTATTTGATTGACTGTGTGCCTTATAAATAACCTTTACAATTAGTACTTATAGACTTAGAATAAGGAGCCTACACATTGTTGAGACAAAATCTCTCAAATGATTTTAATGATAACAAAATTACTTAAGAGATTATGATTATGGTTAATGACTAATATGTGCTCTTGAGTGAATTCATATAAGAAAACAGGTTATTAACCATTAAGGCAAAAAGGAGAAAAAATTTGATTCAAATCAAGAGGATGTAAATTCCCGAGGATGGCCTCGCAAAGAGGATGAAGCGTCAAATCTGCATAATACTCATCCTCACCAAAACAAATGTTTTTTATTCATTAAAGAAAGGCACAACAATATTAAAGAATGAATAAATAAAGCATTTGATATAAGGAAGTCAGAAGACCAAAGGAATAGGTACGAGGATGGCCAGTTCTAGTCGAGGATGCCAGTACTAGGATGGAGGACGGTTCTATAAAGTCCACATCATTCCCAAATGTTGAAAGCAATCCATCCTAACATGTGCAAAGGCTAAAATCAAACCTATTTATCATCCTTGTATGAATGAAAACAATGAAGAAGTCAATCCACATAAAGGCAACAACAAACAAGCCAAAAATAGAAGCCTTCACATGTTATGAAGAAAGAAGTTCTAAATCAAGTGCAAGAGGATGGCAGTCCCATGTAAGAGGATGGTTCTCTATTGTCAACATCACTCTTAAAAATTAATATCAACCTAGTCCTTCAACTTTCTAAAAAGGTTGTAGCTCACATAGTCAAAGAAATAGCCTTACATGTTTTGAAGAATGAGAAAAGAAATGGACAACTCAAGATCAAGTTCCAAGGAGGTTGATCCTCCTGCTCGAGGATGGCTTCAGCCAGTCCAAGGACAACTGGATGACAATTCTGTAAATATGATGAAAAACCTTAGATCTTTTGTAATGAATTCCAACGGTCATAAAGAGCTTGGCACATGGAAGGAACATCATAAGACTTCTATAAAATGCAGCAGACTCTTCATCATAAAACACACAACAAGATTGTATAGAAAAGATTAAGTATCTTAAAGCTATCAAGAGCAATATCCATCATCTCTTCACTTTCTATAATCCTACATTTGATCTTTGTAATATCATTTGAGAAAGTATTTAGAATCAATCACACTCATATCACTCTGTAATTTCCACGTGAGATACACTTGGAAATAATTGAAACTTGATTGTAAGCTTGGTGAAGCTAAAGAATACACAAATTGTAATCATCCTCAGTGAGAGGTTGATCTGTTTGAGCATTAGTGAAATCTCACAAGTATGTGAGGACTGTACGTAGCCTTTATTGGGTGAACCAATATAAAATTTGTGTGTGTCATTCTCACATTTTTCTCTCACTCTTTTGCTCAACACAAATTTGAAGGTTTGAATAACCATCATCGGGTTGGCGATCCTCTACGAGAGGATAGTTTTAAAAACACTTGAAAATTATTTTTAACAGCAAAATCCATATTCAACCCACCTTCTAGTGATATTTAACTACATCACACATCATACAAGATCACGACTAACAACTCTAATATAGATAAAGAACCTAAAGTATGAGTTATAGTCCAAAACAGCTTTATCAACTAAGTTATTAACTTTCATATAATCCCATTAAACCCTTTGTCACCCTATTATTAGGGGAATCTGTCTTCATTCTAAACTGAGTTGACTTATACCTTGTCCATGTAATTGGGTTGAGAAAAAATATATTTTTGCATCTAACTATTATTCAAGTGCTCATGTTCTTCTTATGCTTATTATTAAGGAGTGAATTGTTATCTATGTTTTTTTAATCTGAAATTAATGTTTTATCTCTTCCTTTCTTTATGTAACCACCTACCACTTCAGGCCACTTATATATATATAAGATATTAATTGTATGATATTTTGATTTGCTCTTTGCTCATATTCAACACCACCACCACAAATCTAATATGATCTAATATCGACCTCCAAGTTCATTTAAACTTTGTAATCACATTCAGTCAATAAACAACTAATTTTACGACAACTTTTATATATATATATAAATTTTATTTTTTATAAAAAAAATTACACATACATTCAATCACATCTCATCATAAAAATATTTATCTAAATATTTTAGGAACTATCATATCAAAATTACATTAAAATGTGATTTGATTGAATCTATAACTAATATTATAGTATAAAAATTGTGCCATAAAAAATTAATCTCATTTGTTTTTGAAAAAGTAAACACAATAATCTCGGAACGATTAAGCAAAAAAGTCAAAAGCAAAAATGTCAAATGGTAAGAGAGTACGGAAGACACATCAACATTGAGTAGGTTGTGCTTTAAATGGGGAAAAGTGCTGAGACTCTGAAACCGTTGTGTTTTGTCATTTGTACACCTGTTTCTTTGTCCCTTCCATTTTCATATTTGATGACCCTTTTCCTTTTCTTTCTTTTATTAGCCGCACAAACCAAAGAAAACAACAAAAACACAAAGATATAGAAATTGATGTTATAGAAATTAAACAAAATCCTTTTTTTTTTTTTTTTTTTTTTTTCTTGTTGTTGTGGGTCAGTCAGAGTTGACCCAAACCACTTACCAAACACCACTTAGAAAAAATGAACAAAGAAATAAAAAATGAAAAGAAGAACAAGAAGAAAGTATTATGAAGCTGTGTTTGTCCCTCTCTTCTATTCTTTGGTCATAACAACATAAACAAAAGCTTTGAGTCAAAGACAAGATTTTTCATTTTGTCTTAACCCCACTTTCTCACCAGCTTCCTTTCCTTATTCAATTCAATCATCACTGTGACCCCTTCTTTTTTTCATTCTCTCTCTATTCTCCTTCTGATATCATCTTACATGTGAACTAAGGTTGTTTTTTTTTTTTTTTTTTTTTTTTTTTTTTTTTTTTTTTTTTTTTTTT
>JBBPBR010000008.1:46180625-46192185 GCA_037974775.1 Cicer pinnatifidum | reverse complement strand
TTATGATTTGTGATTTAAAGTAATAGTTGTTGATGTTCTTCAAATGAGTATCTTCTTCCTTTTCTTTGAAAAAAATCATGTTTTTTATAAATGAATAATTTTTTTTTCCTATGTGGGTTTTGCATGTTATGAAATGCTTTTTCTTTTTGAGGAATTTTTACTTAATGCGTATGTATGTAAGAGTTGGTGTTCTCTTTGTTCTATTAAATTTGGTGTATGTATTTTAAATTCCTGTAGACTTATTTATTTTGTTGGATTGTTTAAAATATTTGAACATATATGTCTTCAATTTATAATTCATCATTCCCTGTGTTTGTGAATTCAAGGAATTTAAGTTCTCTCTCTCTCTCTCTCTTTCTCTCTCCTCTCCTTGTCGTTTTTTGGGGTTTTGGTAGTTTATTTTTTGTCTATTGCTAATTGTTAATCTAGAAGATCTCTTGTTTTATATAGTACTCACAATGAACTACCATAGTAGAGAATTTATTGTGGATAAGTTTCTAGAACTATGGATTTACTTCCAAAAAATTGATGTATGTTCCCTTTGAAGAGTATTGCTTATTTCAGAAAACATTTACTTCATTACTCATTAGTTTGTATATCTTCTGCAAGTAGTTATGTCTGGTTTGTACTCAAGAAAGTTGAATCAGCATAAATTGATAAATTTGGTCCAAAACTTTGTTTACTTAACTGGGAGCGAGTACTAAATTAGTTTATTCAAGACCCATCAAACCACTTTTTCGAAATTTACTAACTATGAAGGAAGGGATTTTATCATCAGTAGTTTTGTTGATTTTCTGCATCTTGTAGTTTCATTTCCTTGAATATCATACTCTTTTTTTCCCATACATAGATAATTGTTGTCAGGATCTGGATCCCCTGCATTTAAAAGTACACGCATTTATCCGCATTAGTTGATCTTGACCATTGATTTGAGATTGTTCGGCTCAGATTACAATTTCATCAAATCATCTTTAAATAATTTGTACCATTGATTTGAGATTAGATGGTCAATATCAATTATTGCGTCACGCATTTAATGCGAGGACTTTGAATCATTGTTTTCAAGAATTTAAGTTAAACCTTTGTTCTTATCTTATGCATGCAGTGAAAGCTTGGGAGAGCTTTGTTACTTTAACTTTTCAAGTCAGAAGATTGTGGATGAAATTGGAATTTCACCGAGTTCTTTTATGCAAAATTTGTTGCTGAAATCCAGTCTTTGAACTGTCATTAGTTACAAAACTGGAGTAAGAAAGAATGTCTAGTGAATCGGCTCCGAAACCTCGATTTGTATTTTGTCCTAAATGCTGGCAGCTGCTTCAAGAGTCTCCAAATTTTGATGTTTACAAGTGTGGTGGATGTGGCACAACACTTCAAGGTTAAAAATCTCATTACTGCTTATGTTTTGTTTTGTAAAGTTTCCCTATCTTTCTTTGGAAACATGATGTAGAAAAAATTTCCACCGTGAATTTTATGGCTTTTGCACATGCTCAACTCTAACATTTTGTGCTTGATTTGACCATAACCTTTAATATCTCATTTTTTTTATGTATTTTCTTAAATTGATTGATATAAATACCATACTAGAATAAATTTTTTCACACTCTATGAAGCTAGAATTGATGTTCAATTCTATTTTACATGAGGATACTGATTCTATACATATACCTCTTATAGTTCTTAAAACTTGTAACTTGAATAACTTCATTGTGCTCCATGCAGCTAAGAAACGAAAAAGTAGAGCTGTGAATTCAGAATCCGGCTTGTATGTGACTGATGAAGCTTCTAGACATGTGTCGGATCGTGTTTCTGATGACAAACAACAATACAGCAATGGAGAGGCAGAGCAGCTAGTTAGTCCTCAAGAGAATGACTTGAGGGAAAAAGCAGCCAGTTCATCGTCTGCAGTTTGTTCTTCAGAGGAAAATGAAAGAAGGGATCAAATTGAAAATAGTGAATGCAATGGAGAGAAGCCGATTACTGCTGAAGAAAATATTTTGAGGGGAAAAGCTTCTTTTTCTTCCTCAGGAGAATGTTCGTCGGAGGGAAATATTGAAAGGGGTCAAATTGAAAATGCTGAAAGCAATGAAGAGCAACAAGTTACTTCTCAGGAGAATGGTTTGAGTGAAAAAAGAACTAGTTCTTCCTCGGGAGAATGTTCGTTCGATGGAAATGGTGAAAGGGGTCAAATTGAAAATGGCGAATGCAATGAAGAGAGACTAGTTATTTCTCAGGAGAATGATTTGAGAGAAAAAGCGACTAGTTCATCAGGAGAATGTTCATTGGATGAAAATGGTGGAAGGGGTCAAATTGAAAATGGTGAATGCGATGAAGGGCAGCTTGGACCCTTAGATTTATCAGATGAAGAACCGAAAAATACGATGGATATCTATAAATTATCTGATATCAGACATACAGCGTCGAACAAAGGTTGTTCAAATGATGAGCTCTCACACTGTGATATTGAGGCCTCTGCAGAATCGACAGCAGATAACTCAGGAGAAAATGCAAATGAGACTAACTTGAAACTAGAAAAAGAAGAGCTAAGTAATGGAAACATGCCATTAGAAGGAGAAGGAAATCAATTAATTAGTTCATTGGATAGAGAAGATTCCAGTGATGAGAAATCAGCTCTAGTAGGGGTAAAATCTGAAGTGGACATTGGTGGAAATGCATCTACTGCCGAAAGATTGAATACCGAAAACTTGGCGTCTGAAAGAGGAAGTATTTCAGAAGATTCTCCTCATGAACTTAAAGAAGGTATATATGATAATCATGCATCTTCTCCTCGAAATATTCACCATAGCTTTGATCATTTAAGGTCTGTGCCGGATACATTTCTCAATGCAGAAGTAAATAATCTGAGTTTGGAAATTAGTGGCGCACTAGATGAATTATCAAAATCTCCAACCACTAGAAGTTCTCATGCTTATGATGGCAGTGTGTCTTCTAACGATGCGATGGACGAGCGGTTCCTTGGTCAAAAATTTTATTCTTTTGAGGGAGGCTCTGGAAAAGGAAAAGACGTTAACCGCTTGTTATATGAAGATGTTGAAACACAACATCATTCGAATTTTCCTGACAGAAAGTACCGTGTCATGAATCAAAATGACGTTACGGAGACACCAAGACATGATGATCATGCACATTGTATGAGAACAAAAAAAGTTGAGTTTCCATTCAAAATGCCTTTCCATGGAAGTGATTCCCAATCTGGATATGAAAGCATTAGTCCATCAAATCAAATGTTTGATGAACTCTACTGCAGTTCAAGCTATGTTTCACCCGACTCCATCGAGGATCCTGATCAGGAGAAGATGAAACTGTTGAGAATGGTTTATAAATTGCAGGATCAGCTCAACAGAACCAGACATGCAAACAGAGAAGGAATCGAAAGAACGTCCACGGAAAATCATATTTCTGCATACCAAAAAAGCCATGATTTTCATGAAGGAAGATTTTATCACGGTTCGGATTACCCTCGAGGAGATACAAGCTATACTCATGGCATCAACTGGCACCAAAGGCATAACTTTTCGGGGATAAAGTTTTCAGCCGAGCCAACAAACAATTCAAACCATGTTGGTCATCCTTATTTCAATTTCTTTCCTCAAGAGCGGCAATTCTCGCAAGAGTTTCCTCCGCATTTTCCTTACCAGCGTGAAGATTTGTATAGGCCTCATCCAGGTCATAGTCGTTGCTTATCTCATCAATCTTATCCTTCGAGTTCGAGCCCGCAATGGTTAATGACCTCAAAACTCGTACACGGTCGTGAAACAAAATCTTGTGATCAGAGGCACAGAGCTTTCGGGACAAACTATACTGGAGATAAACCAAGCTTGACTAAGCGGCATTACCGGCCAGTAGCAGGTGGAGCACCATTTATCACTTGTCATAAATGCTTAAAGCTGCTGCAACTTCCTGCAAATTTTCTCCTTTTCAAAAGAGTATGTCATCGACTCAAATGTGGTTCATGTCAAGAGGTACTTAAATTTTCTCTGCAGAACAGAAGTCATATCGTATCTTACACTCCAAACGCTGTTGGGCCCTCATCAAGTAACCTTGATCTACAAAACAAACCGATAAATGGCATCAATCCTCATTCTGAATCTCATGCTGCGGATCCTGTGTCATATTCCGATGATTATGGCCGTTCTATCAGTAAAAGTTACTCCTCAGAAGGAGATCATGTTTCTGTTGCACCAGTTCATTACTCGCGTAGCGGTACACGCGATAAGCCAAACATCTCTCCCAGTACCTTTGAGGCTATTACAGAAAGAGAGGCACCAGAGTCACCACCAAAAAGTGCAGCACTTCATCAACTCATGGGTTATTCCTCCCCAAGTCAAGTGATAAGAGGGGATCCAATTCCATCCTCTGTTGAAGGAAAAGAAACCATGCTCAATGGAGAACATTAACTTCCAACAGAGGTGAAAATTGAATTTGTTGAATATAACTTGAAGCTGGGAATGTCAAGAAAGGAATTCTTTATTCAAATTTGAGATATAGTGATGAAGAATATACACAATGGTTTATTTTTTATTAATTATATCGTGTCTTGAACAAGGGCAATAAGAGTGACTCATTGTTCTTCAAAAAAGTGTATTTCATTATTCAATTTTCTTATACAGTTTGGCAACAGATACAGAAAATATAATATTTGTATAAATGAGTTTGGTGTATATGGAAGTAACTATTTGTGTTTATTTTCAAACAATTTAGATCAGCGGCACCATGTTTTTATTCTTTTCCAAACACACGCTAAGAAATATGTTAGATCAGCAAATCCATGTCCAAAAAGAAAAAATAAACAAGACATACAAGAGCACACATAATTCATTAGAGTTCGGCTAATTATATCTGATGATGTTGTGACAACAATATAACTGCTATAATTTTTCAACTATGCAATATTTAGTTACAGTTCAATATAGTGTTTAGGTGTTTAAATACTACAGTCCAGCTTATGCAATTCTCACTTAGCTCTGCAAAATTCATATATCAGGGAATATAAGCTATACTCAACAAAATTCCCACTTGGAGGCAGGGAAGAACAAATCAATGTTCCATTAGGGATGTTGAATTAAGTACTTAGAACATGCAAACAAATGTCACAACCATATAAGTCAGGCTTACAGGACAACAATGGCTTATTTCATTTATATGTATATACAAAAGTAATCATACAGATAAAATATTTTGAGCTAAAGTGTGGTACATCTATATTTCTCATATAATGAATTATTACAAATTTTCTCTATAGTTGCTTCTTCTATTGGAGGCAATGGAAACCCTCTGATCCTGAAGCATGTTCAAATTGGGAGCCAACAACCGCGTGTACCGGTCAAAATACAAGAGCTGCTTCAGGAGAAGTGCAAATTCTCGAGGAAACTTTAATCCATAAGATTCACTGACCCGAACCTGTGGAGTACATAGACAGATGACATAAGTACTACATACTAAAGTAGCCTTCATCAAACATTCAGCATAGAAATTCCTCAGTTGAGAGGATCGTTGTATAAATGCATACAGGATGCTTCTCATTTTTATGACTGGAATGTTGCAATTTTGTTTATTATTCTACATTAAACTGAAATTTTTCATGCTTATCCAAAATAATACTATTTCAATACCAATTCTTGTTAAAGAAAGTTTTTTAGCTTAAAACTCAAGTATGCACAAGTAGCATATGCGGTATTCAATGTTGCACATGTGAAAACTTATATTTGAACAAATTGAAAGCTACTTTAAAGCAACATCTTCATTTGTCAGAACAGTAAGGAAGCATAAATCATTGTGTTGTTTAATAAGTAGCAAAACTCCATATATCTATCAATTAAAAATTAAAATACAGTAGTTGATAATGGGACTTTCAGAAATAGTGCTAAAACTAAAATAGCTTACCACATCAAGAAATAGTGCATTCATCTGCCTCTCATCAACGACTACATTAGCAGAGACAGCAGTTGGTTTTCTGGCTGTTCCCCTTGTAGTAGCTACAACTATTTCAGTGTCCAACTCCTGCACTTGAATAGCAGCCACAAATGCAGTGTAAGCAATACCTCCACAAATGAGTTAGGATCGAGTTATTATATGCATAATTTTGAAAATTCAATCACTCAATGATGAAAATACTTGTCGACAATACACAGCAACATTCTTAGGCTAGTTCTATCAGTCAGTAAGTAGTGCAAATTGTATACATTGCATTCTGCATGAATGATCTGGATTAAGAGAGTGTGCGTGCATGTCTAGACAAGTAGATATACACATTCCTTAGACAAGTAGAAATACCTACTAGTCACTGTCACTCGTATAACTGACAAGCGAGTTTATGTGTGTTACAGTACACTTGCCTTAATTGATGAGAACACTTTCTCCAAATCACTGGCAAAGGACTTAGCATTAACATCGTTGTTTGTAGCACCCATTTGAATTAAGGAAGATGCCATTGAGTCATAATCTTCGATGGCAATTGATCCTAAGAAGACTTCCATAGCAGCCCATGTTTTGGGAGATATACGACCAACAATTCCTGTAGATTGAATTTTGTTTAATAGAATATAGATTTTGATTGAAATTCATAATAGTACACAATACTTCATACATGTATATGCATGTACATGACATACAACAGAGTACTATAAAATTTGTGGTTATTTAGAAGAGAAAAGGCATAGTTTGTAAAAGAACAAAGCAAAGAGCAGTGATTACAGTTTGCAAGATGATTGCCTGCAATAAGCATAGCCAAAAATACGCTGATTGATGGAAACAAGTAAAAAATCATAAATTTCAAATAAAATGTTTTGAAACCTTGGAAAGTTAACAAATGACAAGAGTACTGCAAAACATTACAGCTTTAGTATTACCAACTGTAAACCATGCACAAGGAAGAAAAAGCATACCAAAGTCAAGAAATCCAATACGGCCATCACGTAGAAGCCACAGATTTCCAGCATGTACATCGGCATGAAAAGATTCACATGCAAGCAAACTTCCAAACCTGCAGCAATATTTTATACCAAGATGCATTATCATGTCAAAAGGGGAAGGCACGAGGCCATTAACTGCAAATAGAATTTCGAACCCGTACCACACATTGAGAGCAGTTATAACGCTGGTTTCTGGGCTAGTAACTAATGAACTAATGGAGTCTAGGTCAGTAAGAGGAACTCCATATAGTCTTTGCATGGTTAAAACTTGCCGTGTACTGCAGTACTGATACACTTTTGGAGCTGTTGCTTGCCCAGTGAGTCCTGTTGCTTCTAAATATCTCCTGAAAGCTTCAATATTTGCAGCCTCCTTGTAAAAGTCAACTTCTTCAAGCATAGACTCTCGTATGTCTTGGACAATACCAACCTACTAAAAGGAAACTCATATTACAAGAACGAAAGCATTTGTGCAAGTGTTGGGAAGAGCTTATGAAAACAGGTTATGATATGTTCATAAACCCCCCATAATAGCTTACAAAAACAGTTTATGAAGAGCTTATGCGGATTTTACCCATATTTCATTTCAATAATATAAATAACTTATACATAAACACTTACACAGTAATCACTTATCACATAAATGTTTAATTAAGTTGTTACTCAAACGAACCTCAAATGGAGGATAATGTAATAGTGAAAGGTAGATGGAGACCAAAGAACACTATAGACAAGCTGTTAGGAGATATTTAGAGGTTAAAGCTCTATCTATCTATAAATCTAATACAAGATACGATTTTATGACATCGATTGATCTATCTAGCTGATCTCATCCACAGTGGTGTTGTTGTTGACAACAAAACTTATAACAGAAGAATATGAACAAAGAATTTTTAAGCATCCTTTACAATATAAGAAACAAGAAAGAAAATGAATTTAGTAAAAGGGACAGGAACAAAGGATCATGAATGTAATATGGCTAAAAATTTCACTGGTTGTGAAAAGATGCCACAAAAGAAGCATTTTTTCATATTGTATTTGTAGCATAAATATTGAGGCAGCAGTAAGTGTGTCCATATTGCTTATACCAGCGATGTCCGACTTATTTCAGGATTCAAGAACTCCAATATCCGAGCAACAACGTAAACAAAATTAAGATCTGCCACTAATATGTCCTCTATTCCTGGTTTTAAGACCTTTATAACCACATCCTCCTGTGAGCCTTTTAGCCTTGCACCATGAACCTGTATGTAATATACAACAATTGCATTAGCAGCTACAGTAATTTGAATAAAATGTTATTGAAAGAAAAAGACAGGTGTACAGAAGATACCTGTGCTATGGAAGCGGAAGCAAGGGGTGTTGGGTCGACGTATTCATAAACACTTTCAATTGGTCTTCCTAGTTCCTTACGCAGTATTGATTGAATTACCTCAAAAGGAATTGGAGGAGCTCTATCAAAACAATTCTGGAATTCTTGTACATACTCAGAAGGAAACAACGTCGGTGCGGATGCTATGAACTAACAGACAAAAACCAAAAATAACCATTGGTACAAAGGTGCAAGGCATAAAGAAGATCAATTATTAAATTAAGAAGGAACTTTTGAGTAGAGGATATGATCATATCAGGTGGTATGCAAATTCTATCAGCAACTTGCATTACTACTCTCCAACTAAAAACTACAAAATATTTGAATATCGATTATTGAGTCATTTTATACTGAAACTAAGTATCCTAACATTTTTACCAGTGAAGTAATATTACTGTTAGAATATATGAAAAAAATCTCTAACATTTGGCTAGCATCTTAGATTTAATTTAGAATAATTAAATTTTATCTTGTAGGATAGGTTCACTATTTCTTTCTATGTGACGAATTTTTCCTAATTTCATAAGGATTAGGAGTGCAGTACTATTAATAGAAACAAGGGTTAGTGCTTAATCTTTTGAATAAAAAAAACCATAATCAAATTCAAAATCTCTATTCCTTCTCTTCCCTCCTTCCTTATCCAAGACCCTACAATTTCATCATAGTATCAAAGTGATAATATCTTCTGAGGCCTATCCCATAATTATTCTGCTACAAGTTCCTAAAATTTGGAACTCTACTGTAATTAATGACGTAATTATCTCAATTACTATTTGAAAATTTGTTTCCTCAATAAATTACGATTAGGAATCTAGTAATAGTTTTAATGAGGCTTAGTGCCTAGTCTCTCGAGTAAAAAACTATAACCACAATTTCAGGTCATTATTCTTTTTTTATCCTCTTTCCTTATCTATAACTCTAATTTCAAAAATTACTAATCACAAACTCAGAGAAGGGAGAAGGCAGTCATGGTATCCAGTTATACCTGTCCTAATTTGATGTAGGTTGCCCCCAAGCGTTCAAACAACCTCCTCAAATAAAAGGGGGACAGTAGACCAAGCTGCATTTCTGTCAGTAATCCAGCAGATGAATTTGGTGACTGCAAAATAATGCAAGAGTACTAAATAATTCTGTTCTTTTTTTATAATAAAAAAACCAATAAAGAGAATCAGAAACAGATGCGATTTTTGTTTTTCATCGACAAAAAACAAAAGGTTGACAATGTATACACAAATGGCCATACCAACTAGTGCTTCACAAATGGTCATGGACTAATTTAATAGTGAAACTATATTCTCTCATTGAATAGGTATGCAACTATCTGTGGCTTGGCCACAAACATCAAACAAAGTAAAGAACATATAATAGTATGTTAGTTTACCTTTGATACATCAGTTAACCACTCTTGACCAACCCCAATGAAAGCTTGAACACCTTGAGCCAACCTTAGAACACCCCTAGGACCTGTGTCAACAGATGTCTGGACAATGTCCTCGACAAGCTTCGGTAGCTTTTCGATACTATCTGACATAACATAAGCACACAAATTACAGCCATTTCAGCACAAAAGTTCATAGCTTTCCATAGCCACATAGTAACTAGCTTTGGTTTGAGAAAACATTTATCTTTTTATTTTTATTAAAAATTTTAAATTTTTACTTTGTAATAATAAAATGATAGTTTAATATAAAATTTTATAAATGTGTTGATGGGGTAATATATTATTAATTGGATTGTTAGCAGTCACGCATTGCGCATTCACCTGTTGGACAAAGATTGGACAACTCATATTTATTAAATCATCTTTGGATAAACACTTTAATTAAGCGCTAAATGGCATAAATGTGGGTCATCTTAATGTTCATGTAAAGTTATTTCTATAACAAAAAATAAAATACAATCAAACTATTTTCATATAAACTATAAATTGTTTCCATAAGCTATCCCGGATAATTTGTAGAAATAAGCTAAAAACAACTTATGGATATATCATAAACGGTTTTCATAAATTCTGTCAAACAGTCTCATAAGTGTTTATGCCCGTAGATAAGCTCAAACAAGCATATCCAAACAACCCTAAGAATATATAAGTGATATTGTTATAGTTGTGCCTTCTGGCTCAGCCCTAAAAATATAACTGTTTTCTGTTATTCAGTTAGTCTTTCTGTTAGTGACAGGTGTAACAGCCATGTATATAAATATAAATACATATCATGTATCTCTTCAGACTCAGAATGAATGATATTCATATTGTACCTTTTCAATTTCTCTAAATTCTATATGAATTAATAATTCTTCTGTCAAGAAAAAAAATAACATTGATGCTAGTTTCACCCATATTTTATTCCGTTGCACATAAATAAGTCACGTTTATTTATTACATGGCAAATTAAACGTAACCTATTTTGATAAAACATGTGAAACTAGAAAAAGTGAGAAATTAATTCAGAATAATAATAATAAAAATATTTCAATTTAACTAGTAATTTGTAGTGAGTGAGTTGAGAGAAGAAACCTTGGAATCGACGAGAGGAGAAAAGGTTGTCCTGAGTTTGAGCATAGCGAGCGAAGAGAGTGAGTGGTTTTGAGTTGGAATGAAGATTGAGGTTGGAGAAGGAAGGAGGTAAAAGTGGGAAACGGCGATGATGATGATGATGATGAAAGAATGGTAAAGTGGCAGTTCTTAAACCTGAAACCGCCATGGACGATGAAGGTTTGTTGAGAGAAGAGTAATTAACAATGTTGACGTGGAACAAGATTTTAGTTTATGGCTATGGCTCTTGCTGTTTTCTTTTTCTCCATCAATTTCAATGGATTGATTCCCTTCTCCTTCAGCTTTTTTATTTTTTTTATTTCAATTCAATTCATCCATTAAGGTTGGAAAAAAAATCTCCACCAAGAATATTTTATTTTATTTCAAATATTGATAATTACACAATTTTGACAGCACTACTAATATTTGGATTTACTCCTGTAATAAAATCAAAAACCCACTTTACATTAAATAAAATGATAATATAAACTATTAATAAATAAATGAAAGGTAAATATACATTCTTTTTACAATTTCATTAACAATAAAACGAGATACCATTTATAAAGATAAAAATGCAAAAGTTTTTTATGTACGGTTAAAGATAAATAATTTGACAATCATGTTACTCTCCACAACAAAAAAGTGTATTTAGAATACAAATAAGTATAAGTACCTATTAATATCCCTCTTAATACTTAAATGAACAAATCTCTTATTGTTATTCAT
>JBBPBR010000008.1:46140547-46163841 GCA_037974775.1 Cicer pinnatifidum | reverse complement strand
GAAAAAACAAAAGCATGAATTAATGAAGTCACCTATTAATTAGTTTCACTTTGCATATAGTGGACCATCAAGTTCATATTTTCCTACTCATCTTACTAAAAATGCAAGTTGAATATGCATGCATGATACATACACTTGAAAAACTTTATTGCAATATCATAGTGCAAGTCTTGCAAAACACATTCTTCTATCAAATAAAATATAAATCAATTAAACCTTATTAGAAAGATAACGAAGTACAAGCTAGAGTAAAATAGATATAGTAAAAATATCTAAAGCTAATATTCACACTTTACACTAATTATAGAAATGCATTCACATGTTAACAATGGAGAGAATATTTATATTGAAAAACATTATAAGCAATTTATGCAGGTTCATCTCTTACACACACCCTTCTCTTTTTCTTCATCTATATATACTTTATTTTAATCTAACATTTTTTTTCACCTATAAAGCTATTGACAATAATTAAAGAAGTACTTTTGTTTTGAAATAAATTAGAGAACTGACTTAACTAAGTTATAAACCATTGAAATTGAAAATCTTAGCATTTAAAAATGCTTCAATATTTTGTGGTTAGAAAGAAAAAGAAGTAATGCAGATAAAGAAAAAAGAAAAGCTTGAATTAATGAGCTTCACATGCAATTCACACTTCATAGCTGCTAATTAAAGAAATGCCTTAGCATGGTTACAATTGAGAGAATCTTACCATTGATGGAGATGTATATACTTAACTCACATGTTTACATCTCTTCTTTTCCTCTATAAATACCACCTTTCGTGCCATCAAGTGTAACAAATTGGTAAGTATAACTCTTGCTCTCTCTCTCTCTCTCTCTCAATCTCTTCTTTATGTTTGTTACTAATCATTAATTAAAACTCTCTAGTTATTTATTTCAATTAGCTTTTAATATTAACTTTGCTTAATTTTTCCACTTAATTTAGCTTCCAATAATTTCTATGCTATTTGCAACAAAATTACACTTTTTAATTAGCTTGGTCGTCATCAATAATTGGTTCTGCATTATTATGGTACTAATCTAACTATCACATGTTACTATTGAGATAATATTGAGTGAATATTTATCTTGAGATATATAAAATAAGTTTATTTTCATTTGTTAATTTTGATCCTTTCGCTTGGATATGCATAGTTTCACATATCAAGTGATGGCAAGTCTCTATTTTATCTAATCATAATTTTAATTATAAGATTACATTTACTCATAAAATTGTACTTTTATTTTTCACAATTTCTGTTACATAATTATGTCATTTATATATGTTTCCAATGTACCCGTTTTATTTCCATTTTTTATTTCTCTATTATTTTTGTTTGATTTTTCTTTTTCTTCTCTCACTGTGTCTCTTGTCTCATACATTCATTATCATATGTTTGTTTTGGATTTGATATAAATAATTTTGAAAAAATAGGTAGTTAAAAAAACAGAGGTAAAAAATTAGTAATGATATTTTAAAATTGAGTTTTGAGGAATAATTTATATTTGAATGGTAATGTAAATTACTTATGAAAAATTATCTCTAGACACATTAATTTTCTAAATCTAAATAAAAGCATCCCCATAATCTGTTTTGTGGTGGAGTGTAGGCGATTTATAATTGTTGGAACCTGTTGCTAACTTTTAAATAATACACAATTTGTAAATATTCTTTTGCTTTCTTCCTTGATTAATGGTGTATTCAAACAAATAATTACATATAATTTAATATATAAATTTATGCAAAGGAATATGCAAACATATATTATTAACACTTTAATTGTATATATGGTAATTAATATGTATGTTAATAACATGCAATATTAACTAACTTGTTTTTGTGGCATTAATTACTAGATTGAAAATGGCGTCTGCTGGTGTATTGCTTCTCCTCCTTACTTTGACTTCACTTGTGTTGAAATGTTACTCAACTTCTCCAAATAACCTGAAGGCAAATACACTTATATTCTTTTTATTAAATTATCTTGGTTCATGTTTTCTAGGTTAATTACTTTGTGGCTAGAATAAGTACATTTTTCTTGTTTATGCTAAATATGTTTTATTCTAATGTAGACTTACATTGTCTACACCGGCCATAACATGAATGATGAAACTTCTTTGCTATTCATGTATCAAAAGATGCTACAAGAAGTTGCAGAGAGGTTATATTTCATCAATTTTTTCATTAAATACTTTTTTTTAGTACTTTTCCTATAAAGAAACTGAAAAGTAATGGTAAACTATTTAAATATTCAGCAATTCAACAACAAAGTCTGTACTTCATCATTACAAACGCAGCTTCAACGGCTTTGTGGCAAAACTAACAGATAAAGAAGCTGACAGAATGGCTGGTATATGTAGACAATAGTTTTTTCTATTGAAAAATTATCTATTCTTTTTACATGTATAATTGTATATTTGCTGACCATAAAAATTGGTAATGTAGGACTTGATGGGGTGGTGTCCGTCTTTCCCGAGGAGAAGCATAAAACCCTTACCACAAAATCTTGGGATTTTATAGGCTTTCCTCAACGTGTAGAGACAGAACACTCTGAATCTGATATCATCATTGGAGTGATTGATTCTGGAATCTGGCCAGAATCTCCTAGTTTCGATGATAAAGGATTTAGTCCACCACCAAGCAAATGGAAAGGATATTGCTCAAGTTTTAATTTTACCTGCAACAAGTAATATGTTATACTTGAACTCATGTTAAAATTTTCAATTTACTAAGAGAAAGAGAGTACTATTATACTAACAATGGTTGATATATGTTGTTGTAGTAAATTAATTGGAGCAAGGTATTATATTATCGATGAAGACGATACTGACCTGGTATTGTCTCCAAGAGACTCGACGGGTCATGGGACTCATGTGGCATCAACAGCAGCCGGCAACCCAGTTAGCCATGCAAGTATGTTAGGCTTAGGACAAGGAACATCAAGAGGTGGGGCTTCCTCCGCAAGAATTGCCGTATATAAGGCATGTTGGTCTTCTGAATGTGGCTCTACAAACATTCTTGCAGCTTTCGATGATGCAATTGCAGACGGGGTTGACATAATATCCGTCTCAATTGCCGGAACAAGAGACCAAAATGACCATTTTAGAGATGTAGTATCCATTGGAGCATTTCATGCAATGCAGAATGGAGTGCTCACGGTACTTGCGGCAGGAAACGAAGGTCCAAACCATGCATCCTTGCAGAATGTTTCACCTTGGTCAATTGTTGTGGCTGCTGGGACTATAAACAGAAAATTTGTCACAAGAGTCAAATTAGGAAACAATATCACTTATGAGGTAAATACATAATTTTATCTTCTCTAACTTCAAAATATAAAGTTACACAGTAGCCTCATTTCTTGAATGCAAGCTAAGCTAATTTGGTTTGTAAGTTGATAATATGAAATTTTGGATGATTAATTATAAATTATCTTTATATACATGATAATTACATAAGTAATAATGTGTATATCTTGGTTAAATGATAGGGTATCTCACTGAATACATTTGACCTTTTGGGAAAAATGTATCCTATTATCTATGCTGGAGATGTCCCGAATAAGGAAGCAGGGTTCAAGAGACGGCAATCCAGGTATATAGACATGATCGTGATATTATTGAAGTTAACAAATGATGTAAACCTCTGACAAAATGAACAAACATTAAAGGGAAAATATATGTAAGGAGTGTCTATAAAATTATTATCATTCAACTTTTGTCACATAAAAATTTAAATTAAGTAAAATATATATATAGACATTAAAATTAGAAGTTGTACTTTTCTAACAACATATTGGACCCAATTATAATACAATCATGTGTACTCTTTAAAGAGCATTATCAAATAGAGGAAAATTTAAAATGTATATAATTTGCTAATGGAAGTATTCCAAAATTGCAGGTTTTGTCCAACCAATTCCTTGGATGAGAAGTTGGTGAAGGGCAAAATTGTGTTGTGTGAAGGTAACATCGGTGGTCCAGAGGCCTTTAGAGTTGGTGCTATTGGTGTTTTAACACAAGGTCACACTTTTACTGATAGTGCCCTTCCTTTTGCCTTGCCTGGATGTTACCTTCAATCCAAGGATGCCGCCAGAATACATAAATATATACACTCTTCAAGGTATCAAGTCAAAATTTCATATACATAACAATAATTTAGAAACCTACATTTATCTAAAGTTTATTTTATTAATCAATTTGCAGTACCCCAACTGCAACTATATTTAAGACTGAAGAGTTAGAAGATACTTTGGCACCCATGGTTGCTTCTTTTTCATCAAGGGGTCCGAACAATATTACTTTTGATATCCTCAAGGTTTCTTTTCTATGAATAAATTAATTAAACACATATTTCTCATATTAAAATAAAAATTGTTAACTTTTTGTTGTGTTAATTTTGTAGCCTGATATTACTGCTCCTGGGGTAGATATTATAGCCAGTTGGTCTCCAAATTCCCCTGTTTCTGAAGTTGACGGTGATAATAGAAAATTAGAGTTTAATATTTTGTGTGGAACATCAATGGCGTGTCCACATGTATCTGGTGCAGCAGCGTACATCAAGTCATATCATCCTACATGGTCACCTGCTGCTATTCGTTCAGCTCTAATGACCACCGGTAAAAACTTAATAATATTACACACTATTAATATATACATATATATAGAAAACTAAACTTAGCACATGCTTATTTTTATTAATTAATATTTTTTAAAAATGTGTTTTTTAAAGTTGTTGAAATAAAAAAAATATTTTTGGCTTGAATTAATTGGTTCTGCATTGTTATGGTACACTTTTGGTCTGTTATTGTTATGTATTCTAAATAGCACAAGTTATTATTAAATTATCTGAGCTAATATTGAGTAAATCTTGTTCATGATATTTTATTTTTTTTGAAGAGGTAAAATAAACCTTTATTAATTATGTAATTCAACAGCACAAGATGTGCAGAGGACAAGAATTATAATAATACAGTTCCAAGCTCAGAGAACTTGTACAAACAAATCAAAACAAAATATAAAAACACAATCATACTCCCTAAACTAGCTCCAATAATAATCAAAACAGAATTTTCCGCCTAATAATTGTCAATGAATAAGAGCATGCTACCACTGTTTTACTTTTCTTTATTTTCATTCGTTAATTTTGAACCATTGGCTTGGATATATGCATAGCTTAACATGTCAGTGACAGTAAGTCATGAATTTATCTGATCACAATTTTAGTGATAAAATTATTTACTCTTACATAATTCCCTCATTTATTTTTCCAAGTTACCTGTTACATTTCCTATTTTCTATCTCTTTATTTTTTCTTAATTTTTCTTTTCTTCTTTTACTCTCTCTCTCATCTCTCACACTTTATCATTTGTTAGCTTTAGATTTGATATAAATAATTTTGAAAGAAGAGGCAATATAAAAACAAAGGTTAAAAATTAGTAATGATATTTTAAAATTGAGCTCAGAGGAATATATTTTTGATAGGTGTAAATAAGGAAGAATTTTTACTGATTATTCAGAGTTACCTACTACTGTTAAAAAATTATTTATATGCTAAAATAGGTGTGCATTGCATATTTACTTACTTATCACAATATGATAGTGTAATTAAGATTCATTTTATTTGATATGAGTATAGTTTAGTTAGTCTGCTCTTATCTAATATAAACATTGTTTTGATTCATGTTTTGCAGCTAAACCAATGAGTCCCATAAATAATCCTGATGCTGAATTCGCTTATGGAGCAGGCCAAATTGACCCTATTAAGGCTGTCAATCCTGGTTTAATATACGATGTCAGCGAAATTGATTACATCAGATATTTATGCGGACAGGGCTTCAACGCAACAACTTTACGATACATAACAGGGCATGAGAACAACTGCTATGAGACAACTACAGTAGGGAGTTTGAATTACCCTTCATTTGCTTACAAAGCCCCACACCCCAAACATTATTTAAGTGGAAGCTTCTATAGGACTGTTACAAATGTTGGATCACCTGAGTCTACATACAAAGCAATTGTAACAGCCCCTAATGGAGTTAACATTTCTGTAGAACCTGATGTTTTGTCATTCACTTCATTGGGAGAAAAGAAGACTTATGTTCTCACTTTAGATGGAGCAATGAAGGAATCTATTGGATCAGGTTCTTTGATTTGGGATGATGGTAGATATCAAGTGAGGAGCCCGGTTATTATATTTGATGAACGAGCAGAAAAAGGCATGGGTGCCAAAATATACTGTATAAATTACATATATATTGTAATAATTAATTTACTATTTTTATATTATTTTTAAATAAATTATATGTCTTTATGATACTGTTCTTTGATCTTCACATTGCTTTTCCTCATCTGTAAAATAAATTAAGTTTTAGCGAAGCAGATATAAATGTATATTCTAATTAGTATACTTAATTGAAATAGAGGCACTTAAATAAATAGTGCCACTTACTTATAATCTTGAAATAGTGTCACTTATAAACTAAACATGCAAATTCTTTATTCATTTAAAGAAAAAGCACTGAGTGCAGTCAATGCCAATGATGGAAACACAACATCAAAAAGACCTTAGGGACTATGTAGATGTTTACCATATTAAAGACAAGCATAAAAAATTTAAACAACAATTTCTTATTCTTTTATTATAGTAACAGATAAAAGAAAACAGAGAGAGAGAGCAACACATCCATACTCTCAAAAACACACTGTACAGTTTATCAACAGTATCATGGATAGACAGTGTTTCACAAATTACTGAAGAATAAATTGTAATGAGCATCTAAGCATCAAACTATAAGTAACATATACATAGATGAGTTTGTGGACTATCCTGATACACAATTATCATCTATGGTCATGTAAATAAGTATATAAATATATGGAAACAATAGAAACAAATGAATTTGTGGAAAGTATATATATGTGTTTGCCTTAGAAGCTGTGCAACCTCAAAATCCTCATTGATTGGTATTCCTAGAGATATAGTTTAGTAATTTAATCGGGTTTCAATCACCAAGTAAAATTTGATTGAATATCTTATCAAGTCAAATCAAAAATTAATATTAGAATCAAATTGACTCGGATGTACCTAATTAAATTGGATCAGAAAACTAATGATCAATATGAGACTTGAGTTGACCTCTATTATAATCAACTAATGATCGTAGGTTGATCTGTTACTCAAATTTAGTCTGACATGAATGTTGTAAAAATTTAATACATTGTTGAATTATTAAAAAGATATTGACAAAGAATGTTGTAAAATTTTATAATTAAGCACAAAATTTCGATTTTAAAACATTGTTTTGAACATAATTAAAAAAGCAAAATAACCTAGCTATAAGATTAACAACGATGTTATAAGATTACATATTTTTTAATTTTAAATACTTTTTTTGGTAAATTAAATTTAAAGTTGTGTCTATTTATTGACCTTCATCATCTTCAAACTATTCTTTAATGTTACTCCTGAAATGATGATATATAGTTTTCTATGCGAAAACACAAATTGTAAAAAATAATTTCCTATATATTTTAAAGATTGAACTTAATTTTTATTAATAATCGTTGCGAGTAAAAGAACCAAAGAGTCTCCAAGATGTCAACTTAATTAGATGTAAGAGGTCATAAGACAGATCAATATTATTAACATTATTGAGACTTCAACATTAAGTTTCAACATAAGACTTGCACTCACTTAGTGCACACAATTAGTGACCGTATGACTGTTTGATCGAGATCAGACTTTTTAAATATCTAATTTGGTAATTTATCTTTTTTTTAAAAATCAAAAACTATTTGAGATCAAGACTATCTAATCAAGATCAGACGGTTATGCGGTAACTGAATGCGTGAAGTCAGTGATTGCACCAAATCCAAATCTATGCAAGAGGGGTACTTTTGTACTTAAGATAAGTTTTTGCAACACTAAAATAAGTAGGCGAATTCTTTTAAAGTTAAGACTAAAATATATTCTAGAGAAATTAGTTAGGAACAAAATATATTCTTGAAAAATTTGATAGTGCATGTATCAATTCGATATGTACCGGTATATTTGATCTTTAAATTAGTAGTTAAATGAATTTATTTGGGAAATAAATTATTTTCTATCATTTAAAAAATTATAATAGCTAAATTTTATTGACCAAAAGTGTCAGCGAACTAAAATTAAATTTATTTAGAATTTTTACTACTCATAATAATTAATATTGAATACTTTTTACACTAAAATATAAAAAAATTAGTATAATGTCTATAAATAATAAAATGATGTTTTTTTTATGAAATTATATGTAACTAAAATTTAAAAATTGACAAATAACTCTTTGATTTATAAAAAGAATCATTAATTTATTAGTTTAGAGAACAAATGTACGAAAACACTTCAATTTATAAATTTACAGCAGAAGCTCTCATAATTGTTTTCCTTCCATTTTCACTAAATCGGGATATATTTCTCTATATTTATTATAATATATTAAAAAAGACTCTCAAATACTATTGTGACTCATCATCCAATTTTGTGTCATTTCATTCAAATATTGTCACTTCAACAAAAATCTCATATGAGGTATGTAAAAGGTACTCTTTCATCATCTCTCTTCCATCTTCCTTATTATTTCATTTCCAATTTGTTTTTATACACACTTTACTATTATTATTACTATTTAGCATTATTTTTATTGAGTTGTTTTTTTTAAAGAAAAAAAAAATATTCTCGTGCTTTTGAAAATGGGTGTGTTACATTGCATTTGTGAGAGGTTAAGCTATAAAGCTTTTCATGATTTTTATATCTCTTATATAACGCCCCAAATTTTTGATCCAAATGTTACTTAAAAATGTTTGTTTTCTTTTAAAAACAACTATAAGTTTTTTTTTCTTATGAGTAGTTCATCATGTAATAATTTGAAGATGTGTCATAAAATGATTTGATATTTTTTTTTATATAAAAGAACGTTAAACAATTTACTAAAATATTATTTATTCATTTATTTTCAAAATTAATAGTGCACCTATTAGATCGATATTCATTTATACTTCAAAATAAAATAAATTCTCTTTTAGTGAAATTCAAAAGAAGTAAGGTTGATTGAAATTAATGGCATTCAATTATTTACTTGCAAATGAAATCTCAATTCCGCATTTCTATTAAAAGTGATGAAGAGAAAATAACTTTACAATGTACCACAAATATTTTAGTAATACAAAACATTATTTTTAAGTAAAAGTCTAATTTTCCCACGCTCGTTTTAGGGTTAATTTTAAGTAAAAGTCTAATTTGCACCAATCAAAAGATTCTTTAATAGTCCTAAAAAATGTATCAAAAGTCATAAAATATATCTAAATAAATTAAATAGCAACCATAGAGCAAATAATTAGATCAAAATAAAAATAACAATAAAATGTATGCAAGTTAAGCATGCTCCTAAACATATATAATCCTGATATAACCATCCACACAGTCATCCATACCAATGGAAAAAATTAAATCAGCCACACAGACGTCCACAAAGATGCATATGATATGTCATGAAATAATAATGATGGTCAAAAGGTACATGGCATCACCCACTTAGATAATCACACAAATCACTAGACACTTAGACAACCACAAAGATAACCATATTTAAAACACAAATCACCAACCACTTAGGCAACCACAAAGATACCAATATTTAAAAATACAATTCATTAGCCATTGAAGCAACCACAAAGATAACAATATTGAAAACACAATTCACCAACTACTTAGGCAACCACAAAGATAACAATATTTTAAACACAAATCACCAGCCACTTAGGCAACCACAAAGGTAACAATATTTAAAAACAAATCACCAGTCACTTAGACAACCACAAAGATAACAATATTTAAAATACAAATCACCAACCACTTATGCAACCACAAAGCAAAATATTTCATATAAAATTTTTTAATCACATAAGACATCAAATTTATATTCTCATTGATGTTTATAGTTGAGCTCAATAACTTTAACACACCAAATATGCACGTGAACAAATATCTCAAAATCACCATTTTCATTTTAATAATCCATAAGATTCTATTTGTCTACTTGTTATTGATAAAAATTAAAACTCGTATCACCAATAATACAATAACAATAGAAATTTTATTCCCTTATAACGTTTTCCGCATTATAAAAATGAACTATACATTAATGCATTTCAATAATCAATTTTCTCATATTGTCAAAATTAAAAATATAAAATTCTCATCAATTTCCGCATGACACATATATTTTTCATAAAAGTCAAATTTAAAATTTAAAATACTCAAAAAGTCAAGAGTAAATATCAAATACATCATGACAAACATATTACTAATGATATCATAAAAAATATAACTTTATAATTAAGTACTCTAAGACATCGTGATAAACATTTTTACTACAAACATATTTATCAAGGGATAATAATAAAAATAGAACTCTATAATTAAGTTCATCAAGATAGATGTATTACTCAAGAATCAATCAAAATATTTTAGTTTATTTATTTACGAAGAAAATAACATCAATGTTTTTCTTTTAAGACATCCAAACATCATATCAATATCTTATAATCCGCTAATTTAATATCTAGCCTAACTCTGCATGGGAAAAAACCCTTTCCTTAGCGAAGTCCTGCATTTGAACAAGTATTGTGGATTCACACATTTAATTACATAATCATCTAATGAAGAATTAATTATACATTGTAGAGCATACAATTTAGAATTGATTGGTGGCATATTAATGTCTGACAAATCCCACAACAAAGTACATATTATGTGGTTACACTTGTTGAGAGATTTGCGAGAGACGAGAGAATACAGTTGAGGTTCAGCGTGTTTGACAATACTTTATAGAGAATTGTGTAGTGCATCTAAACCCGGTGTTATATTGATCGGTGGATGTTCACATCTACTTCAAACGTGGGCATTCCTTGCACCAATAAGTAATCTTGAGTCTCATTTTTCATTCGCAAAAAGGTAAATATCAAAAAAATTAAATATTATATTTATAAAACTATTAATTAATTCACTAACATTCAAATTTATTTTCGTAGATATAGTGAAAAAGGTATGAAATTTGACGATACACCTCGTTATCATACCGCTGGATATTGATCAAAAATTGATCACATGACCGTTAGCAATGTAATATATTAAAACATTATTTTATTTTTATTATTTTAATTTTCTTATGCATATATTACTAATAAACTTTTTATATATATCAGTTTCTCTAGAGGTCATATCTACGTCTACATACAATCATCCAGAAGACAATTGGCTACGGAATGCATCTACATATTTGATTTGTTTCTACATAATAGAAATGCATAACGGATAGAGTGAAACTACAATTTGGACTACCTCAAGAAAGTTCACATCCTCTGAGGAACATGAGAAAGTATCATAAGGTAGATTTGTATTAACAAGTTAACTATAGTTGGGCATTATTTTATGAAAATGAGAACAAAGAGTCGAATGAACGAGATAATCATATTCTTCATGATCAACCTCTAAATGTTGAATTTAAACCAAGTTATGAATACATGATTTGGATTTGCAAAAATTCTAAACGATTTATTTCTATACAAAACCAATTAGTTGATACTCGTGTCAATTCACCCCAAATTCAAGTTTAAATTGACCGATCTAAATGGATGAAATAAATCTCTCAAATGAAATAAAAATTAGAAACTTTTGAAAAAAATATGGAAAAGAAAAGAAGCTCACAAACAATAAAAGCCTCTAAGCATCTCGTGTTACGTTTCCTTCTCTAAGTGCCGTAGTACTCACAACCCCCCACAATGTCATTCTTGCTTCTCTATCCTTATGCTATATTTTATGCACTATTTTTTCTAGGCTCCAATATTTTCACTCCATTTTCTATAAGTTTTATGAATAATGTCAGATATATAAGGCTGTTATTATGCGTTAGTAATAAAAATATTTTTAAATCATTAGTTTATATATATATATATATATATATATATATATATATATATTTTGTAACACTAGTAAATATAAACTAATTTACTTATTTTATTATAGAAACGATATGTATATATTTGATCGCCTTTATTAACATAGTTTCAAAAAACTTTGGTTGATTTTGGAATAAGTAGTAATGTAAACAACTTATGCGGGATTTGGTATTTCATTGGTTGGTTAGAAATTTGGTGCCGATGAATCTTCATCTCACGTTTGCCTCTAGTTTGTGTCTTTTGATGCTTTCCTATTTTATTAGCTATTTCTAGAGCTGTCAAAAAATCTCCCAAACTACAAGGCCCTCTTATTTTTTTTCTTTTATTATTAGGCCTCCTATTAAAATAATCTTTTAAGGGGCCTCTTAATTTCGGCCCATTATTTCATGGGCCTAAAGGAGGGGGTTCTAAGGGCCCATAGGCCCCCAATATTTTGTTAATTTTAAGATTTTTTTATCGAAAAAAAAATTAGAAACTTTTTATCGAAGAAAAATGAGAAATTTTTTATCGAAAAAAATCGAACATTTTTTATCCCAAAAAAGTCGGATATTTTTTATCGAAAAAAATTGGAAATTTTTTATCGAAAAAAATTGGAAATTTTTTATCGAAAAAAATTGGAAATTTTTTATCGAAAAAAATCGGACATTTTTTATCGAAAAAAAATCAGAAATTTTTTATCGAAAAAAAATCGGAAATTTTTATCGAAAAAAAAATCGGAAATTTTTATCGAAAAAAAAATTGGAAATTTTTTATCGAAAAAAAAATCGGAACTTTTTTATCGAAAAAAAATCAGAAATTTTTTATCAAAAAAAAATCAGAAATTTTTTATCGAAAAAAATCAGAAATTTTTTTCGGTAATTTTTATCGAAAAAAAATCGAACATTTTTTATCGAAAAAAAAATCAGAAAATTTTATAGAAACGGAAATTTTTATCGAAAAAAAATCGAACATTTTTTATCGAAAAAAAATCGGAAAATTTTATAGAAAAAAATAAATAAAAAATTATCGGTGAAAAACTTTATTTCTCAAAAATAAAAATCGATTCTTTTTTAAAAAAAGTGGGCCTATGGGCCTACTAGGACCCACACATTTTTAGGGGACTTTTAGTTTAGGGGCCTTGTTTTTTGGGGCCTTTTAAATTATTAATTTTTTTGGCCCTTTTAAAATGTGGGCTAGGGCCAATAATTAAGGAGACTTGTCAAATTGACAGCTCTAGCTATTTCTATTGGTTGGTCAACTTATGGTTAGGTAGTCAAAATTGATATTTAAGTATGGCAAGTCTCTTTGCTAACATAAGCAAATATCGATTCATCCTTTTGACTGGGTATTTAGTTTAAGGGAATTATTTCGGTTATCTCCCTCTATTCGACAAAATTTCGTTAGATCATTTTCGTCTAGTTTTTTAGTTTGCTATTCAAAGGTTATTCTCAATTTATTAATTTATTTTTTTTTAATGATTGTGTTCATCGTATTTTTTTTTAAGATTGTTTGTTATGTTTGATGTTAGGAATGATTATTTTCATGTTGTTAGTGTCTATTTTAACGGACAAAATTACTTTTATTGGAGTTATGTGATAAAAATTTTTGATAGAAAAAATGTGCAGTTATGTTGATGTGATTTTTGTTAAGCCTACAAAATAAAAAAGATGAAGCTAAATACTCAAAAGAATTGAAACACATAAAATTTTAGTAATTCAAAAATTATTACTTCGATTACTAATTTTGTTGAGCAGTCCATAAGTGTGCAACTAGTAAAATGTGATTCTGCTAAAGAGATTTGAGAATATTTAAAATGTTTGTATGTTCTGTCTAATTTTGCAAAATGCTATAAATTGAAAAGTGATATTAGAGCCCTTTAATATAACAATATGATCATTCAAGAATTCTATTAGGCCATGACTAATTTGGGAGATCAATTGACTCTTATGAAATCAGTTGAATTGAAAGTTGTCAAAGAGAAGAACAATGTTTGATTTTGTTTCTGATGGTTTCTTCTTGACGATTTTGAGGACCTTTGTGGGAGTATTTTGCATCATACTCCTATTCCTAGTATTGAATCAATAGTTAGTGAATTGTTGGCAGAAGAAATCAGACTCAAGACCTACTCCATTGTGTTAGATAAGAGAATTCACTCGACAACGGCATATGTTATTGTTGCTCCTGTCCATAAAGGAAAACCTTAGGGGAGGGTTTTGTTTGGTACCAATGAATGTGTTTTTCGTAAAGAAAAAAGTCATTGGAAAGAACAATGTTTGAAATTGGGGAGAACAAGTAAGAAGAATCTTAAGGGTCCATCATCCATTGTTGTTGCTGCTACTCCTTCAATCATTGGCTCTAGTTTTAGTTATGTACACCCATATGAGACAACTTCTTAAATAGCTGATATTGCAGAACAACCCTAAAAACTATTTGCCACTCAGTAACATGTCATGTTTTCCTCCTCTACTAAAGGTTTGAACTCCTCTAGTCTATCATATATGTCTCATTCCATATGGATTTTTGATTTTGGAACATCCCAACATAAGTCATATGATGACAAATCTTTTGTGTCTGTGAATCATGCATCATCTGCGCCAGTTATGATTGATTTTGGTACTCTTATACCATTGGCCGACATTGGTTCTATCTCTACTCCTAACTTATCTTTTATTTTTATATTTGTTATATTCCTAACCTCACTTTAAATCTTGCTTTTATTAGTCAATTGTGTGATTTCGACTATTCAATAATGTTTTCTCTCACTTATTGTTATATGCACGATACACATTCTGGGAGGCCGATTGGAACATACCGTAGACAAAGAACACTTTATGTTTTGATGACTTGAGAGTTCCAATACTACAACCTCAACGCCCATTACTAATTTATCATCTAATTTTTGTTTGAATTTTGTCTTATAGTTTTTGGTTATGACATTCTCGCATTGGACATATTTCTACTTCGAGATTAAAGTATATGGCTTATATTGGAGCTTTAGGAAAGTTACAAACCAATGACATTGTAGATTGTTGTGGTTGTAAACTTGCTAAATTTTCAGTTTTACCATTTAGTAAAAGTGTTTTTGTTTCATTGAACCTTTTGATTTAGTTCAATCTGGTATTTGGGGTCCATCATCGATTCTCACCAAAGATGGATCTAGATATTATGTTTCATTTATTGATGATTGCACTTGTTATTTTTTAGTTTATCTTTTGTAAAATCGGTTTGAATTTTTTGATATTTGTTATATGTTTCATGTTATGGTAAAGATTCAACATAATGGTGTTATAAAATGATTTCATCCTAATTTAGGTGGTGAATATACCTCTAACAAATACTCTGAATTACTTGCTTATAATAAGACTCTTCACCAAAAATCTTGTACTGATACCCCTCAACATAATAGAGTTGCTGAAAGGAAACACTGTATTGTTGATATTGCTCGCTCAAGTTTGTTATCTGCTTCGATCCTCAGTGAGTTTAGGGGTAAAGTAGTTCTTAGGCTAAATTACATCCGCGGTCCCTTAACTTAATTTCAGTTAATGTTTTAGTCCTTTATCTTTTTTTTCCCCGATTTGATCCTTTATTTTAATTTTAAGTGACAATTTAATCTTTTATGTTTTAAAATGTTAACAATGTTATCTTTTTTTTCACAAAAATTCAAAAATTGATCAAAATTTTCAAACAAAACTCATAAGTTTAGTTATATTCTTTAATATAAAATAAACTTTATCAAATTTGTAGCTCAAATCTTCAAATAAACTCATATTTGTCATTCTTTATTTGATGTTGTTAGAGATGAAAATATGAGTTTATTTAAAGATTTAAGTTATGAATTTGATGAAATTGCATTATATTGAGGATGATAATTGATTTTATGGGTTTTGTTTGAAATTTTTTATGAAATTTTTGAAATTTTGCAAAAAATAAGGATAACATTGTTGACATTTTAAAACATAAAAGATCAAATTGTCACTTAAAATTAAAACAAAGGACCAAATCGAGAAAAAAAAAATAAAGGACTAAAACGTTAACTGAAATTAAGTTAAGGAACTACAAGTGGTATTTAGCCTAGTTCTTACTGATGTCCATGATATTAATAGATACCCATTGTCAGTTACATCATATTGGTCTCCCTTTGAAAAATTGTATGCTTATATATTTGACTACTTTACTTTGAAAGTATTTGGTTCTACTTGTTTTGTTCTTTGTCCATAAATAGAACACAATAAATTGTCTTCTTGTTCTGCCATGTGTGTTTTTTATGGTTATGAGAATGGTCATCGTTGTTATAATCCTCATGCAAGAATACTTTATGTTTTTCGTCATGTTTTTGTTTAGCACATCCTATTTTACATTGTTTCTTCTTATTCTCAAATTACTAATTAATAGTTCAAAATTAAAGCATATTGATATGTTTGGTCCTAATGATAATGCTTCTAGTGATGATAATGTTGAGAACTGTAAGACAAATATTACTCCTCCACATAATAACATCTCCCATAACATCATCACATGTAATAATCAAGTGCAATATCTATTACTTCTCTTACTCCTCCAAATGAAATGATATAACTATCATATTCCGTCTGAGTCAATTGATTGATGAACCAACATGATGCAATAAGTTATTCTTGAACATGAATCCGATTAATATTTTATCTTATTATATACTATGTCTAGTTATAATATTTATCCTGAATATGAATCCGATTATATATTGATGACTCTTCATCATATGCATAATTTTTACTGATTTTAGTCTTATTTATGTTTAATCATTAGTTAATTTAATGAGTTATTAGATATATTTTGTTGATTTTATTTATTTGATTTAATGAAATGTTTTTGTTCTTATTTGCTTAATTAAGTAGAGATTTTTCGTAGTTTTGCGTTGTTACTTTGTTTTACTGCAGTGCTGAATTTTGGTGAAAAAATTAACATGACCTATGTGGAGTATTTCAGCCATATCTGGAGTGCTAGATGTCCAATTGGAGTCAATCCAAGTGCTAATGAAAGCTAAGCTCCATATCTACAATGTTCATGAAGACACCGGGACCAAATTCAGAATCGAAAGATGAGAAAAATGCAAAATACATCAGACAACAGATGCTGTGCGCCTGGAGCGCGCCCTGCGCGCCTGAAGCGCATTTCCAGCCATTCTTCAGTGCCAATACGCGCCCGGAGCGCAAATCCTGCGCCTGGGGCGCGTGACACGCATCAGAATTCATAAAAACGCAATTTTTTACTGTTTAGGAATCTTTTTTGACTCTTGGGAACTTGGGAGACTTGTGCCCTAACATAGAAACTCAAAGACGGCCGTTTCTAACGCCATTGAAGCAGTTTTATCAAGAATCATCCATGAATCATTCTTGTAATTCTTCTTTAATCCTTATCTTTTGTATCCCTGTTATGAGTAACTAAACCCTATTTGTTAGGGATGAGTGTAACCAGATGAAACCCTTATTTTTCTGATTTGATTTCTAGTTATATGAATGAGTTTATTGAATTGTTTTTCTCATCTCTGTGCTTAATTCTTTTTATTGCTTGATCAACATTAAAATATTCTACGATTTATATTTTGAAACGGAAGTGGACTTTACGAATGCTTGAGATGAGAAATTCATGAATTTGTAGTTTAGGGATAGATGCAGGTCAGGAAACCAATTAAATTAGTTGCAAAGCAATAATTTAAAAGAGAATTTCTATACGGTAATGCTTAATTCTAATCTTAAATCTACTAAGGAATTAGGGGTTACTTTGGAATTAAAGGTTCTGTCACTAAGACATTAGGGCAAGAATAATAAAGAGAATTCGATAATAATTCAATAAAGGAATTCAGTAACTAGGATCAACTTAGACACCAAGGTTGGATTCAAAGTGAAACTCATCCCTGACATTTTTCTCATTATAAAAGACCAATTCTATTATTGTTTTATTACAGTTTTTAATTTCAAATATTATTTCAATCAACATGAGAACCTTTTGTTCAATCTTAGTAATTAAATATAATTCAATAGTAAAACGCAATCATTGAGTTCGACACTCGGTACTACCGTTTTATTATTACTTGCAACGATTCAGTACACTTGCTGAAACGCTATCAAGTTTTTGGCGCCGTTGTCAGGGATTGCCATATCACTATTGTATTTAATTTATTTACTGAATTAAAATTTTTTGCTCTGCAATAAAATTTTTTATTTTATTTTATTTCTAATTTAAAAAAAAAGAATTCTGGTTTAAAACTCTTTTATTTTTACTTAATTATTTATCTTGCTTTAACTGTTCATTACTCATAATTTTTCTAACCTTGTATGCGAGGCTAGTCCTCAGCTGAACTTTTCTTTGATCTAGAAAAAAAAAAAAAAAACCGCGAAAGCAAATCAAAAAGTGGTATGCTGGAATTGAATGCTTATGAGGTTGGGTTGGCTCAAGGGATGTTGCTCTCAAAACAGATAAAAGATGTTATCGCCGCTGAGATAAAGAAGGGGATGGCAGCTCTAAATATACAACCCCAAGTGGCCCCTGTCAAATTACTAAAGCATACTAGTTGTAACCTTTGTGGAGGAGCACATAAAGCTGGAGTTTGTGAAGCACTGGATGACAATGAGGTAGAAGAACTAGAACAGGTGAATTTTATGAGTAATAACAACAGGCATAATAACCCCTACTCTAGTACGTACAACCCTGGTTGGAGAAATCATCCAAATTTTTCATGGAGAGATCAGCAAGGTGGATCTCAGGGTCAACAAGGAGCTCAAACAAACCAATTTCCACCTAGAAAGGCTGCTTGGGAGAGTGCTATAGAGAAAATCGCGACAATCACAAGTTCTTTCATTGAAGAGTCAATAGCCATCCAGAAAAATCACTCTGCATCCATAAAGAATCTGGAGACTCAAGTGGGTCAACTTGCTCAACAAATGGCACAAAGAACGTCTAGAAATCTGCCTAGTGACACAGTTCCGAATCCACGAAACAATGTTAATGCAGTGACCACGAGGAGTGGCAAGGTGAGTGAACAAGTTCCACCTGAAGCCAAACAGAGTATAAGTACTCTGACTTCAACCCACCTGGAGGAAATGGTCACACCGACATCAGTGGAGGATCACATCGCTTTTGAAAAGGAGGAAGAACCTGTGGTACAAAAAAGGGAACCACTGCCAAAACCAGAAATTCGACTTCCATTCCCTCAAAGATTAAGGAGGGAAGAAACTGAAAAACAATTTGGTAAGTTTCTTGATGTTTTTAAAAAATTACAGATTAACATTCCTTTTGCAGAAGCACTAGAGCAGATGCCAACATATGCCAAGTTCATGAAGGAGATTCTATCGAAAAAAAGAAAAATCGGCGGTGAAACAGTTATGCTTACCGAAGAGTGTAGTGCTATACTACAAAGGAAGCTGCCACCGAAGCTCAATGATCCTGGAAGTTTCTCAATCCCGTGCGCTATTGGAAATAGAACTTTTGGGAAGGCTTTGTGTGATCTTGGGGCTAGTGTAAGTCTTATGCCCCTTTCAATATACAAAAAACTGGGCATTGGAAAAGTCAAAGACACACAACTGATGTTACAGTTTGCGGATCGCTCGATGAAACACCCCTACGGAGTGGTGGAAGATGTGTTGGTTAAAGTGGATAAGTTCATTTTTCCAGTGGATTTCGTGGTACTAGACATGGATGAGGACTGTGACATTCCTTTGATTTTGGGGAGACCGTTCTTAGCAACAGGGCGAGCTATGATTGATGTGGCAGATGGCACCTTAACCTTAAAAGTAAATGAAGAAACTGTCACTTTTAACATTTTAAAAGCCATGGAACATTCAAAAGAAAGAGAAGAGTGTAATCGAATTGAGATCTTAGATGCGATAGTCAACGAAGAAATAAAGCATCAAGCATCCAGTTTTCCATTAGAAAGAGTGTTATGCCTACCCCAAGACATTGTTAAAGAAAGTGAATATCAAAAGGTGGAAGAGGTCTTGGCCATGTTAGAAGCAGCACCATCCTACTCCCCCCATTTTCCTACTAGATGGGAGGAGTTGAAAGGGAATGACGACAAGCCCTCAGAGAAAAAGACACCACTGATTGAACTCAAGCAATTTTCTCCTCACTTGAAATATGTATCTCTTAGTGAGAAGGATGATGTGTTCTTCCTGTCATACATGCCACCTTGACAATAGTTGAGACGTCAAGCTAATGACTTTAAAGAAGCGCTTCGTGGGAGATAACCCACAGGTAGAGGTAACTTTTATTTTTTTGCAATCTTATTTTTGTTATTTGAATTCGTTTCTTTCTAATTGTGTGTAAACGTGCACTATGATGAAGAATTATTAACAACTTGCATTTGATCTTAAGTTTTATGTTTGGGATTTTAAAATTTAAACTCTATTTCTTTGCTCATATCATTACTCAATTCGATAAATTTCACTAATTCATGCATTGTTGATTACTGCTTGGTTGTTGAAGTCTAACTCGCATAAAAAAAAAACACTAAATACATTTTGTAGTGGCATGTTTGGCATTATTTAAATAGTTCATACTCTCTCTTATTATCCTAGCTGTGAGCTTTTGACCCTAAACACTTAAATTTTTTGTTGTGTGATTATCCAGACATGTGTTATCCCTTCAGAACTTGCATCACTTGTAATTTATGCATACATTGAGGCAATTTTATTTGGTCGTTTGAGCCTTTCCAACTACCCTATGAAAATGTTATCCTTTGCTAGCCCCTTTGAGCCTTGCCCCTTTATTTCAGTTACTAGCCACATTACAAAACAAAAACCCTACTTTAATTACATCACCTTACTTGGAGTTAGGTAGAAATTTTTTGTCATGTCTTGATCAAATTTTAAGTTTGGGGTTGCTCATGGGATAGCAACCTTTTAAGTTTGGGGTGGTGATTCTCACAAAAAAAAAAATTAAAGAAAAAAAAAAGAAAAAGAAAAAAGAAGAAAAGAAGAAAAAAAACGATAAATAATATCTTGATAAATAATATCTTCTTGGTTCTTTTGTCAATGTTTGAGAATCTCCATAATGAAAAGGTGAAGAAAAAAAATGGTAGAATAATTTGGAAATATATGCCTAACTCCAAGTAGTAAAGTCTACTATCCCAAAATGTCCTACCCTTACCTAAGCCCCATTACAACCCGAAAGTCCTCCAAAAATGTATGTGCTTGATGCATTGTGATTGCTAACTAGAAATTTTTCAAGCCTATGGTAGCGTGATGCATGTTCTAAGATTTGAGTGATAAATTCATAACCCTTCTAAACACTTGAGAGAAATTTTGGTGAGATTGTGTGAAGAGAGAGTTGAATTTGATAAATGAATGCCAAGGTGTACAAACCTTGTTATTTTTTGTAAGCAACCATAGAGTATGATGGATGTTTTGTAGTAGCTGAAACTTTGAGAATTGAGTTTGATTTGAATTGAGAAATGGAGTTTCAGTTTGCTTTTAACTGCACCAAATTTGAAATTAATTGTTGCTTGAGGACAAGCAATAGATTAAGTTTGGGGTTATGATGACTCTTCATCATATGCATAATGTTTATTGATTTTAGTCTTATTTATGTTTAATCATTAGTTAATTTAATGAGTTATTTGATATATTTTGTTGATTTTAGTTATTTGATTTAATGAAATGTTTTTGTTCTTATTTGCTTAATTAAGTAGAGATTTTTCGTAGTTTTGCGTTGTTACTTTGTTTTAGTGCAGTGCTGAATTTTGATGAAAAAATCATCATGACCTATGTGGAGTATTGCAGCCATATCTGGAGTTCAAGATGTCCAATTGGAGTCAATCCAAGTGCTCATGAAAGCTAAGATCCATATCTACAACTTTCATGAAGACACCGGGACCAAATTCAGACTTGAAAGATGAGAAAAATGCAAAATACGTCAGACATCAGATGTTGTGCGCCTGGAGCGCGCCCTGCGCGCCTGAAGCACATTCCCAGCCATTCTTCACTGCCAATACGCGCCCGGAGCGCAAATCCTACGCCTGGGGCGCGTGACGCGCATCAGAATTCATAAAAATGCAATTTTTTACTGTTTAGGGATCTTTTTTGACTCTTGGGAACTTGGGAGACTTGTGCCCTAACATAGAAACTCAAAGACGACTGTTTCTAACGCCATTGAAGCAGTTTTATCAAGAATCATCCATGAATCATTCTTGTAATTCTTCTTTAATCCTTATCTTTTGTATCCCTTTCATGAGTAACTAAACCCTATTTGTTAGGGATGAGTGTAACCAAATGAAACCCTTATTTTTCTGATTTGATTTCTAGTTATATGAATGAGTTTATTGAATTGTTTTTCTCATCTCTGTGCTTAATGCTTTTTATTGATTGATCAACATTAAAATGTTCTACGATTTGTATTTTGAAACGGAAGTGTACTTTACGAATGCTTGGGATGAGAAATTCATGAATTTGTAGTTTAGGGATAGATGCAAGTCATGAAACCAATTAAATTAGTTGCAAAACAATAATTTAAAAGAGAATTTCTATACGGTAATGCTTAATTCTAATCTTAAATCTACTAAGGAATTAGGGGTTACTTTGGAATTAAAGGTTATGTCACTAAGACATTAGGGCAAGAATAATAAAGAGAATTCGGTAATAATTCAATAAAGGAATTCAGTAACTAGGATCAAATTAGACACCAAGGTTGGATTCAAAGTGAAACTCATCCCTGAAATTTTTCTCATTATAAAAGATCAATTCTATTATTGTTTTATTACAGTTTTTAATTTCAAATAGTATTTCAATCAACTTGGGAACTTTTTGTTCAATTTTAGTAATTAAATATAATTCAATAGTAAAACGCAATCCTTGAGTTCGACACTCGGTACTACCGTTTTATTATTACTTGCAACGATTCAGTACACTTGCTGAAACGCTATCATATATCAATAAGATAAGATAAGAACAATAATTAACTCAGTTAACTTTATAAACCATATTTTAAAATATATAAAATTAATATCTAATAAAATATAAATTTAAAATAAGAAACAATAAAATTTGATATTCAATTTAAATATAAAATATAAATAATTAATTTTAAAAAATATGTATGAGTATTTTATGACAAATGTAGTTTTATCATTTTATACAATCTAATTAATTATTATCCAAAATTTCAAAAACTATGAATATTAATTAATTTAAATTTAAAAAAATGCAAATTTTTATATGGTTATTTTTTCTATTTATATATAAAATATCTTTATTAATTCATTTATTTATTTATTTATGAAATAAAATAAAATAATTTGGTTACTCATCACTTTTAATTAGTTTAATACTGTTTATTTTGGTAGTT
>JBBPBR010000008.1:46122462-46140192 GCA_037974775.1 Cicer pinnatifidum | reverse complement strand
TGAAATTTTTTATTTTGGTAGTTACAATAAAATATTCTAAATATAAAATTATTTTAATTTATTTTCAACATATTTTTTCAATTTATATTATTTTTAAAGTATTGTAAGTTAATATTTTTAAAAAATAGTATATTGTTGTTTTACTATGATTTTTCTGTTCTTTAAATATGATACATTTTATATTATGTCAAGATAAAATATGTACTAAATATATGATAAAATAAAAGAATAATATTTTATTTATTGTCATGTGCAGTCGTTATATATCGTATAATATTTTATATCATATATCGTGTGCCTCATGAAACGACCATAATTTTTAATAGTTAATTTTGTATAATTTAACATCTTTAGTAACTCTAACAAAATTTACATCAAGAAACTTGATATACACATGCACATATTTAGACACAAAAAATCTAATAAATTTAAAGGCAAACAATAATAAATAATAAGAAAATATAATTTTTTAACCAATCTTATTATTCCAATTTATTACATATTAGATGGACATTTCTTAAATATAAAATGATTGGTTTAAAAGTAATAGAAGAAAATAAAAGTTTTAGGACTTTGTATAACGGAATGGAGGGGTACAACATGGGAGCCTATCACAGGCAACTGGGTCACATATTCCAGGAGGATCGCAACAAGGAGGTAACTCAGCATTTCCTACTAAAGCACCTGTAATAGCAACAAGTAGCACCAAAAACTTCAAGAACATCTTCAAAAGAGTTTCCATTATGACAAAACTTGGTATCAAAGAAAAGCAAAGTGAATATCTTATGAGGAGAGGTATGTTGAAGTAATGTGTATTATTTATAGACAAAGATAATCCCCTAAAATGTCATTATTGGAAAAATTTAGACATGAATAATGTGAAAAGCTTAATTATCCTATAATATTGAAGTACATCTTTTAATACTTTGACTGACTTTTAATACCTTTACCTTGACTTTTAATACCTTTGACTGACTTTTATATATTATCTAATAATATTTATTAAAAAATAATTTTTCATGCTTAATTGATTTCACCTACTCTAGATTTATGGCGAGTATTAAATTTATAATAAAGTTCTTTTATGGGGTTAGTTTCATCAAAAGTTACATGCATTGATTCTTCGACTAATAAAGTTCTTTATTGAAGATTCTAAATGCTTTACTAGATAAAGAGTAACCGATAAATATACCTTCATCAACTTTTTCATCAAATTTTCCAAGGTTGTCTTTACCGTTGTTTAACACAAAACACTTACATCCAAAAATGTGGAAGTGAGATATTGGGTTTTCTTTCTTTGTAAAGTTCATACGGAGTTTTCTTAAGAATTGGCCGAATGATTACCTGGTTGGAAACATAGCATGTTGTGTTTACAACATCTGTCCAAAAATATTTTGGTAGGTTTGAGTCGCTTAGCATAGTTCTTGCGAGCTCTATCAAAGATCTGTTCTTTCTCTCAACAACCCCATTTTGTTGTGGTGTTCTTGGTGCAGAAAAATTGTGGAAAATGCCATTTTCTACACAAAATTCTTCAAATGAAGTATTTTGAAATTCCCTTCCATGATCACTTCTAATTGATACAATTTTGGCAGATTGTTCGTTTTGGACTAGCTTGACATAGTTTTTAAATGCCTTAAAAGCTTCATTTTTACGTGTCAAAAATAAGGTCCAAGTGAACCTTGAGTAATCAACAACAATAACTAGTCCATATGAGTTTTCACCAAGACTTTTGGTTCTTGATGGACCAAACAAGTCCATATGTATCAATTGAAGTGGTCTAGAGGTTGAAATGACATTTTTAGGTTTGAAAGAACTTTTTGTTTGCTTATCTTTTTGACATGCGTCACACAATTTATCCTTTATAAATTTCATTTTTGATAAGCCTACAACAAGATCATGCTTGATCAATTTGTTTAAATGATCCATGTGAATATGAGCAAATCTCTTATGCCATAGCCAAGCATCATTATTGTCGCTTACCAAAAGACATTTCATTTTTAAGGATAAATCGTCAATATTAAGTATAAAAATGTTTTTGAACCGCTTACTGATAAATTGAATTTCATTTGTAGCTTCATTTTGGATGATGCACTCATTTTTGTTAAAGACTATCTTGTATCCTTTGTCGCAAAGCTGGCTAATGCTTATGAGAATGTGTTTTAGACCTTCAACATATAAGACATCTTCAATCGAGGGGGATGGTGTTGTACCGACTTTTCCAATGCCTAAATAATAACGATGATATAAATTTGTGACAAGCCTATGTGATGATGTATACTTGATGATAGTGATGCTATAAATTTGTGATGAGTTTATATGATGAGATATGATTAATGATAGTGATGTTGTGAATTTGTGATGAGAATATTGAAGTAACCCCATAGTTGGTGAAATAATTGTGATTTCAATTTGTGTTTGAGATGACGGTCTTAATAGAGTAGCATAGGCCAACGAGGGGAGAAAATAAATATTGAGAATTTGTGAAGTGAAGATTATTTTGTCATCATATAGGTAGGGCCTGACAAGCCTAGTGATTTTGGAGAAGTACAATTGAATGAGTCTGATCGTGGAGGTCTGTTGTCGAGCCTTAAGGCAAGATTGTTAGACCTTTGAGGTATTCGGGTGGGGAATTCCTAGGTGACTTGGAGGTAGCACTCTAAATGTCGGGAGCTACCACGCAACACACGTTTACCTCGACTGTCACGTATATGTGTCTCGGGTGGAGTTGAGGGGATCTATGAGGACAGGGCCAATTTGAATTGTCTGTCCACCGGGATGGTGGCATAGTATCAAGCCTCCTATCCAAGTACTTTAGAGTTAGAATGGTACCACATTGTGAAATAGAGTCTAAGCTGATGCATATCATTGCATTCTATTGTAATTTTTTTGTTGTTATTAATATGTATCTTGTGTGGTGATAATTTCTCTTAGACAATTTGATGTTATAGTGAAATATATTGATTTTCCTTGAGTGATTTTGACCTTTGAATGTGATATTTTCTTGATGGAATATTTGTGTAATGATACGGTCCTATTATGATTTTTTGTGTGTTCTTCTTACTTGTATTATATTGTCATCATGATTTCAAAACTTACCTCCTTCGTTCTTTGTGTTTGACTGGTTGGATCATGCGTTTGCGAAATCGCAATTATTACAGGTTAATGAGTCTTGAAGTTCAAGTTTGGGAGGAACCGCGCTCTGATAGGTGATACTGGGAATAAGGGTTTTAATTTGTATTTTACTTATTTAATTTGAATCGAATTTTTATATGAAAACCTTAGAAGTACTAGTAAGTTTTTATAATTAAATCAAATAATTATACTTAAATCAAGTTTATCGAGATTTTACTATTTTAATGGATAAAATAAGTTTAAAGTGTTTTTTTTTTATTTTTGAGAAACGTGATATCCTAAATTAAATATAAAGTTTTTATTTTCTTGGAAATATATTTTTATGTATCCGCTGCAAATTTTATAGGAATATGATATAAATTATTATATATATTATTTTGGGATTTAGGGTGTCACATAGGTGTATGTCGAGAATACCGATGAGTATGATCGATGATATGTTAAGTCTCATAGCTCCGATGTATTTTCTAGTTTGGTATATTTAAGGGTTATTGTCTCAAAATAATATTGCATACTGGCATTTATGTTATATCTATTTATGTTCCTTCTTATTTTTATTTTAACATGCATTATTTTTATTGAGTTGATTTTTTTTTAAATAATACACTAGTACTTTTAAAAATCGGTGTGTTACATTGAATTTGTGGGAGGTTAAGCTATAAAACTTTTAACGAACTATTTTCATATCTCTTATATGTGGTGTATGATTTGCAACATACATTTGAGGAAATCTCTGATATATATGGGTATCAAATGTGGCCGCTGGCATGAGATCATGACAAATCTCTAAAGCCCTCATGAATGTCGAGCACGCGCAAGACCTATTTTGTGCAAAATTGGTGAAATGGCAAGAATTATGGTGATGTAATGTGATCGATAGACCTATAACATATATAGAGTTTTTTGAATTCATAAAGATTGACTACACAAATTCACTTGTATGCTAAGTCTACTTGTCTAATGGGTTACATCTATGATATTAATCAATGAAAGTTTTTCAATTTTATTCTTTTTTAAAAAATAAATAAATATGTGGGAATTGTTGTAATAATTTACTATTTCAAAAAACATTATTTAATTATTTTTTGAAAAGTAACTATTTATTTTAATTATTTTTATTATTGAAATATTTGTCAAATAAATTATCCCGTTGTTGAATTCTCCAATTTTAGGTTCTTAGATTATAGTAACCACTAATTGTTTATACGTCATTTTATCAATATATCATGTGTTACATGTAGAACAACTACATGTGTGTCATTTTATCAAGATATCATGTTTGTCTACATGACATGTAGAACAACTGCACGTGTTACATTCAAATAGCATACTATTCTCACATCCCTGTATTCTTAATAACTAGTAGCAATAGCTACTTGCATAATTTCTCAACGTTTTGATTACATCTCTCACATATTCTTTAAAAGTTTTAAATATTAATTTATTTAAATTATATAATAATCCATGTATAATATAAAAATATTAAACAATTAAATTTGACATCTTTAATGAATTATTAAAGAAGTAACACAAACAAAAGTTACTTCAAAAAACATAATCTACACATGCACATATTTAGACACAAAAAATCTAATAAATTTAAAGGCAAACAATAATAAATAATAAGAAAATATAATTTTTTAACCAATCTTATTATTCCAATTTATTACATATTAGATGGACATTTCTTAAATATAAAATGATTGGTTTAAAAGTAATAGAAGAAAATAAAAGTTTTAGGACTTTGTATAACGGAATGGAGGGGTACAACATGGGAGCCTATCACAGGCAACTGGGTCACATATTCCAGGAGGATCGCAACAAGGAGGTAACTCAGCATTTCCTACTAAAGCACCTGTAATAGCAACAAGTAGCACCAAAAACTTCAAGAACATCTTCAAAAGAGTTTCCATTATGACAAAACTTGGTTTCAAAGAAAAGCGAAGTGAATATCTTATGAGGAGAGGTATGTTGAAGTAATGTGTATTATTTATAGACAAAGATAATCCCCTAAAATGTCATTATTGGAAAAATTTAGACATGAATAATGTGAAAAGCTTAATTATCCTATAATATTGAAGTACATCTTTTAATTCTTTGACTGACTTTTAATACCTTTATTTTACTGGACTATAATTTCTAATAGTATTTATTAAAAATTTATTTTTCATTCTTAATTTATTTCACCTACTCCACATTTATTGCGAGTATTAAATTGATATTTGTAAAATATAATATCTTAAGTTTTTTCTCTAAGATTTTAAGCATTATAAATTTTGAGTAAAAGAATATTATTAAATATATTTAATACACTTTATAAAATTAAATTCAACATGAGTTGAATGATGAAAAAAGTAAAAGATGAATAAGGTCTTTGGATCCAGATTTTCTTCTCATTCTAATAAAACTGAAATATCAACTGAGGGTCATTATTTAGATATGTGTATTGTAAGTCTATGGAATGATGATATGATGTCACATGAGAATAATAATTGTAATACTCTAATTTTTAATAGCAAGAGTGTAATTTAAAAAAAAAATAATAAGAAAACTAAACATTTCTGCATAAAAAATATTCATAATTGTCCTTGATTTTAAATCAAAATATTTAATTGTAAAATTATTTTTAAAAAATGACTATTAGAATCATTGTTGTATTATATAAAATGATTTCAACACCACTAACTTACGTACAACCAAATAATTCACATTGATCAAGAAAAGTTACAATTGTTTCATATATATAATTTTCATTACAACCTCATTGCAATAATGAAGAGAAAATAAATAACACTCTTAAATAAAACCGTAAGTTGATCTTGAATTCTAAATTAGGATGACAGGGTACTGACGAACCACGATTGGTATTAAGTGTCACCGCCTCCAATTGCCAATCAAATCATCGTTCTGCCATGTCTTCGACGTCGTTGCAATTCCTACACAGCTCAAAACTTTAAGAACTTGGAGCGTAAGCTCGGTCCACAATAATAGTAAAGGGTCACAATATAAAAACAAAATATAAATATATATATATATATATATATATATATATATATATATATATATATATATATATATATATATATATATATGAAAATACAAGCACAAAAGCATAACATGACATGGTATCAAGTGATAAATAAACATGCATATAAATATATCATCATATAACAAATATGACTCGTGTGACAACTAACCCTTAAGCAATTCCTATATGCTAGTAATGCAGATGATTCTGGAATTTTAAAATTCTCCTCGAGTGGCTTAAATCATAAATGTATAGTCTCTCTCAGACTAATAACATTTATGAAATTAAATTGAACATGAGTTTAGATGATGAAAACAATAAAAGATGAATAAAGAAAATTTCGTGATGAGGGTTGGTGACTATGTCAATAGAAACAATATAGATAATTTCCCTACAAGCTCTAAAAATGCAATATAAGAGGTCTTTGCATTTAGATCATCTCATGCTAATAAACCTGAAATACCAAGTGAAGATCATTATCTAGATATGTGTATTGTAAATTTTTGGTGTGATGCACTCTCAGATGAGAAGAATGGTCAAATCCATATATATATGAATGAAATTTATATTCAGTGGTTAATACGAAACATGCAATTGTTGCCGCTAATGACTATATGCATCACGGGGTTGCTCATGACTCGATGGTATTTTAGATTTTTTTAAAAAGATAAAGATATGTCAAAGGAACAAAAAAAAAAAAGAGATATATTTAAGAGGAGGAAAAATCAGAAGCTATTAGATATTGACATAATCATCCTACAGCCAGTAAAAAGTTTTTTACATAAGTGATTACTAAAGCAAAGGAAAAGAATCTGCAAATAGAAGATCAACTATAGAATATTCACTCAAGGGTAGGGGTGGGAATAAACCATGCTTTGAAAGACCTGAGCCTGACCGACACTACAAGAAATTTCCTCATTTGTGGCCAAGTTTACAATTATGTTGTGGTCGAAAAAAGCCCTCACAAATTAATGACTGAAAATACCCTCACAAATATAAAAATTGAAATTGGTCTTTATTTGTGGCTGAAAAAGCCCTCACAAAAGCTTAAAAATTTTAAGTAGATTTTGTGGTTGCCTAAGCCCTCACAAAATCACAACGTTGTGATTTTGTGAGGGCTTAGGCAGCCACAAAATCCACCTAAATTTTTAAGATTTTTTTGAGGGCTTTTGCAGCCACAAAATCAACTCTTTATGAGGGTAAAGGCCGCCACAAAGGCAAGCCATTTGTGGCCGTCCAGGCCGCCACAAACGCCTGATTCGTTACCTTTTGTGGCTGCAAAGACCGCCACAAAATCCAAAAGTGACGTTGCCATTTGTGGCCGCCCAGGCCGCCACAAAGTATCAAGCATATTCTATAAATATTACTTCACTCCTCTTATCATTTTTCACTTCAACCTTCTCTCTAAACCTTCTTTCTAAATTTTCTCTCCACTTTCTCTCTACAAAAATTATTCCTCCAAGCTTGCTTAAATTTTGGTAAGTTTATATTATATTATACATTTAGTTTTTTATTTTTATTTTTGATTTGAATTTATTTATGTAATTAATATTATTGAATTTTTATTTTGACAGTGGTGATATTGTGTTAATTACTTCGAAGAGTTCTAAGCTCTGTAAAAGCTTCAAGTCAGACACTACCCGACATCAAGTTAGTATTTTATACATTTTAAATTTAGATTAGTAAATATATATGTGATATTATAAATATATTTATATTATTTTTAAAATATAGATTAGTAAAATATGTGTTATTGTATATTTATTTATAATAAAATAGAAATTATGTTGTTTACATAATATATGATAAATAAAAGTTTGAAACACATGTAAAACTTATTGATTTTAATATAACTATTTTTTAAAAAAACATTATTAAAATTGATGATATTAATATTTTTTGTTAGTTATTAAAAAGAGTTGTAGTTGATTTAGTACAAAAAAATTATATACTTTAACAATCTCTATTTTTGTTTATATATAAGGAGTTAATTATTTTATGAAAAATTTCATTAAACATCATTTAAAAATTTATTTCGGTTTATATAATTATAGTCTTGATAATAATTTATTATAATGTTTGCAAATGCTCCCCTAATTGACATATAAAGTATGTCAAAATTTATATATAATACTTTTGAAAAATAAAGTAATTAATATATAAAACATCGATATATATATATATATATATATCCATAGTTGGATGTACAATAGGAATTTTCCTTGAAGGAAGGGTCTTAAACAATGTTTTGTTAACAAGCTAGGTTGAAGACTTTCTCAATTTTGCGAGAGTGCAGAAAATTGTCGAAGATGAAGGAGGAATGAGATGTCTATGTTGTTTATGTCGATGTAGACGGTTTAAAAGTGAAGATGAAATAAGAGTGCATTTATATGCAGATGGATTTATGCCTAACTACTGGATTTTGATTAATCATGGGAAAGAGTCTCCGGCGGCGCCTAATATACTAGTACATGTGTGAAGAATAACATAGGTCTTTCAAGTTGTACTAACATGTTAGGTATATGTTATTATAACTATCAACACTTTGAGGTGATGAATGATATGATTTCGGATGTTGTTGGGGTTAATTTGTCATTCAATGAAGATCAATATGACGATACCGATGGATTTCCGAATGAAGAAGCTGAGAGATTTTATGGTCTTTTGAAAGAGACAAATAAACTGTTGTTTGAAGGATCTCCAAACTCAAAGTTATCAATGTGTATTAAACTATTAGGTCTAAAGTCTCAATTTCATGTTCCTGATTTAGTTTTGGATTTGATGACTAAAATGATGCTAGACGCAACACGTGTTAGAGGTGGTTTGCTGCAAAGTTATTACGATGCTAGTTAATTATTGTGTGTTTAATTTTTGGTTTGTAAGACATTATTTATTAATTTCATTTTTAAATTTGATTTTTATTTAAATTTAGTTTTTATTTTAATTTAATTTTAATTTAAATTAATCTTTAATTATAATTATAATTTAAATATTATATTTTAAATTTAATTTAAATGATAATTAAATTGTAATATTATATTTTTAATTTATATTGATATTAGTTTATTATATATAACATATTAAATTTAAATTTAAATTTAAATTTTAATATTATATTTTTAATTTAATTTAAATTTTAATTAAATTATAATATTGTAATTTTAATTTTAATTTTAAATTTATATTCATATTAATTTATTATATATAATATTATTTTTTATTATTAATTCGAATTTAATAAAATAATTTTTTAATAAAGTTAATATTTTGTGGCGGCCAAAGCTTTGACAAAATATTTATTTTTTAATTTGGAACATCTTTGTGGCGGCCTTAATCCTCACAGAGGGAAGCATTTGTGGTGGCATGGGCCCCCACAAAAGCTTAACTTTTTAAAATCAGCTTATCCTTTGTAGCGGTCTAAGCCCTCACAAAGTGAGGCATTTGTGGTGGCCTATGCCCTCACAAAATCATACGTTTGTGACGGCCTTTGCCCTCACAAAAGACAACGATTTTTTCACACTTTGTGGTTGTTTTGGCTGCCACAAAGGTTTGTAACCACCTTATTTGTGGCTGACTAAGGCTGTCACAAATGCCTAATTTGTGGCTCTATTTTCCCCTTTGTGAGGACTTTTGGCCCTCACAAAATCTATGTTTTCTTGTTGTGGCCTATGATTTATTTTTTAGACCTACAACCTATCATAAGCTTTCTTTTTACCTGGCCTGACCTTTTTAAAAGTCTGGTCTGGCTTGGAAGCCTTTTTAAAAGCCTTATTCACATTAAAATATTTAAATATTCAACTTATACCACATGATGCTCTCCACATACCAATATCAATGTGCATATCTTATATATTAAACAATAAATAATTTTTCTAACAATATAATTTTTAAAAAATTTGAAACAAATATCCTTTAAACCCTAAAAAAAAAATTAGTTTCAAATAATATATTTTTTTTTAAATAAACCCACCCATTACCTCTTAAACAAATATGGAACAACTACTGAGTGATTGACTAATTGAACGATTACTGAATATGAAACGACTATCAAATATAGAATCGCTACTGAATATAGAACGACTACTGAATATAGAATAATTACTGAGTGATTGACTAATTGATAGAATTCAAAATAGGAAATAATATTGTTAATATAATAATAAAAAATAACATTAATAAATAATAGAATATATATAGGCCGGTCTCTCAAACCTAATAGACTTTTTTATAAGTTTGAGCCTGACCTATTTAAATAAATAGGCTTTAAAAACAGCCTAACCTTTTTATTAATTAAGTCAAGTCAGGCCAGACCATAAGTAGGCCAAGCCATAGGCCTTTGACGAACGACCTAGCCTATTCTCATCTCTACTCAAGGGTTAGACAACACAATTAATTTGAGAATTTTATTTTTGTTTTTTCTGGGTAAAGTTTATGTCTCCCAGTTTTTTGTTTTTTTTAATGAATTTTTAGATTAAACAAAAAAGGTTATTCTACAAAAAAAATATGATGAAAATATGTCAAATATAAGTTAAAAATAATAAAAACAAATTATTTATTATGAATAGTTCATAATGAATTATAATCACATTTATAAATAATTAATAACTTAGTTTGGAATATTTGTTTTAGTATAATATAACTAAATTTTTAAATTAGATTATAAGTTTTAATTGTTTTTTTTTATATTTGGTATATTTGTTAATTAATTTTCGTTTGACTATAAGTTTTAAACTAGATTATATTTATAGAAAATTGGAATAAATAATACTGTTAAAATATACATATGAGAGAATATATTACTACTTTAAACGGACATATGCAATCCATTATTTATTATAAATTGTGAATATTAACTACCAATATGAACAAAATTATTTTTTAAATACTTTTTGAATATTAAACATTTAAATAATATAAAATATCAAAATGAATATTTATGACGTTCATAAGTCATGTGTAATAATTTATTATCTGTACCGAGAGAATTTTGTTATTTTAATCTATTGTTAGATTATGGAAAACAATAAATCTATTTATATTATTAATATTACATAAAAAACTATAAATTATATTTTATATAACTTTTTTAAAAAAAAAATAGAAAAAAGAGGTGATACAGGTAATTTATGAATATGTAATAATTTATCATAAATTAAATATATTTATATAATAAAAAATATTTACTTTAAAATTTCATCAAATAATAAAATATAATTAACTTACATAATTATATATATATAACTAATCTTTGTGTTTATTTTTTTCTAAGTTAAAAAATGCTATTAAGTAAAACGAAAAAAAAAAATCTGTATGATGTCTCTTATTCTCCTTTGACGCTTTGTCACTCAAAGAACCTACACTATGTATATCGCTAAATTGATTATCTTTTCTTTATTGTTCTATGTCATTCGAATGAGATGAGGTGGATCTAAAGACCTTTGTAAATTATATTTTTAGAGCTCATTCGAGAATGATTTATACTTGTATGTTCTACAAAAGACAGTGAAGACTCTTCAATGCGACCATTTCGTGTACTAGTACAAAATCTATCTTAATAAACAACAAGTTTAAGATTGTGAAAAACATTTGCATTACGAGTAACATAGACCTCATTTTCCTAAAATATGTCAAGAATGACTTCTGAATCTCCAAATTCTTGATCTTGTTTGTATGTTCCTTGCCATGTCTTTCATCACATCTAGTAGCCTAATCATCTACCACATCAAGGTCATTTTCAATAATTAGATCTTTCACGTGAAGCTCACCTTATATATCTTTCCTTTCCTTTGAGGATTACATTTTTATTATATTGTGTATGACTGTTATCTTATAAATAACCCATAATATGACAAGATGAGCGAAAAAGTAGAAGATTTTCAAACTCAACATCCACATTGAAAACATATAAATCTTTTTTATGAAGAAGGAAGATCCACCATCTTTTTGTGCGCATAATATCCAAATTTCTTACTACTAGTTACTCCCTCAAAGGCAAGGGGATACCAAAACCTCTTGCAATTATTAAAATAATTTGTGGTCGCTAATATTCAAGACGAAAACCATGAATTCTAACTCAACATTGGACATTAGTAATTTTAACTCTATCAGTATTGAAATATTGCTAATAAAATTTAATTTTGTTACGTGTGTGATTTTAGATTGGACGTTGTTATACATTCAATGTAATAAATAGGCGGTAACAAATTTGTTATTATCACAAATTTTGTTAGATATGTTATATTAGACCGTTCTAACAATCATTTAAAAAAAATCCCATAAGTTAACCAAAAAATTAGAAAAACAAGCGCGAACTCATTATTCATCATTCAATGTAATTGTATAAACTTCATCCTTCATTCTTCACCCATTAGTATGACTGACCCAACATGTTATGAGGCCTTAAGCAAAATTATTAGACGGATCCTTTTCAAAGTTAATAAATAAATTATTAATATTTTATTAAAATTTATCTTTCGTACTTTTTTCGATGTAAAATCATTTGTCAAATTATTTTAATCGATTTCGTTTAACAATTCTTTTTCAATTTTATCTTGTTTCTATTGAAGTTACAGTTACCAGAATTGTTAACATTATTCTATAAGCAATATATGCATTTTGAAAAGAATCTAACTTTCTTATATAATTAAATATGTCAATTTGTGTGTCATTTTCTACTTCAATTATCTCTCTTAGAATTTTAAGTTCTATATATAAATCTAATCCATCCGAGATCAGCTTCATAGTTATGTAATTGATGTTTGAGCCAGAGAGTCTGGGCACAACAACTTCCTGCTGCTATGTATTCAGCTTCAGCAGTACTAAGTGCAACACAAGCTTGCCTTTTGCAAGACCATGATACTAGTGCATTGCCTAAGATATGGCAAGTGCCGCTTGTGCTTTTACGATCCGTTTTGCATCCTGCATAATCTGAATCAGAATATCCAACTAGGCTACATATGCTACACTTGGGGTACCATAAGCCTACATTTGTCGTTCCTTTCAAATACTTCATAATTCTTTTAACGACTACTAGATGCGATTCTTTTGGATCCGCCTGAAATCTTGCACACAAACAAACACTAAATATAATATCTGGCTGGCTGGCCGTTAGATATAATAAGGATCCAATCATACCTCAATATTTGGAAATTTTCCAAGGTTGTCTTTTCCGTTGTTTAACACAAAACACTTACATCCAAAAATGTGGAAGTGAGAGATATTGGTTTTTCTTCCTTTGTAGAGTTCATACGGAGTTTTCTTAAGAGTTGGCCGAATGATTACCCGGTTGGAAACATAGCATGTTGTGTTTACAACATCTGCCCAAAAATATTTTGGTAGGTTTGAGTCGCTTAGCATAGTTCTTGCGAGCTCTACCAAAGATCTATTCTTTCTCTCAACAACCCCGTCCTTGGTGCAGAAAAATTGTGGAAAATGCCATTTTCTTCACAAAATTCTTCAAATGAAGTATTTTGAAATTCTCCTCCATGATCACTTCTAATTGATACAATTTTGGCAGATTGTTCGTTTTGGACTAGCTTGGCATAGCTTTTAAATGCCTTAAAAGCCTTAAAAATAAGGTCCAAGTGAACCTTGAGTAATCATCAATAATAACTAGTCCATATGAGTTTCCACCAAGACTTTTGGTTCTTGATGGATCTAACAAGTCCATATGTATCAATTGTAGTGGTCTAGAGGTTGAAATGACATTTTTAGGTTTGAAAGAACTTTTTGTTTGCTTACATTTTTGATACGCGTCACACAATTTATCCTTTATAAATTTCATTTTTGGTAAGCCTACAACAAGATTATGTTTGACCAATTTGTTTAAATGATCCATGTGAATATGAGCAAATCTCTTATGCCATAGCCAAGCATCATTATTGTCGCTTACCAAAAGACATTTCATTTTTAAGGATAAATCGTCAATATTAAGTATAAAAATGTTTTTGAACCGCTTACCGATAAATTGAATTTCATTTGTAGCTTCATTTTGAATGATGCACTCATCTTTGTTAAAGACTATCTTGTATCCTTTGTCGCAAAGTTGGCTAATGGTTATGAGATTGTGTTTTAGACCTTCAACATATAAGACATCTTCAACCGAGGGGGATGGTGATGTACCGACTTTTCCAATGCCTAAAATTTTTCCTTTGTTGTTGTCTCCATATACTACATATCCCTTTGACTCAAGTGTTAAGGCTGAAAATTTTGTTACATCACCTGTCATATGTTTAGAGCATCCACTATCTAAGTACCACATATTTGAAGTACCTTGCTTGCATACCTACAAAATTGAAATCAAACTTTATTAGGTACCCAATGTGTTTTGGGTCCTTGAGGGTTAGTACCTTTCTTTACCCATACATAATTCCCTCTTGGAACACAAATGTTTCTAATGTGACAGGTAATAGGTGTATGACCATGAAGACCACAATAAGAACAAGTAGGATTAAATCTATTTTTAGTAGCATGTGTATGAGATTTATTTTGAATAATTCTCTCTTTATAATGATGATCCTTTTTCATAACTATAGTTTTTTCTTGATTGGATTGACTACTTGCTTTAACAAAAATAGTCTTATTCAAGTTTGGTTTATCAAATTTTGAATATCCAAGACCACTTTTGTCATTTGAGTATCTTTGCATGTTTAAAACATTTTCCAATCCTATTTGTCCCTTTTCGTATCGTTCAATTACCCTATTTAATTGAACAATTTTGAAAGAGAGGGAATCACATTTATTGCATATAAAATTCTGTTTTAGTTTTTCAGAATTTTTCTCCATAATGTCAACTTTTTCTTGTAGACTTGAGATTTGTTTCTTTTGTTTTGACACTAGTTTACACAGATTTTTACATTCAATAAGTAATTCCTTAAATGCGTTTTGAGCATCATTGTATTCTATAATTAATTCACTATTAGTTTTATTATGATGAGCAGAGTCTATATTACTAACCTCTTCTTCATCATCTGATTGATGTGATGCCATTAATGCAACATTGGCACATTCTTTACTTTCTGTTTCTGAAGATGAACTCACTTCGTTGTCTTCCCAAGCTATGTATGCCTTTTTGAAGTCTTTATTTTTTATGGCATTCTTCTTAGCAAGGTTTGGAAAATCTGCTTTGACATGTCCTTGTTTTCCACATTCAAAGCAAGTGAAGTTTTGATTTGATGTAGAACTATCTTTCTTCTTGAAACTTTTCTTTTTGAATGTTCAGTCATTTTTAAGAAACTTACCAAATTTCTTAACAAGAAAAATAATGTTTTCATCTTCATCTGAATTGTCGTCCTTGATTTGTTCTCTTGATTCGGTCTTTAGAGCAATATTTTTGGTCTTCTTTTCTTGACTTTCATTTTGTTCTAACCTTCCAAGTTCGATGTCGTGCTCTTGAAGTTTTCCAAATAGTGCAGAAAGAGACATTTTGGATAGGCTTTTCTTTTCGGAGATTGCTGTCACTTTTGGTTGTCAGGCCCTTCTCAATGATCTCAGTACTTTTAGATTTAATTCATCATTGGTGAAGATTTTTCCGAGTGCCTTCAAATGATTGGTTAAGTGGGAGAACCTTTTCTGTAAGTCTAGAATAGACTCTCCAGGCTGCATTCGAAATAACTCATATTCTTGTAATAGTGTGTTGAGTTTAGAACTTTTTACCTCAATGGTACCTTCGTGAGTTACTTCCAACGTATCCCATATTTCTTTTGTTGTTTTACAGTGAGATATATGGAAAAATTCATCCATTCCTAGTGCAGATTGTAATATATTCTTAGCCTTCTTATCGAACAACACTTTTCTTTTATCATCATCAGTCCAAGAACTTTTTATCTTTATTTCTTCTTTGTTATTGATGACAGTTTTTGGAATGTGAGGACCATTTTCAACTGCATCCCATATGTCGTCTCCTTGTGCTTCAAGATACGCTTGCATACGTATCTTCCAAAAATCGTAGTGCTCTCCAAATGGTGGCTTGGTACTGCTACCACCGTCTCTGAAAACAGGTTGTGCGGAAGCCATGAGTAATTGATCGAGGAATAAGTTACCTTAACCTACTCTGATGCCAATTGTAAGTACAGAAGTACGCCTAAGAGGGGGTGAATTAGGTGTTAGTAAATTTTCTTGTTTTCAGCGAAATGGTAGTTGAATTTTCTGAGTTAATATAATGTCTACTAATAAAAGGGTGCAGTAAATAAATGAACACAATAGATTTATCCTGGTTCCCCTTATAACCAAGGGTACGTCTAGTCCTCTTGTACACCACAAGAGATTGATCCACTAATAAAAGGGTCCAGTCCCACCTTGGGATTCTTGCTACAAACTTCTAACAATACTTCTAGGATAGCACACCATTATCTTAGATTAAGCTACTTTTAAGAAAGTACTACTTTCTTTTACAAGTGATACAATATGATTTTGAATAAGGATAAGGAGAGGTCTATTGACAACAATCCAATAATAATTCAAGTACTTGAGAACCTTTCTAAATGATATGAAAATGAAATGCAAGTACTTTGTAAAAAATCATAATTTTGTTCAAAATTGTTCAAGGTATTGATTCAAGGATTGTGTTTTGTTTGAACTGAAGTTATGAGGTATTTATACTCCATAAACATCTCTTCAGATTCGTGGCCATTGATCCAAGAGGTTTGATGAAAAAATACAATGATCTGGAGCCATTCCAGATCCGAAAAATTGTATTGCTTCCAGTTGTATTAGAATACAGGATGTGTGTATTCGAATACACCTCTTTGTAACGTTCAAAAATATTCAGAAATTACACCATGTATTTGAATACACATTGATGTAGTCGAATACAGATTAGTGAAAATTTACCACTGACTTACTTTGTATTCGACTACAGAAGGTTGTAGTCGAATACATATATAAGGATTTTGGCCACTGACTTGAAGTGTATTCAACTACACATAGTCGTAGTCGAATACAACTTTGAGACTTTTGCTTCTGACTTGCTTAGTATTCGAATACAGGACGCTATATTCAAATACACTTATGTATTTTGTCAAAAATATTAGTTATAAGACTTTGTTAATGCTATTTTGACTTTTGAAAATACTTTATATGTAAATATGACTTGTTCTCATGTAATTGAAGTATTGGTTTGTACCATGTACCTTTACATTTTAACATTTAGTATTTGGATTTGAAGCTTATTAATGAAGATATTTGAACTTCTTTTTGAGGTTGTTGCTTTGATCATAATTGTTGATATTTGTCTTCATCAAAAACTTGTAGTTTACAGATTGGTATATTATGATTTTAACTAAAAAATAGTGATGTGAAATGCCTTAAATAAGATAGCATCTTATACGATAATATAGAATGATTAACACCAATAAAATTGCAATAAAATCCTATAAAAAAACTCAACTTTCAACTTTAAAAATTTTATATTTTTGAATTTTAATTAATGACATGTATAGTTAATCCATTTATATCATAAAAACATATGCAACGTCATTTAAAAAATATTCATCATTTTTTAGTTCAAATATTTGAGGGATAGATCAAAATTTTAAATATTTAAAATAGGATACTAATTCTATAAATATGTA
>JBBPBR010000008.1:46074361-46107490 GCA_037974775.1 Cicer pinnatifidum | reverse complement strand
ATGCGTTTAATTTTGTTTTTTTGTTTTTTGATGTTTAAGCTTTTTCTTCAAGCTTCTTTTTCTCTAAATGTAATTAATGCTTCAAATTCTCTTAATGCATGCTTCTATTTATTTGTAATGATTCAATTTTTCTTAATGTATGCTTCTATTTATTTGTAATTCTTTAATTTTTCTTAATGTATACTTAACTTTCTATCTTATACATCATTTTAAATTTATTTGGATTCTTTATTTATAACTTGTAATGTATGTTAATTTTCTTTCTTATACATACTTTTAAATTTCTAAATATATTATATGTATGCTTAAGTTTTTCGTAATGCATGTATCTCAAATATATGCTTTTGTTTATTATTATTTTTTCTTAATGCTTATGTTTTTCAATATTATTCTACTATTGGATAACGAGTATAGTGTGCTAGTTACACCCTAAATGTTATTTTATAGTTACCCTCAATGAGTTGAATAAGTATAGTGTGTGTGAAACAGACTACATTGTTGAATTATAGCCACTTACATAAGAATTCAACTCCCTTACAGGTTACATTAAAATCATTTAAATATTTATAACTTCTCTTTAATGTTCAAATTACAACCACTTAAGTAATAGAATAATACAACTCCTTGAATGTTAAATTACATCCACTTAAATTTTAATACGCCCCCTTAAAATTTTATTACAATCCTTTAAAAGTCGATAAACTTAAAATAAATAATTCAATATGGTTGATATTTATTTAGTAAGGCTCCTTAATGTTTTCAATGATAAACCAACCTAATCAAAATTAATCAACTCTAAATATCAACATTAATGAAGTTGATGCAGTATCAGCAACGAAAGTTATTGGACCTGAATTGACTAACAATCAAACGAAAAAGAAGAGAGAGATAATGCAAGTGGTTCTAGATAGTCGACTAAATATTGAGAACACTTTAACAAAATTCCTTCTAATGAAGTTGAGGTACAATATGTCGCATGTAAATACTGCCACAAAACACACTTGTGTGACTGACGAACTCACGTCGACACCTTCAACCTCAACTACCACCTTACCAAATGTGCCAAAAAACCAGTTGTTGTATTTGATGACCCCACCCAAACTATTCTTACATTTCCTACTGCAGAAGGATCTGACTTGGTTTCAACAAGTAGTAGATTTAACCTTCAAGTTTGTCGTAGGGCATTGTTTATTTTTGTGGTTTTGGATGAACTACCATTAAAGGTTGTGGAAGGTGAAGGATTTAAATATATGTTGAGAACATTACAACCACAATTTACAATACTACATAAGCGAATTGGATCTAAGGATAGTTTTCAGTTGTTTTTGGATGAAAAGTAAGGTTTAAAGCTTTATTTAAGTCTGATTGCAATAGGGTAGCTCTTACAACAAATTGTTAGACTTCAATCCAAAACCTTAACTACTTGACCCTTAACGACACACTTTGTTGATAATGATTGGAATTATCAAAAAATGATGATTAGTTTCACAGTAATCACAAATCATAAGGGTGACACAGTTAGCATAAAGATTAAAAAAGTTTTAAAGGATTAGGGGATATAGAATGAGTTAACAATAAATGTTGATAATGCATCATCCAGTGATGTTGCTATTAATATTTTTGAAAAAAATTATAAAAAAAAATATGAATGGTTTGATGGGGAACACTTCCACATGAAATGTGTTGCTCATATTCAGAATTTAGTGGTAATTGATGGCTTGAAAGAAATTTTTTGGCAATCTCTAACATTAGAAATGTTGTTAGATTTGTAAAATCTTCATCTCATAGGATTTTAAAGTTTCAGGAATGTACTCAATTTATTGGAATATCTGGTAAAAATTGGTATCTCTTGATGTTTCAACTCGTTGGAACTTGACCTACTTGAGGTTGTAGAGAAGTTTCAAGTAGCTTTTAGGAAGTTTGAGGTTGAGGAGTCAAGTGATAAGGATTTATTTGGAGAAGTTGGCCCCCAACTAGTTATGATTGAGATACAACTAGGGCATTTGCAAGTTTTTTGAAGTTATTTTATTATGTAACTAGAGTATTTTCCTCCTCACAACATAAGAGTAAGTGATAAGGATTTATTTGGAGAAGTTGGCCCCCAACTAGTTATGATTGAGATACAACTAGGGAATTTGCAAGTTTTTTGAAGTTATTTTATTATGTAACTAGAGTATTTTCCTCCTCACAACATAAGAGTATACATGCAACTTTTCACCAAGTGTTTGCAATCTATTGTGATCTGTAAAATATCTCTTTGAATTTGATCACCAAGCTCAAAATTTCAAATTTATCTTAGAGTTCAAGCTCAAAATTCCAAATTTATCTTAGAGTTCAAAGATAGACACACTTATTTGAATGAAAAATATTTTTTAAGTGATTTTCTTAGAGTGTGATAGTCATTGTTATAATCACCTTGTTAGAAGCAACTACTCAAGTTCCAAACCTTTTGTATTCAAACCCGATAGTGGTGTTAGTGTGCCTTCAACAATATGGGGTTATCATATTGTGTGGAGAAGACTTGGCTGGTAGAGTCAAGGCGTGTGTGTTCCTCAAAAGTCTGGGGTTGTCATACTGTTTGAGAAGACCGACTTGGAGGATCAAATGCTTTGTAATTCAAGTTGTTGAATTAAATTAAATCTTTCTAAGTTAAGGGATTGAATGTAGTCAAGTAGTGGTGAACCATGATAAATTACTTGTGTCACTTTATTCCCGCACTCCTTAGTTTTGTTATTGCTTCTACTCCAAGTAAATCATCAAGTCTGAACCAGTTTAATCAAATAATAAAAAAGTTATCAACTTAGTTAAACACAATTCAACCCCCCTTCTCGTATTTGCACTTTTAGGGATATGTTACCAAAGTATGGTAAGTATTGGGATAATATTACAAACATTAATGAGCTGTTGTATTTTGGGATAATTTTCGATCCACACTATAAGTTGAATATGTTGATTGGTGCTTTAAGGATATGTATGCAATTAAATCAAACGTGGCTAATGAATTAATCACATTAATTAAAGAAGACTGAAATGTACAATTGGTATAAGCAAGTCCACCACAAAACAAAAACAAAAAAAATTCACCACAATCAACTCTTATGGCTGCTGACATTGCTTCCCATGATGAAACCTCTATTGTTGCTGCCCGTATTTCACATATGGTAGAACACAAACTTTTGAAGACCATTCGAAAGAGAAAGACTCAATTGACCAACAAAATGAACTTAAGGGATATTTTTCCAGTAAGTGTGTGAAGATGAGTGAAAAGTTTGATATTCTTGATTGGTGGAAACATAATGCAACTCAATACCCAATCTTACCTCTTATAGTCAAAGACATTTTGGCCACACCGATATCTACAGTTGCTTCTGAAAGTGCTTTCAGCATTGGTATGAGGGTCATTGAGACCTTTCAGAGCTATTTAAAGCTAGAAAAAACTGAAGCATTAATCTGCAATTAGAATTGGTTAAAATCTTCACTCATTTATTTCAAAGAACTAAATCTTAGTGAAGATGTTGATCTTTCTAAAGAAATTATAAAAGGTAAAATTATTTATGTATCTTTTAACAATTTGAACTTCCAAATATATTTATATGTTTCTATTACAGTCTAATATTTATTATTTTGTTAATTATTTAAGAGTCTCAAGGAATGCCAATATGAAATGCAACTACAGGTGAGTCATCATCACAATCACCTAGTTGTGGTTGAAAAAATTATCGTATGTCATTTTCCTTTTTCTTGCTACTAATTTGAAATAATTTTGTCAATCTTATTTATTTTTAATAAAATCAAAGTACTGAGCATGAATATTGGTTGTCTAGGTTGCTGGAATTTTTTTAGATTGCTTGATGATAAATCTTTATGTAACATTAACTAAGTTAGTAGCAGAAATTTATATTATTTTAATCAATATGTTTGGGTATGTCAACTTGATTTCGTAGTTTGACTTTATTGTTGATTCAAAATAGGCTGCTATACATGAAACTAAGTTAAAGTGGAATTTGGTTATTGTCAAGTCTAAAAAAATTTATGTTGATTGCAACAAAGGTATTGAATATTTTTTTCTATGGCACAAGTCAATCTTATCAATTTTGAAATCAGCATTGCATATTCTTACAATTATTAGTACATATTAATTTTTGATTGATTAATTTTTTAGGTTGGACTGCTTGAAGTTGACAATAGGAACAAATTGAAAACATATGTTGTTATTTGTATTATTGCACTGTCAATTGAAACTATCAATATTTTCAACAAGTGTGTATTAATATTAGACTTTATCTATAATTTGAATTTGGCTCAGTTGTTGTAGTTGAAAAACAAAGTATTGTGTTAAACTTGTAGTTGTATGTGATATAATTGAAGTTTATTTTTTACTATTTGTGAATGTAATTTAAATGAGACTAAGTAACCAATTTTAAAGGAAAAATGAACACAATTTATGACTTTAAATGGATCAAAAAGTGGCCTTAGAATTTTCAAAAATATACTAGTTTGCTGATGAATAAAAAAAAAAAAAGTTAATTATTTTGTTAAATATGTTATTGGGTCAAAAATTTTGAATGACCTAAAAAATGATTCAATCTAGTTGTAACCACCGGTTTAACATGCGACCAGATGTTCCTGCAACTTGCAAAAACAACTTTATATTGCGTAAAATTGAGCCTATGTTTATCAACTACGGTTTGAACTAATTGATGTTTTTGAACTCAAACACGCTCTACTCAGTCCATTGTCTAACCCTACTTAAACTTTCATAAAATCTATGATAATTTCTACTAAGATTAACCTTCTAGAAGATTTCACCCTTAAATGTTAATCTCTTAAACATAACTAAATTCTTTAGATACTCAACATGAGTAAGTTGATTATCCTTACACAATTATAAATATCAATTTATAATTACATAAACAAAATGAGAGAAACAAATTTCTTATCATATATGCATGACACAATTAGTTAGATATTAATCTCGATCGTGCAACCTAAATCAATGGTTCAAATTACTCAAAATTAATTTTTTCAATACCTAATCTATACCGTTCAATTTTAAATTAACAACGAGAGTAATTATTGTTACCGCAGTCAATCCGATCCGTGGACAGAGAGGTCATTTCCATAAAATGACCGCTGAATCAAGACCGTTGGATTTGTTGCAAACTCCCCGTAGTTACGGCGTTAAGATGTAACATTAGCTTGATCTTAGAACGAGAGACTCCTTAGAGCACGTATACACAAAACAGAAACAGCGCTCTATTCTACAGTGTTCTATTGGTTCCAAGATTCATGCTCTTGTTTAATTCGGTGATTCTCTTTCTCTCTTCAGGTTCCAATTCCAAAACCCCTTACTTTTTTCGCATGCCAAAATTCACGTTAATTCTATATTTTTGTGCGTACTCTTTTATTTAATTATGTCAAAGTTCACTTAAAGCTTTCTTCTATTTAACCCTTTTTTCTTTCTCTTAATTGTATGTTTATGCATTGAGTGTGTATCTTTTGAGTTCATGTTTAGTTTGTTCTTGGCTTGTTGTTATTGCTACTCGATTCCTTTGTATTTAAGGTTATTTATAATTACAGAGACAACCGCTAAATCTTGTTGCTTTTGATGGAATTATTTATCTTTCTTATTATAATACTCTTAATTGTTTATCATCTCGTGGAATTAAAGAGTATGTACCGTGAATGTAAAACAGTTTTACACTCACATTTCATGAGAATTCACTAAGTTGCCACATCACCCCATAGCTGTATGGTTATTTGAAACTGATAGATGGTGACCTGTCATTGGATGTCAGTGTCAGTGTATGGCCATTAAACTCTTATGTCATTTCAGTTATTTATCTCTCGGCAATAAATAATGAAATGTTTTATTGACTGAAAAATAGTTAATATTATAAATAAATAGGAACATAATTCTTCTACAAAAGTGACAGTTAAAAAGGTTTGGAGGGAAGTACATATTATTGTTGCTTCCTTTGATTTGGTGCTTATGCTGTTTGAGAACCTAAGTTTAAATGTTACATCTGTTTGAGTTCTTGTGGCTCTATATTGTTCTTCAGTTTCAATTTTATAACATCATTACTAATTTTAGTATGTTATAAGTATAACTTGGCTTTTTTATTGATGATTTTTTTATTAGTTTTGTCCAGTGGTGACAACAGATGGGTAGGCGAAAAGGTAAACCACATCGATCGAGTGGGATAATACTAGAAACAAATGCTACTGCCGAAACAGCATTGGATAAACATAATGTTGTAGGAGAAGAAGAAAATAATGATTTTGGTGATATTGATAAACCTTATTTTTTCGAGGTTGAGCGGTCTGGTTGGTTGTCAGATGAACACCTTGATATTTCTGAAGTTGTTCTAAGGGATTTAAATTTAAGAGAAGGTTTTCATGGTTTTGAACTGTCTGAGGATTTTTATCAGGATCCACAATTCTCTTTAAGATTTCGGTTGTGTAATGTCAGTGATGTTCTTGGTCGAATCAAACTTGGCCATTGGCCAGTGTTACCGTATACCGATATTCATCTAGAGTTTGTTAAAAAATCTATAGCTGACAATACTGAAACATGCACAGTGTTGTTATCTGGTATTTTCGATGGACCTGATGAAGGTGTTTCTGGTCTTGTTCACTTGGCAAGTTTGAAATTTGTTACATTGAGGGCAGTTCTTGGAATTAGGGTTTCTAAGGACATTCCTTCCCTCAGGGTGAGGGTCGAGGTACTAAAGAGTACCTTTGATGCATGTGAGTCACTTCTTGATGGTTCTAGACAACTATGGAAAAAGAGTATGATGAATGTCATGTCTTGGTTACGACCAGAAATAATGACTTCAGAAGTTAGGTATGGGTTTAGTAGCTATATTGATATGGAAGTTGATTCGCAGACAGAGATGGTAGACGACGGTGGCTATGCAAGTAAATGCTCGAGGTTTGATCCTGCTGGTTTTTATGAAGCCATTAAGCCTTCAAAGTAAGTTAAACTTTCCCTTTGGTCTTGATCACCGATTTTAGCAGAAAAGCAATTGTTATAATCGTCGATCTCAAAGTTGTCAAATAGCAGTGCTATAGAGTTGTAACATAGGGGAATTTTAACAAACTGCTATTGTTCTGCGACACACAATTTAGTATAAAGTGTTGTCAAATAGTGGCTATAACACTGTACCGTACCATAATTTGAACAAACCACTATTTTTTGCGATTTACGATTGTCAATGCTGTTGTCATTGATTATTCAATAATAAAATAACTTTGTTTAAGTCTTAACAATAATCAATTTCCATTTTTTTCGCCTAGCTTGTAGCTTATCTTTTGTAAATCATGTCTACAGAGCAGAACCAATGATTGAAGATGACATACCTGAATTACTTCCTGAACTGAGGCCGTATCAACGGCGTGCAGCTTTCTGGATGGTAAAACGAGAAAAAGCAATGGAAGAACGTCAGGGTGACATTGAAAGAAATCAGTTTCATTCTCCATTATGTGTGCCGGTGGATTTTTTAGACACAGGTTCTAAAATGTTTTTCAATCCATTCAGGTAAGTTTTTAGCAATTCTCAAAATGTAACTTACGTACATTCTTTTTTACTGCATAATTCATATATGGGAGCTCTCTCTCTCTCCCCCCTAGTCCCTACAATTATGATTTCATTTCACTTGTACTTATTTGAGTTATAATTGCTTCAGTGGAAATATTTCCTTGTGCCCAGAGACTTCATCACCGTATGTATTTGGAGGCATTCTTGCTGGTAGGTCTCAAGCTATGTTGCATATTTCTTTTATTAACTCAAACAATCATGTGGATTTTACTAAATTTTTAATTTTAAAAAAATTGTGATATTTTACAGTGGTAAAAAATAATTTGTTTTATTTTATTTTTAAAATAAGCAAATAATCTGTTTTATTAAAAATATATTTTCACTAGTATGGGTCTTCCAATAGCATCCTGAGTAGGTACAGTTTTTAACTATAATTTTTGCTATCTAAATGTTTATTTATATGCTCTATTGTGTGCAATCTTGAGTCTGTAACTGTAATACCTATGCATTCTGATACTTAAGAGCTAGTAAGTTGAAAGCCTAATGTTTTTTATCGCTATTACTGACAATATGTTTAGGTAGTGATTCATTTGAATGAATTGAGATTCATTATAATGAATCAGGATTCAAGATGAGATTCATGTCTAGATAGATATGCACAAGAGATTCGCATCAATTGAGTTCGGTTTAGTATTGAATTGAGATACAATTAACATGTTTCGTGAGATTCTAATAACCATATTTCAATGTAACAGATGAGATGGGCTTAGGAAAAACCGTAGAATTGCTTGCCTGCATCTTTGCACACCGAAGATCAGCATATGGAAATGACATACTAATTGATTCGACTCCCCAAGTCAACTGCGACAAAAAAGTTGCTTTGAAAAGACTCAAAAGAGAGCGCGTGGAGTGCGCATGTGGAGCTGTGAGCGAAAGTCTCAAATATCAAGGACTATGGGTTCAGTGTGACATTTGTGATGCGTGGCAACATGCAGATTGTGTTGGTTATTCACCTAAAGGAAAGTCACTGAAATCAAAAAAAGGATTGGAAAGCAAGACATATAAAACTACCATAGCTGAGAGGAATGGGGAATATGTATGTCTGATGTGCTCTGAACTATTACAAGCTACTGAACCTCCGATTGCTTCTGGTGCCACTCTCATTGTCTGCCCGGCTCCTATTTTGCCCCAGTGGAATGATGAAATTATACGGTATAGTTTTTTATTAATGAAAATTATGAATGCTGACATCAACCTAGAGCTCATTGTGCACTCTTTTTTATAGAGTTTAAATGACATGCACAATTGACATTCAATGAGAGTTCCTTGTTTTGTTTTGCCACGTCATCTCACTTTGTTACTGCATTTTGAATTTGAATTTATAAAGTTGCAAAATAGTAAATTTTTATTGGTTGTCAGTGTGGAATAGATTTACATAGTGCATGAGCTTTAACTTATTTTAGTGCTCAGCAAGGTCCTAGTTTCTGTCTCATCTTATCCCATATGGAGTTACATGCTTGCAGGTTTCATCTATTTGTGTTAATTGTGTAAAACAAGAAGATTTTTCTGAATGTGCTTAAGTTACATTCGCACTCAGCAGCATGCTTAATTTATAAACATGGTAATTACAATGATAATTGTTGAAGTTGTGGGATTTTAGAGAAAAAGAGGAGAGAAAATAATAAGGGTTTGAATATTATTAATAATAGCTTAATGCTTAATTGATTACAAAAGACTCAATACTAATCTCTATTTATAGAGAAACATAGACTAAATCCTAAATTAGGAATAAATCATAATAATAATGAGAGATATTCTAAGATTCTCTATGATTATAAATTGATCATAGAAAATAACTCAAGATACTCTAATATAATATAAAAGATATTATAAGATATTTTCTAATATTCCAACACTCCCCCTCAAGCTAAAGCTTACTAAGCTTTAGCTTGCTACAAGAAAACAATGTTTTGCTCCACAAAATAATAAAAAAGATGGAGAGGCAACTCAGGGATGCATGTGAAGTCGGAGATAATTGCTATAAATATAGCCTAGCCAGATAGTCTGATTGATCATCAGCCTGAGAAAAATTCATGGTAGGCAATTGAACAAAGCAAGCTCCGTTCTTCTAAAAACTGCATTTAGAAGCTTCAAACCAATAATAGTGGAGACTCAAAATATTTAAGAATCTGCTTCAAGGAGAGAAAGAGGTGTGCTTCAAGGAGAGAAAGGCAAGGCCAGTGCATCTGGGACAAATTGCCAAGATAAAGTAAGTCATGAAAATAAAAGACACCGTTAGAATAACCACCAACGAAAGAAGTCATCACTAATATAATTCATATGTGGAAAAAGAGACACCACCAGAATGATCGTCGGTGGGAATAAAAGCCACTGTTGGAATCTATTAGTAAGAACTAAATTGCATGACAAACACCCAAAGAAGAAGCAGCGCAACTCTAACGAAACGAAGCCATGATCGATCATCAAAGTAAGAAAATGCGTCCAAAACAGGAGAGATAACGGCTGTTTGAACAATGACACATATTTTCGTTGATCAAAATTGGAGAGTAAGGACATATCTGGAACCATCGAAGAGAAATAATCGTGCACCAAGAAGAATCCCATCAATTGAATTGCAAATCTTCCAAACATGTCAGCTAAAAGCCCACTCATAAGGGCTGCAACAGCTGCCACAACAAAGGCTGGAGAGTTTCCTCCACCAAAAATCTGATCCCAAAGTCCACTTCTGAAGGACACCACAATCTCTGGGACCACTATTCCCAGAATCAGAATCAGGACACCCATTCAATGCCTCCACAGCATTGGCAGCATTGTCTGGATTTTTGAAATTGACAAAAACAAAACACTTTGATCTACCATCTGCATCTCTCATCAAAACAGCACTAGTAATGGTGCCATATTCAGCTTCTGCTCCTTGAATTCCGACAGCTCTAAGGCTATCCTCAAACAAATCATTATGCATAGCAAATCCAGGATCAATAACATAGACCATACCATCAATTCATCTTTCTTCTCCTCCTCCTTGGCAGCAGCAGCAGGGGCAGCACCAGAATCAGCAGCTGGGGCAGCAACTGCCGCTAAAATCAAACTTGCTTGGATCCTTTAGGAACTCCTTGACCTTGTCAGCCTCATGGAAAGAATATTTTGTTGCAACTGCGACAACAAGAACATTCTTGTAGGCATTCACAAACATGTGAGGAGCAGCAGCAAGTGCTGGGTATGAAATGGCCAACAAAAGTGAAGTCACCACTAAGACACCAATAGCAAACTTCTCAATGAGAGCATCCTCATTGAGATCAAGAACTTCAGGGGTAAATACTGAACCATTATCATAATAATAAAGCACCACAAGACCATATGAAAAGAGCCTTATGCCTAGTTTGGCAAGTAATGCAGCTTCTGACGAACCAACCTTGTCACCCTTCTTGATGAGTTCAACAGGGGTAATGATTTCAACAGTACCCTTGTTAATCTTAGCTGCAGAGTCGTCCACGACTTCGAATAAATTCATCTTCCTCTTCCTCTCCGTACCCATCAAAACCCTAATTATCTTCAATTGTTAAGCATCGTTTCAACGATATACGAAGATACCTTTTCACAAATTCCACAATATAATATATTGGGAACTGTGAGTGAAACGAAACCCCTAGAAAATACACAGGTCTGGCCAACGTTAGTTAGGAAAAATATTAGGGTTTTAGGGTTTCGGGATACGGTAGAGTTTTTTTTTTTTTTTTTTTTTGCAGTGAACAGTACCGCGCGATGAACAGTGCTGCGACTGATCTGCTGAAAAATAAACGAAAAGCTACAAAGAATTGGTAAATCGGAATTGGGACACGGTTTATCGAAAAAAAAATGTTAGAAAAGAGAAACTATGATTATATTCCCTAATTGTTGGGAACTCGGCAGCAGAATAAAGGCGGGATCGTTCAAGGAGGATCGAAATAGGCTCTAGATACCATGTTGAAGTTGTGGGATTTTAGAGAAAAAGAGGAGAGAAAATAATAAGGGTTTGAATATTATTGATAGTAGCTTAATGCTTAATTGATTACAAAAGACTCAATACTAATCTCTATTTATATAGAAACATAGACTAAATCCTAAATTAAGAATAAATCATAATAAATGAGAGATATTCTAAGATTCTCTATGATTATAAATTGATCATAGAAAATAACTCAAGATACTCTAATATAATATAAAAGATATTATAAGATATTTTCTAATATTCCAACAATAATAAATGATCAAATGCAATTTACAAGAAAATAATAAAGCTAACACTATTTCTTATGGTACATTGAACTTAATCTTCTTGCTGTACAATGAACCTTAGCTACTTGGAAAGTGGAGTATTCTTATGTTTTAGCTTTCCAACACTTACGTTTTAATTTCCAACACTCCTCTTCAAGCTGGTGAGTAAATATTCTCCATTCTTAGCTTAGACACAATTCTTTCTAAAACAGGGCAGCTCAATCCTTTGGTGAAGATATCCACAAGTTGACTTTTTGAAGGAACAAAAGGAGTGCAAATCAAACCGCAATCAAGCTTCTCTTTGCTAAAATGCCTATCAACCTCAATATGTTTTGTTCGATCATGTTGGACAAGATTGGGAGCTATATTGATTGCTGACTTATTATCATAATAGAGCTTCATAGGTCTAGGTAGTTAATTCTAGCGTTTCCCGGCGAGATCCCGCTGTCCCGGTGTGGTATAGTGCCTGACCGCGATGGCGTGGTCCGCGACAGCGTGAAAAAAGATCTGGACGAGATTCTGCTATCCCACCGTAGTTAACCCCAACGTTTCCCAATGAGATCCCACTATTATTTCTTCCTTCTTTGTTTTATTGTTTCTACTTTCACCTAAGAAGAAGAAGAAGAAGAAGAAGTAGAATATACTAATGATGATGATGCTTATCTTTGATTCCTATGCTAGAACATGCATTTGAGTTTTAATATTTAGTTATTTTATTATTCTGTGTTAAAGACTTCAATATGCACCATCTTTATTTCCTTGACTTTTGTTGGTATTTCAATGTATGTTTTGACTAAGAGTAAGACTTGTAGATTCTTATTACTAATTATGAATGTTTCAGAATTTGAGTCATTTGTTAATTTTGCATTAAATATAGGTTTATATAATATTATTCATGTAATTTGTTCAAAAAAATAGCAATTATCCCACCTATCCCAGAACGCGCTATCCCGCTATCCCAATTTTGAGGTTGGCTGCGACACACCACTATATGAGATTATCTACCTTGGGTCCTTCCCATTTACTCTTCAAATTTTCTAAGATAATCTTCAGGCAAAGTAATTCACAAATGCCTTGTGCCATAGCTCGAAACTCAACTTCAACAATAGATTGGGCCACAACATTCTGCTATTTACTCCCCCAAGTCACAAGATTTCCTCCGAGGAGTGTACAATATTCTGTAGTGGATCTTCGACCAGTAATTGAACCTGCATAATCATCATCAATATAAGCCTCAAGAGTAGCACTCCCATTCCTTTTAAACAAAATCCTTCTTTTTGAAATTCCTTTAAGATATTGCAAAATCCTATGAGCTGCAAATAAATGAGCTTCCCTTGGGTTGTGCATAAAATGACTAACCCCACTTACAGCAAATGCAATATCTAAACCGTGATACATATTAACACAATTGATTGTTGTAGGTGTAGCATATACATTATAAGTTACAAATACTTTTTCTGATAGTACTCTGGGTTTGGGCCTAAGCCCAAAAACTAAGCTGAATAAAGAAGTTAGTTGCCAACGTGGCATTAGAGCCCACTCAATTCTGTTAGGGAGTGGAAATATGAGAGCAGCAAGGGGAGTGAGGGATTCCTGCACGTTATTAGTGGGTTGTTTGTTAGGAGAATTACCTTCTGTTGTAGGAGCTATGATCTGGTTTATCCTTTATTGCATTGTAGAGCTCTTAGCTCCATTTCCAGTAAATAATACAAATTGAATGCCATCTTTTGTTCAAACGATAGCTTTTTTCAAGATTAAGTTTCTCTTAGACATGCATAGTGATCACACGTGTAATTCTTTTTTAGCGATTTAATCAAATTGATCTTATAACTAACTTTTAGTTGTCACTGCAGTCATACTCGTCCAGGAGCCTTGAAAACTTGTATTTATGAAGGTGTGCGTGACACATCTTTCTCCAATACATCTCTGATGGATATCAGCGATCTTGCCAGTGCGGACATCGTACTAACTACCTACGATGTGCTTAAAGATGATTTGTCCCATGATTCTGATAGACATATAGGCGATCGGCACCTTTTGAGATTTCAGAAAAGGTTTGCTCTAAACTAAATAGTATCATATTTGCCCCTTTATATCATATCATGTGCAGGATATTCTACCTATTTCATATCATGTGTAGGGTATTCTTCCTATTACCTATCCAATTAAGAATAACATGAATTTATACTATGTTTCACAATAATTTTCATTCATCAGATGCTGTTATTTTATGTCTTCGAAGTGGATATTTTTATTAAATATATTTACAGCAACCACACATGATACATGTGGATATTTCTGATAAGTTAAGTTCTCTGTAAGCCCTTTATTTATGATTCAAAGTTTTAAGTAGCCTTTGTTTTCTTGCAGGTACCCAGTTATTCCAACCTTTCTTACCAGAATATACTGGTGGAGAGTTTGTTTGGACGAGGCTCAAATGGTGGAGAGTACTGTTGCTACCGCTGCTACTGAAATGGCTCTAAGACTCCATTCCAAGCATCGATGGTGTGTCACGGGGACCCCAATTCAGAGAAAGCTTGATGACTTATATGGACTCCTAAGATTCATTAAAACTAGTCCTTTCAATATTTACAGATGGTGGACTGAAGTTATTCGAGATCCTTATGAGGTATTTTATCAATAATTTAATTTTTGACTAAATAATTGCTGATTGATGTTCGTCATTATTCACTTCTTTAATAAATTGCTGAGACTCACATTAAATGCAATATTACTTGTAAATGTGTTTATAAGTAAGAGACATCATTCACCTTACAAGCTAGTTTTGTAGGGTTAAATTAGTTCCAACCTAAAATTTAAGATGATATTAGAGGCTATCAAAGATCCGTTGGGGCACCCGCAATTGGGCCACTCAGGTCACGCTCCACATTTCTAGTTGTAGGCGTGAGAAAGGTGTATTGAGAGTATCACATTAAATGAGATACAGTATGAAAATGTATTGATAAGTGGGAGACATCTCTCCTTACAATCCAGTTTTGTAGAGTTGAGTTAAACTCAACCTGAATTTTAAGATAAAATAAACATGGAATAGTGTACTATGAGTTCAGTTATATTATCTTATAGTCAATTTATAGCCAAAAGCAATATAGTCGTCTTAGCAGCTAGAACTAATTTGGCAATCTAAGTCCGTATTTTATTGTCATAAAAAACATGCTAAAAGTTTTCTGTGCCTAAAGAATGTAGCAGCCTCTCTGCAATATCGTCTAAGTTCAGATTTGTCTGATTTTGTCATGTTGTTGATCTGAATCACTTCTTTCAACAGAGTTCAATTTTTTATTTTTATTTTGTGCACATTTCTATTCTTATCCATTATTTGATAATTCTGCAGAAGGGAGATATGGGAGCTATGGAATTTACTCACAGAATTTTCAAACAAATCATGTGGCGTTCTTCTAAACAACACGTTGCAGATGAATTGGAGCTTCCCTCCCAACAAGAGTGCCTCTCTTGGCTTACACTATCACCAGTTGAAGAGCACTTTTATCAGAGGCAACATGAAGCTTGTGTTAGAGATTCCCATGAAGTTATTGAAAGTTTGAGAAACGATATTCTTAATAGAAAAGTCCCAGGTTTTTGCTTAGTGTTGTGTAATTTCATTTTAAAATGTCATTTGAAAGCAATGCATATGACGATAATGATTGAACTTGAGGTTATATGAATTCCAGATTCTGTCTCTTTGAGCGGTTCCTCGGATCCTTTAATCACTCACACGGAGGCAGGGAAGCTATGGAATGCTTTGTTGAAGCTTCGTCAGGCTTGTTGTCATCCCCAGGTTGGAAGTTCCGGGTTGCGTTCCATGCAGCAGTCACCTATGACAATGGAGGAAGTACTAATGGTGTGTTACTCTTAAGGATCTTCAATAAGCTTTTATTTACAATGCGTGTACTGTTTTCATTCACGTGGAAGTTAATCTGTAGGTCCTTATAAGCAAGACCAAGGTAGAAGGTGAGGAAGCTCTCAGGAGGTTAGTTATTGCTCTGAATGCGCTTGCAGCAATAGCTACTATACAAAATGATTTTTCTCAAGCTGCTTCGATTTACAATGAAGCTCTTACTTTGGCCGAACAGCATTCCGAAGATTTCCGTCTGGATCCTCTGTTAAATATCCACATTCATCATAATCTTGCCGAAATATTCCCCCTGGCTGAAAATTTTGCTTTGAACTTGTCATCCAAAGGAAAGCAATTATCCGGAAATTCTGCAGTCAATACAACCAAAAAGCATTTTATTGTAAAAGTTAATCATGATCAAGTGAAGAGGCATAAAATAAGTAACTGTGATGATGACATAAGTTTAACAGTGGCTTCAGCAGAACCATCAAATTTTGCATCTAGCCTTTCAGAAAATGACTTAAATGATAGGGAATTTGATAATTCGACAGCCAGTTCGGTCAAATATCTAATAGCAGAATGTGATGATTCAAAACAGAAATACTTATCTGTGTTCAGTTCAAAGCTATCTGCAACTCAGCAAGAGTTTCAAAATTCTTACATGCAGGTAAATATCTGTTAAAATATTAGAAAATATTTTATAATATTTATTATATTATATTAGAGTATCTTAAGGTATTTTCTAGGATCAATTTACAATCATAGAGATATCTTAGAATATCTCTCATTATTATTACGATTTGTTCCTGATTTAGGATTGAGTCTATGTTTCTCTATAAATAAAGATTAGTATTGAGTCTTTTGTAATCAAGCTAGCATAAAACTATTATCAATAATATTCAAAGCATTATTATTTTCTCTCCTCCTTTTCACTAAAATCCCACAACTTCCAACATAGTATCTATAACTTATTTTGATCCTCCTTGAACGATCACGTCTCTATTCTGCTGCCGAGTTCCCAAATATATGGGAATATAATCATAGTTTCTCTTTTCCAATGTGATCATCCCTTTTCAAACCACTGTCGTGACACATTCCGACACCGGTTTCACATGTTTCCGTTCAGTTTGCTACTGCCGCCATCACTGTTTCAGGCAAAAGACCACTCTATCAGCTTCGCTTCTTCCAGATCAGCCCACACCTTAAAGCACGACGCCGTAGCCATGTTACTGTCACACCAAGCCAAACAATCACATCTTCCCGAAACTACCCCAATCGCCGCGGAGAACTACCCAGTACCATTATCCCCTCGACTCCCAGCAATCTCAAAAGAAATCGAACTAACAGAGCCGAAATCGCTTCAACAAACTCAGAACTCTTCTCTCTCTAAAAAACTCACATTATATACGAAGACGAATAGCTCCTCACAGTTAACAAACCCAACAACGACAACATCCTTACTTCGAGTTTGTTCCATGGAAACTTCGTTTGAGGTATTATCCGTTAACAGTAAGAGAAGTTTTAGGGATGTTTCTGAGTCGGACTTTAAAGGGAGTATTGGTTTGGTAGTCGAAGAAAAACTGGTGAAATTGAATGGTGGTGATGATGCGAATGAGAATCATCATGAGAAAGTGGTGAGAGCATATTCTAAGAGTGGAAGAGCGCATCAAATTCGATTACATTGTCAATATTTAGGGATTTCAATGATAGGTGATGTGAAATATGAATGGAAAGGTGATATTCATCATGGTCATCATCTTCATGCGGAAACGTTGTCGTTTGATCACCCTGTAACTGGTATTCACTTATGCTGCATGCACCCCTCCCACAATGAGTGAACCAGGCGCTGCAATGTTAACATATTCGAAATCCGTTACAACCTTCATGTTATCTTTCACTTTCACTTTGATTGTAATTACATAATAGCTCTGGTATTGAAAATTAATATATTTACTATGAGTTAGTAGTACTTTTAATTTTGGGAAGCCGATGCTTGTATTTTTATCAAGGAAGTTGAATTCATTTATACACGGTGGATTGAAAAACAATCCGAGTTGAAGGACTAATATCTTACTTTTTAATCACAACTGCTAGTTGTTCTTATTGTCGAGATATATCTGTTAAAATCAAATCCGTCTGCCGTCGCTGCTGAAAACGTTTTCCAGCAAGTTTTCCGACACAACCACTTTCATTATGTGCGGAATCTCCCAATCCAGATTTTTTAGGCCAAAAGTTGCTCCACGTGCGCTCATGTGCCTCCAAGATCCGCCGTGTTCATTCCACACGCTGCCGCCAACAGCCTCGAGCTCAGGTGTGTCTGTCCGCCTTCTAGCACAGCATTTCAGTCGCCTAGATTGGTTTTCCTTCCTCCAGATTTGTTTTTTAAGTTTTTTTTCTTTCGAGCCACATGCATATAACTTGGCAATTTGTACCAAATACACTGGCTCCATCTTTGTCTCAGATGTACTAGCCTTGTCTTTCTCTCCCTGTAGCATGTCTATCTCTTCTTGAAGCAAATTCAAGTTTAAATATTGAGTTTCCAATATTATTGGTTTGAAGCTTCCAAATGCAGTTTTTAGAAGAGTGGACCTTGCTTTGTTCAATTGCTTGCCATGAATTTCTCTCATATTGATGATTATTTCAGCTATCTGGCTAGACTGTATTTATAGCAATTCTCTCCGACTTCGCCTGGATCTCTGAGTTGTCTTTCCATATTTTTTTTTATTAATTTGCGGAACAAAATATTGTTCTCTTGTAACAAGCTAAAGCTTAATAAGTTTTAGCTTGAGGGGGAGTGTTAGAATATCAGAAAATATCTATTATATTATATTAGAATATCTTGAGTTATTTCTTAGGATCAATTTATAATCATAGAGATACTTTAGAATATCTCTCATTATTATTATGATTTGTTTCTCATTTAGGATTTAGTTTATGTTTCTTTATAAATAGAGATTAGTATTGAGTCTTTTGTAATCAAGTTAGCATAAAGCTATTATCAATAATATTCAAACCCTTATTATTTTTTCTAAAATCCCACAACTTTAACATGGTATCAGAGCCTATTTCGATTCTCCTTGAACGATCTGGCCTCTATTTTGCTGTCGAGTTCCCAACAGTTTCTCTTTTCCAACGTGATCATTCCTTTTTCAAACCATTGTCGTGATTCATTCTGACACTGATTTCTCTTGTTTTCCGATCAGTTTGATATTGTCGCCGTCACCGCCATTGTTTCTGGCAAAAGACCACTTCCATTGTGTGCAGAATCTCCCAATCTACACAACTCATTTTTTTTAGGTCAAAAGTATCTCCACAACGCAGATCCGAGGAGTTTTGGAAACCCTAATTCAATCATTCTCTCGCAACTCTTTCTCTTTCTCTCCCTCTACCAACAGTCATGGCAGCCTGAAAAATGAATTACTGCACTTGTGTATGCTTTTTGTTTAAATGGTAAGAAAAGAGAAAGATGTAAGATTTGTCGATTACAGTGGCCAAAAGAATATGATATGCCACTAGTCTTCCTTCATTTTGATTTTACTCATAATGTTATTTAATTGATTTGTGAGATACAAAGTAGGATTATACATATATGTTTTGCTCAAGAATTAGAGTAAAATTATACTTATTGAATTTAAATAATGTTGGCAATACATCATATATATATATATATATGTATGTATGTATGTATGTATGTATGTATGTATGTATGTATGTATGTATGTATGTATGCTAGATTACTAAATAACCAAATCCTATTAGTAGTCATGTATAACTAAATCCCTAGTAGTACTTCTATTCAATTGAATCCCCTATATTTGAGGATATTAAACAAAAATAGATTTTGACACTCCCCCTCAAGCTGGTGAATAGATGTTCTCCATTCCCAGCTTGGATATAATTCTTTCATAGTTGCTGTTGTTTAGCCCTTTAGTTAGAAGATCTACAAGGTTGCCTTGGGAGGGAGGCAAATGGAGTGCAAATTAGGTCACAAGATTCCCACATAGGAAAGTGCAATGATAAAATAGTGAACCCCAAAACGAAACGAGAAACGACCGATATTGAACACACTATGGCAACGAGTAGGCCAAAAAAAATCTCAAGTTGCTGCAATGAAGGCAGCAAAAAGGGCCACAATGAAGGTGACTAAGGTTTTAGGAAAATAGAAACCGCAATGAAGGTTGTAGTTTTATGCAAAAGCAAGGGCCACAATGAAGGTGGCTAAGGTTTCAGAAAAAAAGAAATCGCAACGAAGGCGGCAAATTTATGCGGAAGCAAGGCTCCCAAAAATCGAGAGCTCTGATACCATCTCAAGAATTAGAGTAAAATTATATTTATTGAATTTAAAATATGTTGGCAATACATCATATATATATATATATATATATACATACTAGATTACTAAACAACCAAATCCTATTAGTACTCATATATAACTAAATCCCTAAAAGTACTCCTATTCAATGAATTCCTATATTTGAGGGGTATTAAGCAAAAATAGATTTTGACAGTTTTTGATCCCTGCGTTGCAAATATACTAATTTTTTCCTTTTAGTCTCCGTACTTTTTTTTGTTTAGTCCTTGTAAATATACAACTTTTTTCTTTTGGTCTTTGTTTTTATTTTAGTCCCTGAAGTATTTGGTTATGTTTGAAATGAATACTATAATATATAGAACATTTGATTTTAGTCGCTCTATTATGAACAAAATTTGCAGGGACTAAAACAAAACAACAAGAACAAAAAGCAAAAAGTGATTTATTTGCAAGGATTAATTAATATTTTTATAAGGACTATAAGCAAAATATGGTATATTTATAGGGGAGAAAATATCTAAACCTAAAAAGTATTACCAAACTAAATTGACATATTGTATTATTTTGAAAATTTGAAGGGGTGGGTCTATTCAGTTTTTTTTTGTCTTCTTGTTTTGATGATGTTTCCTTTTCAATATCTTCCCAATCTAGTGGAGTAGTTCTATGTTTGTAGTTATAGTAGTGCCGCCCCAAAAGTGTTCCTCAATTTCCTATTTTCTGTAATTGGCATTTGGACTTTTTGAAGGTTTGTAACGCATATCGTGAAACCAGCACAGATCAAAATACATTTTGGTGGTTAGAAGCACTTAATCACGCTGAGAAGAACAAGGATTTCTCAACTGAGTTGATTAGAAAGATCGAAGAAGCCATCTCAGGAAATTCAAAATCGTCAAGAGTAGCTGCTCGGTTAGTGATGCTTTAACTGTGTAAGCATTTATGAAGTAGTGGAGTTTTGTGATAATCCATTTCTAAGTTGTGTTGATTGCCTATGTTGCATTGCCATAAAATGTTTCTGGACAATGTAGTACTGTTAGAACTGGTATCAACAATATAAAAGTATCCTGTTAAGCACTAATTGACCATCAACCATGTTTATTGAAGGAGAGGAAAAAATAGAAATATTCTGGGCAAAGGGTAATTTAAGATTTCAAAAATTCTTTTATGAAGATTTTGATGAATGACAATTAGTAAATTTACTATAACATGCATTGTTACTTTCTAATCCAGTTTTCGGAGCATAAGCTCTCTGAAGTATCAAATTCAAACCGGTTTGGATCAGTTAGAAGCCTCTAGGAAAGTGTTATTAGATCGTTTGCTAGAAATTGATCAGACAATGGAAAAACCAAAAGATGAAGATATTGAGCGCGTGGGTAAATGTCGAAATTGTCAACCTCATTGTGATGGCCCCCCATGCGTTCTGTGTGAAGTAGATGAATTGTTTCAGGTATGGAATTGAACTTATCTATCAATTTGATGCACACTATTTAAAAAAAATGTAATATGGTCTTATGGTTTTTCTTTTATCTTCAGGACTACGAAGCTAGACTGTTTGTTCTTAAGAACGAACGTGGAGGGATAATTTCATCTGCTGAGGAGGCAGTAGATTTTCAAAAGAAAAACTTTGCATTGAATCATTTCCTCTCAAAGCTATCACAATCTAATCACAGTTCATCAGCATCTGATATTGATCATAAAGAGTCCAAAAAAAGGAATGTTGGACAGAGAGTTGTGGTTAGTTATTAATTTCATTTAATTGACTTTTGCATTGGGTCATAAAAACATACAGATTTATTAAATTCACCATGCCCCTTAGCAATGTAGATTACTTTAAGTCACGAAACTCGCACTGTATGAGAAATTAGATTTGGATTTGAACATAAATGTTGATAGCTTCATTTTCATTAAAGAAAATCTTGTTAGTGCTGAAATATGTAACATTTTTTTTCTATTGATTATGATTATCTAATTAGACTACAAGATCAGCGTCTATGCTGGAGGTTCTTCTTGGGGTTATAAAGAACTATTGCAAGACTCAGTTCGGAAGGGACAGTGTGTCAGCAGCCACCAAGCATTTACATATTTTTGAGGTATGGCCTAATGAAATATTATCTTTGCTAATCTAGAGTTGAATCTATAGATATCAATATTGTCAAATAGTGCAATAGTGCTATAGCGTAGCAGGTATTGATGAATCCGTTATGAAAACTGTGGCGCTATCCTAGTCTTGATAGTAGGGTAGCTATTCCAGTTTTTGCCTGCTGATGTAGCGACAATAGCAGATTTTTATTTTTTTTATGGTTTTTAAAATAATAAAACTGAAGAAGCTGCATGTGTGCCAAATATGACCATTTTTATAGTAGAAAAACCCTGAAGATTCATTGTGTTAGGAGCGCAAGAATTGGATATCAAGGACTTATAAGTAGAACACTAGTATTTAGAAAAAATATAAAAAATAGTATGAGAGAATCTCTCCATGTGCGAATACGCTCCTCACAACTGGAATACTAGTTAGAACTACCCCATTATCTATATCTGCTGGAATCTTTTAATAATTTGTGATCATCCATATTGACAACGCAGATTCACTGGATTCTGATTCTTTGTTCATGACTTTGTAAGGGAATGCGAAAGGAATTTGTCCATGCAAGGTCTTTGGCATTAGCTCAAGCTCAATATCTTCGTGCACATGATGAAATAAAGATGGCAGTTTCTCGTTTACACTTAAGGGCGAATGAAGATGATAAAGCTCTTGATGCTTTAGGTGAAAATGAATTATGTGCAGCTAGCTCAAACTTTTCCCAAGAGAAGTTTATGTCATTGAACTTGTTGGCTCAGATAAAAGGAAAACTCCGCTACTTAAAGGTATGGAAAAATAAGCGATAGAAATAGAAATTTGTATATACAACTCTCACCTAGCTTTAACTTAAATTTTACATTTTTTCTTTCTTTCCCGACATCATCCACTATTTATCATGTTTTTGTCGAGTATTTCATCTAGATTGGAGGGTTTATTTCTTTTTTGCTTTGGGCATTAAACCTAAGCTGCATTACTGTTAGAATATTAGAAAATATCTTATAATATCTTTTCTATTATATTAGAGTATTTTGAGTTATTTCCTATGATCAATTTATAATCATAGAGATATCTTACAATATCTCTCATTATTATTATTATTTATTCCTAATTTAGGATTGAGTCTATGTTTCTCTATAAATAGAGATTAGTATTGAGTCTTTTGTAATAAAGTTAACATAAAGCTATTATCAATACTATTCAAACCCTTATTATTTTCTCTCCTCTTTTTCTCTAAAATCCCACAACTTCAACAATTGCTTTTCAGGGTTTGGTTCAATCTAAGCAAAAAATGCCATTGGAAAGTTTAGATAATTCTTCACTCACTCAAGAGATAAGTGCTACATCAAACTCTACGGAAGAAAAGGGGGTCCTCATATCTAAAACTTATGAGGAAACATGCCCAGTTTGCCAAGAAAAGCTAGGCCCTCAGAGAATGGTGTTTCAATGTGGGCATCTTACTTGTTGTAAATGTAAGTATTACTACTTCAGTCCATACATATAGGACCCTACTGACTAAATTACGGGAATTATTGAAGTTGTTATTAGTGTTAAATTTGTTCATAATTGATATTATTTTTACAAGTTTACCCTTCAAGAGATAATTAGTTTATTTTCATCAAAATATTTATTGTTGATTGCAGAAAAGCATGTAAAATAATTAGGAGTATGTTGGTAAAGAAATAGTTGATGCAATTGAAAATTGAAAGAGAGTCTTATTAAAAAGTAAACAAGAAAATTTCTTAAGAGGATCCTATTTTTAAGGATGGATGTAGTATATGATATAACTGCATATTATGTTTGCTTTAGTTGTGTTAGTGATGTGATAAGAGGCATTCATAAATCTTTAACAGCAAAAGCTTCTTGTAGAGGTGGTTTTTGATGTGATTTCAGAGCCTCTAATAGTAAAGAAGAGTTTATTCCTTGGTATGATAGAAACCCAAATCCAGATGAAATAGAAATATTGTATTATTGATCAAAAATAAGAAAATGTATTACAAGAGGAAGATGATCTCTCCTGTAACCCCACTTACAAGAGGAAAATGTATTTGGGAATTCCCTCTGCCCAAGTTCTAAGCCGAGAACTAACCACAAAACTATTTGCCTCCTTTTTTCCCTTTCACACCCCTCTTATACCCCATTCACGCGTGTTTTCTCCCCCTCTCTAACTAATTTGCCATCTCAAAACTCCCCTCTCCATTTGGACCTTTCTATGGATCCTTTTCATGTTTTTCCCCTTCTAAAATTAAATGTTGAATTTCAGCACATGGTAAATCGGGCCATGTACATTGTCCACAATTTTAGCTCAAAGGGTTCTTGTGTGAAGCGGCATGTTGGAGATGTAATCAAGCCACGCAAAAGTTTTCGCATCACAAATTAAGCTTTTATGAAAATTGGTCCTTGACAATTTGTTCAAAAACCTGAATACTACTTCCGTCAGGGTTGCAAGACATATAGCTGCTGCTGAATAATATGAAAAGTATTTTATGGTTCATTTTTTTTATGCACATCTAAAAGAGCATGGTATTATTGAGCTAATATTTATCAAATGTTTTTCACCACGTCCATGCAAAACACAGTAAATAATATTATAGAAATATGCAATGTATAGTGCATACACATATAGTGGTATTCTCATCTATTTTTGCTCAAAAGATATATGGCAAGTATTTATTGACTTTTACATAAGAAATATTATATGAAACATAATTATGCATGTATTTCTCGCAGGTTTATTTGCTTTGAGTGAGCAAAGACTTCAACATAGCAAGACCCGTAATTGGGTGATGTGCCCTACATGTCGACAGCATACCGATTTTGGAAACATTGCCTATGCTGTTGATGCACAAAGGAAATCTCCCAATTCTTCAATGCTGCATACAATTGACAGCTATGAAAAACATGAAGCATCCATTACTGTGAAAGGCTCATATGGAACCAAGGTGTTTTTCCTCACTACAACTTAAAGTGTACTGATTACCTCTAGATGAATAATAAGCATGTGTCTTTTTCATTTAGCATACCACTACCCCTGGGATCTACTTGTGATGTCTTAATTCTTAACTGGCTTGATTTTCGTATAAATGAGTGGCATGACTCTGCATGGTGTCTACAAACTATGTGGATATTTGTCTGATTGTTGTTTAATATATACCCGAGCATACTTACCTTAAACATAATGAACAAATAACACATTGAGTACCAAAAACATAAAAAGAAGTAACTTTTGTGAGGTAAATTCTTAGAATTTCTGTTGGGTGGGTAGGTGAGGAATGCCCCACCACTGATAACCTTTATTCACACCATATCACTATCTTATGTGGGACTTTCAGTAAACTCCCTTGCGCTTAGGGCTAGACATCTGAAACATGAAAATAGGTGTCCAATAACCGGTGGCCTAACAGATCTATGACACCCTTGATGCCATCTTAGAGTGTGGATTGGTCCTAAACTAACTGCACAAAATTGGTTTGTAAATGTGTAACTCACACAGCACTATTATGGTCAGATTGTTGTCTAATGTGGGATTCTCAATACCCCTTCACATATAGGATTGGGCATTTGGAGTGTGATCCAAGTGGCCCCGATAACTGGTGGTCCAATGGATATAGGATAAACTATAATATCATCTTAGAATTTGGGTTGAAATCTAGTCAACCTCACAAACCCAGCTTGTAAGGTGAAGGATACCCACCACTTACATTCACTCTTTGGGCTATATCACCACTTCACTATCCAATGTGGGATTCTCAACACACTCCCTTGAAGCACACGAATGACTCTAGTATTGGTTTGTACAAGGTGTGATGACCACCTCTTATAACCACTATGTAGGTTGCATAAAAAAAAAACACTATTTAGGTTGCATAGAAAAAGATAACCACTATTTAGGTGATATGAGTATCCAATGTGGGACACTAAATACCTGTTCATGCCTAAGACTGAATATGTAGAGCATTAAGCTTGAATTCAGCTTAAAATTGGACGCGAGGCCCTAATTCAACCCCACAAAATCAGCATCGCAGTGCTGAATATCTGGAGCATGATCCAAGTGGCTCGATAACAGGTGACCTATTTAGGTGATATGAGTATCCAATGTGGGACACTAAATACCTATTCATGCCTAAGACTGAATATCTAGAGCATTAGGTTTGAATTCAGCTTAAAATTGGACGTGAGGCCCTAACTCAACCCCACAAAATCAGCATCGCAGTGCTGAATATCTGGAGCATGATCCAAGTGGCTCGATAACAGGTGACCTAACTAGTATAACTTTGACTGTGATACTATCTTAGAATTTGGTTGGGTCTTTCTCAGCCACACAAAATCAGTTTGTCTTCCAAATTATGTGAAATGTTATTTCAAATTTTTTTCAAATTAAGAAAAATTAACGCATCAGAAAGGAGTAATTAATCTTTTAACAAGATATGAATATAATTGTGCATTTTGTGGTATTTTTCTTTTAATTTTAAATCTTTGTTAGTAAAGTAGTTTATATGTTTATAAATTTGGCTGATTTACTGTATCGTTCTATTTTATGGAGTTTTATGATCAACCTAATGAATTTGATTTGAATTCAAACTTTTTGTATTGGTGTGGTTATTACAAAAAATTTCAATTGCAAGGGTTTATATTTATGTATTCATTAATATATGGCCAAGGGTTTAGGAAAACAGTCTGTCTTTGAAGTGAGAACAATCAAATTTGTTGACAATGTGCAAAAGATGACTTGGTTATTATTTTTAGATTATTTTTAAAATTAAAATGTCCCTTATAAATGTGTATAGCATCGTTAATAATATATTCTTACTCCATCTCACATTCCAATTTGTAATTTTCATGTTCCTGCAAATAAGTCAGCATTGGATTATATTTTTATACCATATGTTATGATGCCCCTCTAACTCTTGTATTCCTCATCTCTGTGTTGATTTGGATGTTTTGCAGATTGAAGCAGTCACAAGAAGAATCTTGTCGATAAAGGCTACAAATCATAAATCAAAAGTTCTTGTATTTTCAAGTTGGAATGATGTACTTGATGTATTGGAACATGCCTTTGCCACCAATAACATCACCTTCATCCGGATGAAGGGAGGCAGGTATAATAATCTATGCTATCGCTTTTTCATATTTCATTCGAGTATTTATGCTGGACTAGAAGACATTTGGAGGCGTAAAAAGAGAGACACAATAGGCAGACAAAAATTATGATCCAAACCCTATTTTGGTTCCTAATATTCGATTTCTTTCTGACGTGTCTGAGACATTTCAACTTTCTCACATTGGTCCCTCATATTCATAAATTCACATCAGTTTGATCTTCTGTGGCTCTGTCTATATGTTTCCAATCATAAACTCACTTGTTAGCATAAAAATTACAGCATATATTACTTAGTCCATGTAATACTCCATAAACCAAGGATTGGTTTTTTATCTCTTCAAATATATGATGTAATTTACACAACCTAAATTGTTTGACTTTTTGAGAAATACCTAATTCCTAATCAAGGCAATTCATCTGCTAGTTCTTCTGATTTCAACATTATAGTGCTTACTTTCCGCTCATGATTATTTTCTTAAGAAACTATGTAAAGTGTAGACGTTTGTGTTAGTTGATATGGATGATTGATTATCTAATTTATTTATGTCTTAGTTAAACAATCAGCTGCTTTCAGTTTTCAACTTTATTATTCTCAATGTTATTTTTGTCATGAATTTGTGAGTTCAGGAAAGCACACAGTGCCATCAGTCAATTTAGAGGAAAACAGAATGGCACAAAAGGATGTGAAGGGTCTGAACCAAAATCTATTCAGGTGTTATTGCTTTTAATCCAACATGGAGCCAATGGTCTCAATCTTTTGGAAGCACAACATGTGGTCCTTGTTGAGCCATTACTCAATCCAGCTGCTGAAGCACAAGCAATCAGCCGCGTACATCGGATTGGACAGAAGAATAAGACCCTCATCCATCGATTCTTAGTAAGTATCTCTCTCTTTCGCCTTCTCGTGTGCTCCAATTTAATTATTCTTGTTGTCTTTGAATGTGATCTTCAATTGAGTTAACTATGGAGCATTTTCTAGTATTGGTGTCGACATGGTGTCATAGTTCTTTTGCTTAGAATGTTTGGATTTTAGTTGCATCATTGTCTTCTACCCATTGTTTGTTGCTTAATTCATATCAAAATATGTTCTTCATTACCCTTTTTTCTTTTCCGAAATGCAAATATTAGTTTAGTTAATATTTTGATGGGGGTCGAGATTGAACCTTCTCGTTACTGATTGCTCCACTCCTTAAATCATATCCAAATATCTTCTGAATTACTATATTGATGATATTTACGAGCACTTATTTGATTCAATACATGTTTGTCATACAGATGTTCAAGATCATGTATAAACTGTCTCTACAATTGAAGAAGGAATGGGATAAGCTTCTGTATAAGTTTTTTATAAACTATTTCTATAACCTATTATTGGGATCTTATGAAAATAAAGTCAAAATAGTTCACAGACATTTTATAAGCTATTTTTATAAGTTTTTCTTAACACTTATGCAAGTGCTTATGTCACAGAGATGAGTTTATTTACAGGTTAAGTTTGTTTAAACTCTTCCAAATGCCTCCTATATCATTTTTGTAGATGAATTGGAAATTTCAAGATCTATTTGAATGAATGAAAAGCAGTGTTGGTCAATCACGGCTATAGCGTAGCGGAATTGGAACGTATCGCTATTGTTTTGCGATACACTATTCAATTCAAAATGTTGTCAAATAGGGGTTATAGCGGCACACTAGCACTGCTGTGTAGTGAAATTTAAAAAAATCACTATTTTCTGCCATCCCTGATTGACAACACTGATGAAAAGAATATGAATTATGTTCTTGTCTATCTTTGCACTTTCTTGCGTCTGACCTAAGTTTTGTCTCAGAAATTCATACATGAAGAAAAAATTGTTCTTATATTTTTGTTCTTGCATTTGTTAGGTAAAAGACACAGTTGAAGAGAGCATATACAAGTTAAACAGAAGCAGGAGCAACCATTCATTCATTAGTGGAAACACAAAAAATCAAGATCAACCTGTTTTGACACTTAAGGATGTGGAATCCTTGTTGGCAAGAGCACCACTATCAATGCCAGAAATGGATGAAAGTCCTAATAATACAAATACAAACTTGAGACAATTTCCACCATCAATTGCTGCAGCTATAGCTGCTGAGAGGAGACATAATGAGCAAAGAACATGATTATGTTTTTCTTTTCATTTCAAACTTCTAACCATTTTGTGTCTACTAATATCTGGAATTTCATTTATTCTTGTACATATAATTATATATAAAACTTATTTTCAATTTTGAGCTAAGCTCTGTACAATAAATGCTAAACCTGTACGTATCTCCCCCTCTCTAGTTGTATGATAAATTTTTCATTTCGTACTGAAATTAGGGTAACATGGTTTTAAGTAATGTCATGAGTTCGGATAGTTCATTTTTAATCGGTGAATGACATTAACTTATGAAGCTTAATAAGTATATATGAAGTTTGTTATTTTAGTTGCTGAAGTATATGAAAATCTGTCATTAGTCTCTAGCATCTTAAGGGCAGGGACTAAAGTGACACGCATTAATATTTTAGAGACTACCTGAATTAGTAAGTGATTAATACATTAAAAAGACCAAATCGATTGTTTATTCTTTATTAAAGATTATTACTTAATGGTTAAAGGGTGGCAGCAAAGGTAAATTTATCTAATATATGTGAGAGTATAAGTATCCCAATTGTGTAGGTGGCTTTTCTTGGGTTGCGATGGTCTACGGTAATTTTATTTTTATCTATTTCCTAACCAATCATTCTTTGATTTAAATAATTTTTATTGATCTATTTTAATCGTTAATTTGTTCTCTAAAAGCACTAAACGTCAAAGTTAGAAAATTTATTTCCATCTTGTGCTGAAGTGATGATGAATTTGGATTAGGTTTAACCATGGATGATTACAGTTACCCACCTTGGAATTGCTCTATGAAGATTAGACAGTTCAAATCTTAAGATTGTTTTTATTTTTATTTAATATAAAATATAAAGTTGAAATCTAGATCGTTTATCTGATTTCAAGTTTGTCGACGACGTAACTGTACCGGTTTGTAACTACAAACAAGTTGAATTTCTTGATAAAAGCCTTGTAACTTGCAAGCTCCAATTTTTGAGTCTAGAAAGTTTTACCGTATATCCCCTCTTTTATCAATGTACCCCCAAAATATAAAGGAAAAAAAAAAAATATATATATATATATTAAAAGTGACCATTTTTTTTATTTCTTCATTTCAATATTTTTGGAACACACAACTATCAAAATATTTTTTTTAAGTTTTTTGATACACAATTTCAACTTTTGAAAACTTGAAAAAAAAAATTCCAGGACAGAACATCACTTCTGAAAATTATTATTGAAGTTCTCTGGAACTACTGAAAAACTTATTTCAAGTTTTTCATAAAAATCCACTACATGCAAACTTCTGACATTTCCGGAAGCTACCAAATCATCAACAAATTTTCCGATAGTTGTTTGATTTTTTTTAAATAAATTATTGTTTTAATTTTTTTTATTGTATTAGTATTTATTTAAGTCATTTGATTTTAACTATTGTTTTAGTGGGTAGGGCTAGAGGTAGAGATGGCAAAGTTGTAGGAATAATACGTGACTTTGAATCTTCATGGTCTATGAATGTTGCTCTGAAAAAGGTTCGTCCGACAACAAATCGTATGATTTGTACATCAGGAGGGTGATGGTGAGCTGACACAGTATGCCGGAGGACTATCATCTGTCCTTAATCATTTAATTATTATTTAAAAATATTTATAGTGTATTAATTATTAAAAAAAAAGGTGCGAAACGGAAAATTTGTCTTAAAAGTTTAATAAATAATTAATATATGTAATTATCTACAGTAAAATCAGATTATACATGCTCTTTAACAACATAAACCATCTTTATAAAATAATAAAAAAAAAACAATATTTTCTAAATTTAAATATTAAACATTATGATTTTATCCATTAAACGAAAGATAGTTCTAAATCTCCTAAATACACAATAATAACACTATTATAAAACTGAATATGGACAATATTATTTGTCTCTTTTGGAGAATCACTATACTTTCACGTCGTAGATGCGATCAAATAAACCTGCAAAAACAATACTCTAACTAACAACAATCAAGTTTTTTAGCAAAATGAGCAAATAGGTAGAATATATTACAAAATACCACTTACTCAAAAAATGTTGTGCAAAAGAAGAATTTTTTAACTCTATCTACTTCTTTGACAATACTTGAGCTGCAAAGATGTTTCATTTTGAGTTGATAAAATGGGTTGTGAGATCTCATATGTATCCGAAAGGTTTTCTCGCACTGCCATCCAAATGGTTTTCTCATACGTATGTGAAAATGGTTACAAGAAAAAAAATATATTAACCATTTAAATAGTTATAAATTTAGAATTGAGGGAGGAACGAAAAAGTAAACATTAGAATTTCAATTTTATTTTTAATAAAACACTAATTGTAGAGAGATTGACCATCCACTACGAGAGATTGTTTGAAGGATTAAAATAACAAATATGTGTAATAAAAATTATATTGACAAATTAATAGTGAGATGACAACATCCTAGTTTGTGAGGAAGTTTTAATAAAGATGTATATAAAAAATGGAGTATAAATATTTTAAAAGATAATTTTAAATTTTTTTATAGATCTCATTAAAAATGTGCTATTTTATTTTTCCATTTAAACATGATTTTTTTTCACCATGATGATTCTATGCAATAGTCACTTCGAGGAAAATATATAGACATTAAGTATTTATTATTTTTCATCCAAGAAAACATAGATTTAGAGAGTTATGTGGTACACTTAGAGAGATATGTGCTACACTATTTAACTTCATGTGTCCAAAGATGAGCTGAGAAAGATAGTATAATTGTCATCATATAATATTCCATAACTTATCCATTATATACTAAAATTTAAGAGGTGTATTGCCTTTAAAATTTTAAGAGATATATATTTGAAAAATATATTAGATGACACATAATAAAATACAAACAGAATTTGGTCAAATATTGATGTTTTTGTACTAAATATCTATACACAACAGTTTACCATAAGCATATCAAAATACATTATAATTATAAATAAAATTAAAATTTAAAGATGTAAATTAAAAAAATATAAAAATTCTCATATGTTTTACTTATTTAAAAACACGTAAAATGAACATACAAAGAACCACAAATTAGATATACAAAATATCAAAGTGTATGCGTCATTGTCTTCCAATTTCCAAATAAACATATACAAAATAACTTTCATAAATTGCTGATATTTATATATTTATTAAGAAGCGTTTAAAATGACCAATATATTAATTAGAGTTAAAATCATAGAAAAATTGTTACCAATAATGATGAATGAGCATGAGTGTTAATTAACTAAAATTGACTGTACTTTAATTTATAACTCATGACACCCGTTTAGATGTGCACGCGAGGTTTCTGTTGAGGTGATAATATTTGAATGAAATGACACAATATTGAATGATGTGTCAATAGTATCTGAGAGTATTTTAATATATTATAATAAATTTTCATGTATTGTCTTATTTCAGTATTTGATAAACCAATATGATGTAATAAGTTATTCCTAAACACTATCCTATTATGTGTTTAGTTAATATTTTTATCTTGGTTTGAGCTAACTTAGAAATTAGTAGGATAAAATAAGAACTATAATTTGCCGAGTTGTCGTTATGAAATATAATTTAACATATACGAAATTAAAATATGATAAAATATAAATTAAAAGAAAATATAATTTGGTATTGAATTTAAAAAAGAATATTAATAATTAAATCTAAAAAATATGTATGATTTTATGACTAAGGTTTTTTGTCAATTTATATAATCCAATCAATTATGATTCAAATTTTAAAAAATATATGGATATTAAATAAATTTTATAAAATAAATAATTTTTTTACCATGATAGTAATTTCCATTCACATATAAATATCAAATTATTATT
>JBBPBR010000008.1:45976159-46050374 GCA_037974775.1 Cicer pinnatifidum | reverse complement strand
CGGCGATCTCACAGCAAGTTTCAAACTTGCTTCTCGGTAATGCCTTGGTCATCATATCAGCACCATTATCATCTGTATGAACCTTGGCCAATTCCAACAACCCAGCATCCAAAGCATCACGTATCCAATGATACCTAACATCAATGTGCTTGGACCTAGAATGAAAGGTTGAATTCTTACCAAGATGAATTGCACTTTGACTATCACAAAATAACAAGTACTTATCTTGAACAAAACCAAGCTCCTGCAAGAATTTCTTCAACCATAACAATTCCTTGCATGCTTCTGTAATGGCAATGAACTCTGCCTCAGTAGTGGACAATGCAACACACCTCTGCAATCTGGATTGCCATGCCACAGCTCCCCCTGCAAACTTAATCAAGTAGCCTGAAGTAGACTTTCTGGAATCAATGTCTCCAGCCATATCAGAATCAGTATATCCCACAAGAGTAGGCTTATCACCTCCAAAACAAAGCCTCAAACTGGTAGTACCACGAAGATACCTCAAAATCCATTTCACAGCATTCCAATGCTCTCTACCTGGATTAGACAGAAATCTACTAACTGTACCAACAGCATGTGCAATATCAGGCCTTGTACACACCATTGCATACATTAAACTACCCACAGCAGATGCATAAGGAACTCGTTGCATATCTGATTTTTCAGCTTCATTGAGAGGACTCTAACTAGTACTCAATTTAAAATGACTAGCAAGAGGAGTACTTACAGCCTTAGCATTTTCCATCTGGAACCTCTGTAACACTCTTTCAACATAATGTTCTTGTGACAGCCAAAGTTTCTTCTTATTCCTGTCACGCATGATTCTTATACCAAGAATCTGCTTAGCAGCTCCCATGTCTTTCATGGCAAATGACTCGCCCAATTGCTTCTTCAACCTGTCAATCATGGAAATATTTTTCCCAACAATAAGCATGTCATCAACATACAATAACAAGATAATGAAATCATCATCAGCAAACTTTTTAACAAAGACACAGTGATCAGAAGTAGTCTTCTTGTAGCCTTGCTCACACATAACTGACTCAAACTTCTTGTACCACTGACGCGGAGCCTGCTTCAAACCATATAGACTCTTTCTGAGCCTACACACATAGTCTTCCTTGCCTTTAACAAGAAAACCATCAGGTTGCTTCATGTAAATCTCTTCCTCCAAATCACCATGAAGGAAAGCAGTTTTTACATCCATTTGCTCTACCTCCAAATCAAGAGTAGCAGCCAAACTCAACACAGTTCTAATGGATGACATCTTCACCACAGGAGAAAAAATCTCATTGAAATCAACACCCTTTCTCTGTCTGAAACCTTTCACAACCAATCTGGCTTTATATCTTGGAGATATAGAATTGCTTTCTTGCTTCACTCTAAAGATCCACCTGTTTTCCAAAGCCTTCTTTCCCTTAGGTAGTTTCACCAATTCAAAAGTGTGATTATCATGCAAAGACTTCATTTCATCTTGCATAGCATCCAACCACTTCTTCTTTTCATCACTCTCCATGGCTTCATCATAACATTCAGGTTCGCCTCCATCAGTCAAGGTAACATAGTCATCAGAAGGATACCTAGTGGATGGTTTCCTCTGCCTAGTAGACCTCCAAACTTGAGCTTGAGGTGGTTCAGGAGCATCACCAAGATCCTCATCTTGTGACATCTCATGTTCTTCTTCAGCATCATCATTAGGAACACCAAAATCATCTCCAAGCTGCTGATCACCAACATCACCATGTTGCTCATCATTCTGAACATTATTTTCAGCAGTATCCAGATCATGTGTAGGCATCCGAACTGGATCAACATCAAACAAACCATTATCAATCTCAGGTGTAGTCTTCTCCATCTTATCAATGTCTTCAATGGTTTGGTCTTCCATGAACTTCACATCACGGCTTCTAACAGCTTTCTTCTCAACTGGATCAAACAGCTTGTAGCCAAATTCATCCTGACCATAACCGATAAAGATGCACTGTCTTGTCTTCGCATCCAACTTGGATCTCTCATCCTTTGGAACATGCACATATGCTTTGCAACCGAAGACACGCAAATGATCATACCTGACATTCTTGCCAAACCAAATCTTGTCTGGCACCTCAGCATTCAAAGCAACTGCAGGACTCAGATTAATAACATGCATTGCCGTGTACAATGCTTCACCCCAGAAATGCTTAGGCAACTTTGCTTCAGAAAGCATACACCTAACTCTTTCAATCAATGTCCTGTTCATTCTCTCTGCTAAACCATTCAGCTGAGGAGTTTTAGGAGGAGTCTTTTCATGTCTGATACCGTGCTGTTTGCAATAAACATCAAATGGTCCACAATACTCACCACCATTGTCAGTACGAATGCATTTCAACTTCTTGCCTGACTGTCTCTCCACCATAACATGGAACTCTTTGAATTTCTCCAGAACTTGGTCTTTTGTCTTCAAAGCATAGACCCAAAGCTTCCTGGAACAATCATCAATAAAAGTAACAAAGTAAAGTGCACCACTAAATGACTTTACCTTCAACGGGCCACAAACATCAGAATGCACCAATTCAAGCAACTCTGACTTCCTTGAGGAGGGATGTTTCTTGAAGGATACTCTAGTCTGCTTACCAGCCATGCAATGAGAACATTTCTCCAACTCTGCACTCTTTAATCCCGGAAGTACATCCTTTTTAGCTAAACAATTCAGCCCCTTTTCACTAATATGACTAAGCCTGCGGTGCCACAAAGAAGCCTCCATATCCATGGCATTCACACTGTCTTTAGCAACCAATGCTTTAGTCCAATACAGTTTATTAATTTTCTCCCCTCTGGCCACAACTAAGTTACCTCTGGTGAGTTTCCATTTTCCTGAACCAAAGTGATTATTATAACCACCATCATCAAGCATCTGCACAGAAATCAAATTAAAGCGAACATCTGGAGCATGTTTGACTCCTCTAAGCAACAACTGCACTCCCATGTTGGTCTGCAAACAAACATCACCAATACCAACTACCTTGGACACACCATCATTTCCCATCTTCAACACTCCAAAGTCACCAGAAGTGTAAGATGTGAAGAACTCCTTCCTTGGTGTAACATGCAGTGTAGCACCACTATCAATAATCCACATGCTCTCATCTGATACAAGATTGACTGAGTCATAGTCACGGAGAATAATCAGATCATCACAAGTAGCAGTAGTAACACGATCATCATCATCATGATTCTTATCTCTCTGCTTACTGTTATTATTTTTGCTCTCCCTTTTCCATATGAAACAGTTCCTCTGTATGTGCCCAATTTTGTGACAATAATTGCACTCAACATTCTTAAATTTGGGCTTGGACTTACTTCTGTTGTTCTCTCTACTCGCACTTCTGCTATTCTGTCTGTTCCCTTTCGGTTCCTTTCTTTGACTTCGGCCCCTGTTCTCAGTGACAAGTACCTCGGAATGAGATGAAGTACCTTGTGCCTTCCTTCTCATCTCCTCATTAAGAACACTTCCCTTTACACTTTGCAAAGAGACAATACCATCAGAAGCTGAGTTTGTAATTGAAACCCGAAAAGTTTCCCAAGAATCTGGTAGAGTATTTAGTAGCCATAGTCCCAACACTTCATCATCAAATTTGATACCCATACCTGACAATTGATCTAGGAGCCCTTGAAAATCATTTAAGTGATCTGAAATAGAAGTCCCCTCCTTGTACCTCAAATTCATCAAGGAGTTCAACAAATACAACTTATTATTCCCTGATTTAGAAGCATACAAAGATTCAATCTTCTTCCACAAGGATCTTGCATGTTCCTCATTAGCAATGTGATTATAAACATTGTCTTCTACATATTGCCGAATAAAACCACATACCTGCTGATGTTCAAAACTCCAATCCTCATCAGTCTTGGATTCTGGCTTCTCACTAGCAAACACAGGAAGATGCAAATTCTTCACAAATAACAGATCCTTCATTTTTCCCTTCCATAAGTGATAATTAGTGCCATTCAAACAAATCATTCTATTTGTATTTGCCTCCATCATTCAAACAAGTCAAACAACCCCTTAACCAAAGAGCTCTGATGCCACTCTGATGGGAAATTCAACAACAAATACAATAACAACTCTAACAGAGCAATATGCAGCGGATAATTAATTTCCCAAACTTGCAAGAATCTGTGAGGAGCAATCAACAAATAATTACAGCAAATAAAATCACCATCACAAAGGACACAATAATTTTTAACGTGGAAAAACCTTCTCAATGTGAGAAGTAAACAACCACGGGACCAAGCCAGTAATAGAGCTCCACTATGATCAAAATATGGGTACAAGAGAGTTTCAAATATGGCACAAATTCGTGCTCAATAACCAACCAAAAACAGCAAGGTAACTAGCACAATAATCAGCCAAAACAATGAGAAAACAGGCATGAAATTGAGAACAAAGTTCAGCAAAAAAACCAGAAAATCTGCTGCTGTCCGAGTTCAATTTCTCCCACCTCAGACCTCTGATCGACGATCCAAACGGTCAGAATGAAGTATCACTAGTCACGAACCTGCTGTCAAAATTTCAGCCCGATCCGACGGTGAACGAAGGAGATATCGCGAATCTAGTACAGCTGCTCTGTTTTATGCGAAAATAGGGTTTACTCTTTCTCTCTCACTTTTCTCTTTGCCTCTCTCTCTGAATTCAGCTCTCTCTCACCCACTAATCTGACCCCTCTCCACTTGGTTAAGTGAGACTCGTGGGCTTGCACATATTGGGCCTTTCTCCACATAGGAAGGGAGCCCAAAACCCAACATATCTCCCCCTCACAACTATGTGGAGGTGACCGCCAAACCGGCGATCTCACAGCAAGTTTCAAACTTGCTTCTCGGTAATGCCTTGGTCATCATATCAGCACCATTATCATCTGTATGAACCTTGACCAATTCCAACAACCCAGCATCCAAAGCATCACGTATCCAATGATACCTAACATCAATGTGCTTGGACCTAGAATGAAAGGTTGAATTCTTACCAAGATGAATTGCACTTTGACTATCACAAAATAGCAAGTACTTATCTTGAACAAAACCAAGCTCCTGCAAGAATTTCTTCAACCATAACAATTCCTTGCATGCTTCTGTAATGGCAATGAACTCTGCCTCAGTAGTGGACAATGCAACACACCTCTGCAATCTGGATTGCCATGCCACAGCTCCCCCTGCAAACTTAATCAAGTAGCCTGAAGTAGACTTTCTGGAATCAATGTCTCCAGCCATATCAGAATCAGTATATCCCACAAGAGTATGCTTATCACCTCCAAAACAAAGCCTCAAACTGGTAGTACCACGAAGATACCTCAAAATCCATTTCACAGCATTCCAATGCTCTCTACCTGGATTAGACAGAAATCTACTAACTGTACCAACAGCATGTGCAATATCAGGCCTTGTACACACCATTGCATACATTAAACTACCCACAACAGATGCATATGGAACTCGTTGCATATCTGATTTTTCAGCTTCATTGAGAGGACTCTGACTAGTACTCAATTTAAAATGACTAGCAAGAGGAGTACTTACAGCTTTAGCATTTTCCATCTGGAACCTCTGTAACACTCTTTCAACATAATGTTCTTGTGACAACCAAAGTTTCTTCTTATTCCTGTCACGCATGATTCTTATACCAAGAATCTGCTTAGCAGCTCCCATGTCTTTCATGGCAAATGACTCGCCCAATTGCTTCTTCAACCTGTCAATCATGAAAATATTTTTCCCAACAATAAGCATGTCATCAACATACAATAACAGGATAATGAAATCATCATCAGCAAACTTTTTAACAAAGACACAGTGATCAGAAGTAGTCTTCTTGTAGCCTTGCTCACACATAACTGACTCAAACTTCTTGTACCACTGACGCGGGGCCTGCTTCAAACCATATAGACTCTTTTTGAGCCTACACACATAGTCTTCCTTGCCTTTAACAAGAAAACCATCAGGTTGCTTCATGTAAATCTCTTCCTCCAAATCACCATGAAGGAAAGCAGTTTTTACATCCATTTGCTCTACCTCCAAATCAAGAGTAGCAGCCAAACTCAACACAGTTCTAATGGATGACATCTTCACCACAGGAGAAAAAATCTCATTGAAATCAACACCATTTCTCTGTCTGAAACCTTTCACAACCAATCTGGCTTTATATATTGGAGATGTAGAATTGCTTTCTTGCTTCACTCTGAAGATCCACCTGTTTTCCAAAGCCTTCTTTCCCTTAGGTAGTTTCACCAATTCAAAAGTGTGATTATCATGCAAAGACTTCATTTCATCTTGCATAGCATCCAACCACTTCTTCTTTTCATCACTCTCCATGGCTTCATCATAACATTCAGGTTCACCTCCATCAGTCAAGGTAACATAGTCATCAGAAGGATACCTAGTGGATGGTTTCCTCTGCCTAGTAGACCTCCAAACTTGAGCTTGAGGTGGTTCAGGAGCATCACCAAGATCCTCATCTTGTGACATCTCATGTTCTTCTTCAGCATCGTCATTAAGAACACCAAAATCATCTCCAAGCTGCTGATCACCAACATCACCATGTTGCTCATCATTCTGAACGTTATTATCAGCAGTATCCAGATCATGTGTAGGCATCCGAACTGGATCAACATCAGACAAACCATTATCAATCTCAGGTGTAGTCTTCTCCATCTTATCAATGTCTTCAATGGTTTGATCTTCCATGAACTTCACATCACGGCTTCTAACAGCTTTCTTCTCAACTGGATCAAATAGCTTGTAGCCAAATTCATCCTGACCATAACCGATAAAGATACACTGTCTTGTCTTCGCATCCAACTTGGATCTCTCATCCTTTGGAACATGCACATATGCTTTGCAAGACACGCAAATGATCATACCTGACATTCTTGCCAAACCAAATCTTGTCTGGCACCTCAGCATTCAAAGCAACTGCAGGACTCAGATTAATAACATGCATTGCCGTGTACAATGCTTCACCCCAGAAATGCTTAGGCAACTTTGCTTCAGAAAGCATACACCTAACTCTTTCAATCAATGTCCTGTTCATTCTCTCTGCTAAACCATACAGCTGAGGAGTTTTAGGAGGAGTCTTTTCATGTCTGATACCGTGCTGCTTGCAATAAACATCAAATGGTCCACAATACTCACCACCGTTGTCAGTACGAATGCATTTCAACTTCTTACCTGACTGTCTCTCCACCATAACATGGAACTCTTTGAATTTCTCCAGAATTTGGTCTTTTGTCTTCAAAGCATAGACCCAAAGCTTCCTGGAACAATCATCAATAAAAGTAACAAAGTAAAGTGCACCACTAAATGACTTTACCTTCAACGGGCCACAAACATCAGAATGCACCAATTCAAGCAACTCTGACTTCCTTGAGGAGGGATGTTTCTTGAAGGATACTCTAGTCTGCTTACCAGCCATGCAATGAGAACATTTCTCCAACTCTGCACTCTTTAATCCCGGAAGTACATCCTTTTTAGCTAAACAATTCAGCCCCTTTTCACTGATATGACTAAGCCTGCGGTGCCACAAAGAAGCCTCCATATCCATGGCATTCACACTGTCTTTAGCAACCAATGCTTTAGTCCAATACAGTTTATTAATTTTCTCCCCTCTGGCCACAACTAAGTTACCTCTGGTGAGTTTCCATTTTCCTGAACCAAAGTGATTATTATAACCACCATCATCAAGCATCTGCACAGAAATCAAATTAAAGCGAACATCACCAATACCAACTACCTTGGACACACCATCATTACCCATCTTCAACACTCCAAAGTCACCAGAAGTGTAAGATGTGAAGAACTCCTTCCTTGGTGTAACATGCAGTGTAGCACCACTATCAATAATCCACATGCTCTCATCTGATACAAGATTGACTGAGTCATAGTCACGGAGAATAATCAGATCATCACAAGTAGCAGTAGTAACACGATCATCATCATCATGATTCTTATCTCTCTGCTTATTGTTATTGTTTTTGCTCTCCCTTTTCCATATGAAACAGTTCCTCTGTATGTGCCCAATTTTGTGACAATAATTGCACTCCACATTCTTAAATCTGGGCTTGGACTTACTTCTGTTGTTCTCTCTACTCGCACTTCTGCTATTCTGTCTATTCCCTTTCGGTTCCTTTCTTTGACTTCGGCCCCTGTTCTCAGTGACAAGTACCTCGGAATGAGATGAAGTACCTTGTGCCTTCCTTCTCATCTCCTCATTAAGAACACTTCCCTTTACACTTTGCAAAGAGACAATACCATCAGAAGCTGAGTTTGTAATTGAAACCCGAAAAGTTTCCCAAGAATCTGGTAGAGTATTCAGTAGCCATAGTCCCAACACTTCATCATCAAATTTGATACCCATACCTGACAATTGATCTAGGAGCCCTTGAAAATCATTTAAGTGATCTGAAATAGAAGTCCCCTCCTTGTACCTCAAATTCATCAAGGAGTTCAACAAATACAACTTATTATTCCCTGATTTAGAAGCATACAAAGATTTAATCTTCTTCCACAAGGATCTTGCATGTTCCTCATTAGCAATGTGATTATAAATATTGTCTTCTACATATTGCCGAATAAAACCACAGACCTGCTGATGTTCAAAACTCCAATCCTCATCAGTCTTGGATTCTGGCTTCTCACTAGCAAACACAGGAAGATGCAAATTCTTCACAAATAACAGATCCTTCATTTTTCCCTTCCATAAGTGATAATTAGTGCCATTCAAACAAATCATTCTATTTGTATTTGCCTCCATCATTCAAACAAGTCAAACAGCCCCTTAACCAAAGAGCTCTGATACCACTCTGATGGGAAATTCAACAACAAATAACAATAACAACTCTAACAGAGCAATATGCAGCGGATAATCAATTTCCCAAACTTGCAAGAATTTGTGAGGAGCAATCAACAAATAATAAAAGCAAATAAAATCACCATCACAAAGGACACAATAATTTTTAACGTGGAAAAACCTTCTCAATGTGAGAAGTAAACAACCACGGGACCAAGCCAGTAATAGAGCTCCACTATGATCAAAATATGGGTACAAGAGAGTTTCAAATATGGCACAAATTCGTGCTCAATAACCAACCAAAAACAGCAAGGTAACTAGCACAATAATCAGCCAAAATAATGAGAAAACAGGCATGAAATTGAGAACAAAGTTCAGCAAAAAAAACCAGAAAAACTGCTGCTGTCCGAGTTCAATATCTCCCACCTCAGACCTCTGATCGACGATCCAAACGGTCAGAATGAAGTATCACGAGTCACGAACCTGCTGTCCAAATTTCAGCCCGATCCGACGGTGAACGAAGGAGATATCGCGAATCTAGTACAGCTGCTCTGCTTTATGCGAAAATAGGGTTTACTCTTTCTCTCTCACTTTTCTCTTTGCCTCTCTCTCTGAATTCAGCTCTCTCTCTCTCTCCCTAATCTGACCCCTCTCCACTTGGTTAAGTGAGACTCGTGGGCTTGCACATATTGGGCCTTTCTCCACATAGGAAGGGAGCCCAAAACCCAACATATCTCCCCCTCACAACTATGTGGAGGTGACCGCCAAACCGGCGATCTCACAGCAAGTTTCAAACTTGCTTCTCGGTAATGCCTTGGTCATCATATCAGCACCATTATCATCTGTATGAACCTTGGCCAATTCCAACAACCCAGCATCCAAAGCATCACGTATCCAATGATACCTAACATCAATGTGCTTGGACCTAGAATGAAAGGTTGAATTCTTACCAAGATGAATTGCACTTTGACTATCACAAAATAGCAAGTACTTATCTTGAACAAAACCAAGCTCCTGCAAGAATTTCTTCAACCATAACAATTCCTTGCATGCTTCTGTAATGGCAATGAACTCTGCCTCAGTAGTGGACAATGCAACACACCTCTGCAATCTGGATTGCCATGCCACAGCTCCCCCTGCAAACTTAATCAAGTAGCCTGAAGTAGACTTTCTGGAATCAATGTCTCCAGCCATATCAGAATCAGTATATCCCACAAGAGTAGGCTTATCACCTCCAAAACAAAGCCTCAAACTGGTAGTACCACGAAGATACCTCAAAATCCATTTCACAGCATTCCAATGCTCTCTACCTGGATTAAACAGAAATCTACTAACTGTACCAACAGCATGTGCAATATCAGGCCTTGTACACACCATTGCATACATTAAACTACCCACAACAGATGCATAAGGAACTCGTTGCATATCTGATTTTTCAGCTTCATTGAGAGGACTCTGACTAGTACTCAATTTAAAATGACTAGCAAGAGGAGTACTTACAGCCTTAGCATTTTCCATCTGGAACCTCTGTAACACTCTTTCAACATAGTGTTCTTGTGACAGCCAAAGTTTCTTCTTATTCCTGTCACGCATGATTCTTATACCAAGAATCTGCTTAGCAGCTCCCATGTCTTTCATGGCAAATGACTCGCCCAATTGCTTCTTCAACCTGTCAATCATGGAAATATTTTTCCCAACAATAAGCATGTCATCAACATACAATAACAAGATAATGAAATCATCATCAGCAAACTTTTTAACAAAGACACAGTGATCAGAAGTAGTCTTCTTGTAGCCTTGCTCACACATAACTGACTCAAACTTCTTGTACCACTGACGCGGAGCCTGCTTCAAACCATATAGACTCTTTCTGAGCCTACACACATAGTCTTCCTTGCCTTTAACAAGAAAACCATCAGGTTGCTTCATGTAAATCTCTTCCTCCAAATCACCATGAAGGAAAGCAGTTTTTACATCCATTTGCTCTACCTCCAAATCAAGAGTAGCAGCCAAACTCAACACAGTTCTAATGGATGACATCTTCACCACAGGAGAAAAAATCTCATTGAAATCAACACCCTTTCTCTGTCTGAAACCTTTCACAACCAATCTGGCTTTATATCTTGGAGATGTAGAATTGCTTTCTTGCTTCACTCTGAAGATCCACCTGTTTTCCAAAGCCTTCTTTCCCTTAGGTAGTTTCACCAATTCAAAAGTGTGATTATCATGCAAAGACTTCATTTCATCTTGCATAGCATCCAACCACTTCTTCTTTTCATCACTCTCCATGGCTTCATCATAACATTCAGGTTCACCTCCATCAGTCAAGGTAACATAGTCATCAGAAGGATACCTAGTGGATGGTTTCCTCTGCCTAGTAGACCTCCAAACTTGAGCTTGAGGTGGTTCAGGAGCATCACCAAGATCCTCATCTTGTGACATCTCATGTTCTTCTTCAGCATCGTCATTAAGAACACCAAAATCATCTCCAAGCTGCTGATCACCAACATCACCATGTTGCTCATCATTCTGAACGTTATTATCAGCAGTATCCAGATCATGTGTAGGCATCCGAACTGGATCAACATCAGACAAACCATTATCAATCTCAGGTGTAGTCTTCTCCATCTTATCAATGTCTTCAATGGTTTGATCTTCCATGAACTTCACATCACGGCTTCTAACAGCTTTCTTCTCAAATGGATCAAATAGCTTGTAGCCAAATTCATCCTGACCATAACCGATAAAGATACACTGTCTTGTCTTCGCATCCAACTTGGATCTCTCATCCTTTGGAACATGCACATATGCTTTGCAACCGAAGACACGCAAATGATCATACCTGACATTCTTGCCAAACCAAATCTTGTCTGGCACCTCAGCATTCAAAGCAACTGCAGGACTCAGATTAATAACATGCATTGCCGTGTACAATGCTTCACCCCAGAAATGCTTAGGCAACTTTGCTTCAGAAAGCATACACCTAACTCTTTCAATCAATGTCCTGTTCATTCTCTCTGCTAAACCATTCAGCTGAGGAGTTTTAGGAGGAGTCTTTTCATGTCTGATACCATGCTGCTTGCAATAAATATCAAATGGTCCACAATACTCACCACCGTTGTCAGTACGAATGCATTTCAACTTCTTGCCTGACTGTCTCTCCACCATAACATGGAACTCTTTGAATTTCTCCAGAACTTGGTCTTTTGTCTTCAAAGCATAGACCCAAAGCTTCCTGGAACAATCATCAATAAAAGTAACAAAGTAAAGTGCACCACTAAATGACTTTACCTTCAACGGGCCACAAACATCAGAATGCACCAATTCAAGCAACTCTGACTTCCTTGAGGAGGGATGTTTCTTGAAGGATACTCTAGTCTGCTTACCAGCCATGCAATGAGAACATTTCTCCAACTCTGCACTCTTTAATCCCGGAAGTACATCCTTTTTAGCTAAACAATTCAGCCCCTTTTCACTGATATGACTAAGCCTGCGGTGCCACAAAGAAGCCTCCATATCCATGGCATTCACACTGTCTTTAGCAACCAATGCTTTAGTCCAATACAGTTTATTAATTTTCTCCCCTCTGGCCACAACTAAGTTACCTCTGGTGAGTTTCCATTTTCCTGAACCAAAGTGATTATTATAACCACCATCATCAAGCATTTGCACAGAGATCAAATTAAAGCGGACATCTGGAGCATGTTTGACTCCTCTAAGCAACAACTGCACTCCCATGTTGGTCTGCAAACAAACATCACCAATACCAACTACCTTGGACACACCATCATTACCCATCTTCAACACTCCAAAGTCACCAGAAGTGTAAGATGTGAAGAACTCCTTCCTTGGTGTAACATGCAGTGTAGCACCACTATCAATAATCCACATGCTCTCATCTGATACAAGATTGACTGAGTCATAGTCACGGAGAATAATCAGATCATCACAAGTAGCAGTAGTAACACGGTCATCATCATCATGATTCTTATCTCTCTGCTTACTGTTATTGTTTTTGCTCTCCCTTTTCCATATGAAACAGTTCCTCTGTATGTGCCCAATTTTGTGACAATAATTGCACTCCACATTCTTAAATCTGGGCTTGGACTTACTTCTGTTGTTCTCTCTACTCGCACTTCTGCTATTCTGTCTGTTCCCTTTCGGTTCCTTTCTTTGACTTCGGCCCCTGTTCTCAGTGACAAGTACCTCCGAATGAGATGAAGTACCTTGTGCCTTCCTTCTCATCTCCTCATTAAGAACACTTCCCTTTACAGTTTCCCAAGAATCTGGTAGAGTATTTAGTAGCCATAGTCCCAACACTTCATCATCAAATTTGATACCCATACCTGACAATTGATCTAGGAGCCCTTGAAAATCATTTAAGTGATCTGAAATAGAAGTCCCCTCCTTGTACCTCAAATTCATCAAGGAGTTCAACAAATACAACTTATTATTCCCTGACTTAGAAGCATACAAAGATTCAATCTTCTTCCACAAGGATCTTGCATGTTCCTCATTAGCAATGTGATTATAAACATTGTCTTCTACATATTGCCGAATAAAACCACAGACCTGCTGATGTTCAAAACTCCAATCCTCATCAGTCTTGGATTCTGGCTTCTCACTAGCAAACACAGGAAGATGCAAATTCTTCACAAATAACAGATCCTTCATTTTTCCCTTCCATAAGTGATAATTAGTGCCATTCAAACAAATCATTCTATTTGTATTTGCCTCCATCATTCAAACAAGTCAAACAACCCCTTAACCAAAGAGCTCTGATACCACTTGTTGGGGAGTCCGGGGGAGCCCGACAATTCGGAATGGGCTAAACAAGGATTAATAAGAGACTTAGACACCACATCTCAACCCAAAACCTTAAGGCATTAGGTGTATGGGTCATTCTCCTTATATATCCATTACAGCCTCCATTCCTGGTCAATGTGGGACTAAAGACTTGATCCACTTGATCAAGTCTTATATATCCAACAATCTCCCCCTCAATTATGAGTTCCCACCACTAGACTTGATCCACTTGATCACCGAGTCCAGTCCTTTATTGACCACTTGACCACTAGACTTGATCCACTTGATCTGAGTCCTTTTTGGTCCACCACAAGACTTGATCCACTTGATCCAAGTCCTTAATTTTGCTCCCCCGTCAAGCCGAACCCGGCTCTGATACCACTCTGATGGGAAATTCAACAACAAATAACAATAACAACTCTAACAGAGCAATATGCAGCGGATAATCAATTTCCCAAACTTGCAAGAATCTGTGAGGAGCAATCAACAAATAATAACAGCAAATAAAATCACCATTACAAAGGACACAATAATTTTTAACGTGGAAAAACCTTCTCAATGTGAGAAGTAAACAACCACGGGACCAAGCCAGTAATAGAGCTCCACTATGATCAAAATATGGGTACAAGAGAGTTTCAAATATGGCACAAATTCGTGCTCAATAACCAACCAAAAACAGCAAGGTAACTAGCACAATAATCAGCCAAAATAATGAGAAAACAGGCATGAAATTGAGAACAAAGTTCAGCAAAAAAAACCAGAAAAACTGCTGCTGTCCGAGTTCAATATCTCCCACCTCAGACCTCTGATCGACGATCCAAACGGTCAGAATGAAGTATCACGAGTCACGAACCTGCTGTCCAAATTTCAGCCCGATCCGACGGTGAACGAAGGAGATATCGCGAATCTAGTACAGCTGCTCTGCTTTATGCGAAAATAGGGTTTACTCTTTCTCTCTCACTTTTCTCTTTGCCTCTCTCTCTGAATTCAGCTCTCTCTCTCTCTCCCTAATCTGACCCCTCTCCACTTGGTTAAGTGAGACTCGTGGGCTTGCACATATTGGGCCTTTCTCCACATAGGAAGGGAGCCCAAAACCCAACATCCTCCTATCCACAAATTACCACCTTTTGTCATGCAGGAATTCCACTCTCGTGGCCTTTGTTTTAATTGTGATGAAAATTTTGAACTCGACCACCGCTGTAAGGCAAATGTATTATTTCTTACTCTTCTAAGAAATAAGAGAGTCTTCAAGAAAGATACAAAACCATGTGGTGGATTTACGATATATGGTGTCACCAGCCCAATCAACATCAAAATAAACTCGTAACTCCAATAAAGATGACGATGGAAAGAGAAGGCTTTGAAATTTAGTTCCTTAAAAATAACAAAGAATCCGAAGAACTGCTGCCCACAAATTATTTTTTCACTACCAACAAATTATTTCGGAGACATTGGTTCTTGCTTTACCATATTTCACACAACCATGTGTACTTGAGACAAATGCCTTAAGTTTTGGCATTGGTGCTCTTCTTAGCCAAAGGGGCATCCCATTGCTTGTTCTTTAAGAAATTGGGATCAACATCTCAAAGGCAAGCTTATGTATGTGAGTTCAAAGCAATAACCCATGCTTTGACAAATTATGTCATTACATATTGGATCATATGTAGGGATGACAATTAGACCCAGACCCAGTGGGTACCCGTAAAAAAAACCCACAATGGGTAGGGTAAAAACCCGCATAATGGGTATGGGCACGGGGATGGGTAATTACCCGCAAAATTAAGCGGGTATGGGTACGGGTACGGGTACGGGTACTATAGTACCCGCCCCGCATCCGCACTTATATAAATATATTATTTATTTATTATATTAATATTTAGTTTAATTAATTGTTTTCTTTTATATTTTAATATCTATTAATATCATTGGACCATTACAATATTTATAATCAAATCAAAAGATAAACATTTGCAAACTTTTTAAGAATTTGATTATGATTAATAGTTAAATAATTGTGACTTTATAACTAAAAATTATATCTTATTAATTGTGTCTTTATAATTATACTTGCAAGTTATAAATTGTTTTTACTGATCTCAAATAATATTCTCGTAAGACTTGCAACTTCATAAAATATTATTATGGATATTTGAATGTGTATTGTAACGAGTGTTCACTTGAAATATTTTGAGTTAGAAAATATTTCGGTTTATAATATTTTATGATTTAATTTATGATATATGGATAATTTTTAAATGGATAAATACCACATATAGTCCCTTAACTTAATTTCAGTTAACGTTTTAGTCTTTTATCTTTTTCTTTCCCCCGATCTGGTCCTTTATTTTGATTTTAAGTGACAATTTGATCTTTTATGTTTTAAAATGTTAACAATTTTATCCTCATTTTATGCAAAATTTCAAAAAATTCATCAAAAATTTCAAACAAAACACATAAAATTAATTATCATCCTCAATATAATGCTATTTTATCAAATTTATAACTTAAATCTTTAAATAAACTCATATTTTTATCTCTAACAACATCAAATAAAGAATGGCAAATATGAGTTTATTTGAAGATTTGAGTTACAAATTTGATAAAGTTTATTTTATATTAAAGAATATAACTAAATTTATGAGTTTTGTTTGAAAATTTTGATGAATTTTTGTAAAAAAAAAGGATAACATTGTTAACATTTAAAAAAAAAAGATTAAATTGTCACTTAAAATTAAAATAAAGAACAAAATCGGGACAAAAAGATAAAGGACTAAAACGCTAACTGAAATTAAATTAAGGGACTACAGGTGATATTTATCCTTTTTAAATTTAATCACAAAATAATATTTATTTATTGATTTATTTTAGTTAAAGTGTGGGTAATGGGTACGGGTACGAGCACTTAGGTACCCAGAGGGTAAGGGTACGGGTATTAAAATTGATACCCATGAGGATACGGGCACGGATATGGTATTTTTTTAAACTGCGGGTATAGGTACGGGTACTATAGTACCCTACCCAAACCCTACCCATTGTCATCCCTAAATTCATATGTTTGTCATTCGCACTGACCAAAAGAATTTGAAAGTTTTACTAGATCAAACGCTTCATACTCTGGAACACCAAGCTCGGTTACACAAACTTATCGGTTTTTATTTTACAATTTAATATTAATTGGTTTCAAATTTTTTCCTATACAGAAAAAGTGAAACAAATGATTTGTTATATTCGCAATTGATACATTTATACTTATACTCCCATAAATTTTTTTCAATGTCAAATATATATTTTTTTTTTTTTTACTATTTTACCAATTAATTATTTGTGAAATTTTTTTTTTGAAAGTTACCAAAAAATATTTTAGAAAATTTTCGATAGAGAAAAGTTTATCGAAATTTTTTTTAAAAATTTTCTAATAATTAAGGTGTGTATCGAAAACCTTTAAAAAAGGTGTGTATTGAAAACCTTTAAAAAAGTTTTTCAGTACAAAAGATTAAAAATGTATATCACCGATACATGCCAAACTTTTTTATTTTTTTAATTATAAATTTTAAAATTTATACAGGATAAAAAGATGATTTCTTTATATTTGTGGAGGTAAATGTTAAATATAGAGGTATAGAATAAAATTTTCTTCACAATTCCATCTCTCTCAAACATGTGGAATTCTAATAACTTTACTTCCTCTACATCTGTGTTTACAAAAGTTTTCCATTCAAAAAATAAAAATAAAAGATTTTTTTTTATAAAAAAATGTTAACAATGACAACGGAAAATAAAATCAAAACACTTGAAACATGTCAGACAAGAATCGTGTCCCAAGCTTAAGGAGAAGTTATCATGCAAATATATTCCTTACTCAGACGCTTTTAAATTTATTATCATTTTGCTATAAGTAAAAATATCATCAAACATCAAAAAAAAAAATAAAAGATCAGTAAGCTGAAAGTCAAAAGAAAAAGACAACCAAAAAAAATTTCTATTAGCCGTATAGCCTAACTCGTATATCATATAATGACATTGCTTCTTTAATTAGGTCATATTAACCACTATTGGCTTAAGAAACCAACAACACATTTTTCAAAGGTTTTTTTTTCACTTTTTTCACTTTTTATATGAAAAATCATTTTAAATAACGAGGCTTTCTTTATTTAAAATGTATCAACTCCTAGTTAACTAGAACGTTTTCAAATACCATTTGAGCATTGTTTTAGTGCAAATGTTTTCAACTGGGATGCAACTTTTATCAAGAGTCATTTTGGTTGGTTATAGGTACATACAATTTTGCACTCCTTGTATATGGTCACCATGGTTTTCAAAAACCATTTTATACCTAAGCTATACAAAACACAATGGTTTTCGAATATATTGTGGTTTTCAAATATCATTTCACTCTTAAGCTATAAAACACATTGTGGTTTTCAAATATCATTTCACACTTAAGCAATAAAACCCTGTACTTCATTAATATCTCCCTCACTTTTTTTCTTTGTCATATAATTACAAATTCACAATGCCAACAAGTAAAATCAAGAGAGAAAATAGTGGTAACAGTGTTGAGAAGGAATGGTTCATCTTGATAATGATGATTATATAAAACTATGTAAAAGATAATGATATCACTACGCCAAAAATTGTCTTTTACAGCGCTTTTTTTAAGCCTTCTACAGCGCTTTTTCAAAAAAAAAAAGCGCTGTAGATTCGAGCGCTGTAAAAGCTACAACAGCGCTTTCAAAAAAACGCTCTTAAAGGCACCATTTATAACGCGCGCTTATTATGCACCTTTTACAGCGCTTGTTATAACAAGCGCTGTAAAAGGCATACCACAGTTCATATATTTGGGTACCTTTTACAGCGCTTTTTTGTAACAAGCGCTGTAAAAGGCATACCCATAATACATATTTTGGGTACCTTTTACAGCGCTTTTTTGTAACAAGCGCTGTAAAAGGCATACCCATAATACATATTTGGGGTGCCTTTTACAGCGCTTTTTGTAACAAGCGCTGTAAAAGGCATACCCATAATACATATTTGGGGTGCCTTTTACAGCGCTTGTTACAAAAAGCGCTGTAAAAGGCATACCCATAATACATATTTGGGGTGCCTTTTACAGCGCTTTTTGTAAAAAGCGCTGTTAAAGGTGTTATTTTTTTTTTTTTTTTTAACCCTGTATATATTTTAAAAGCGTTTTTTAGCTTTTTAGCTTTTTATGGCACTTTTTTTATAAAGCGCTGTCTTTTATCTTTTTATCCAAAATTAGTTTGAACCAGTTCACACAACACAACACATCCAGAATCACTAATATTAGAACCAGAACCAGAACCAGAACCAGAACCAGAACAATGATATAGAAACAGAATCAGTAACACAACCAGAACCAGAACAATGATACACAGTAATTTACAACATATTTGGTATGAATATACATTGAATCTAATTTACAACATATTTGGTATGAATATACATTGAATCTAATTTACAACATATTTATATGCAAGTTTATATACTGTCCTATGATCATATACATATAATAACTATGCACCATATAATATTCAGTCCCTTGCAGCATGCTATTTCCCAGAAAATCAAATAATTTTCATTTCAAGCACATACTCACACCATTCCTCCTTTAATTCCATCAGATCTTGCTCAGAATATGAAGGACTGGAATGTTCAAAGTACTGCAATATAAAAATTGAACATATTATATTAAGTTAGTTTCAAATATATAGATAATTTATATATGAAAATCATATAATCAAAATACCGTACCGTTTCTGGGATAATAGTTTTATTCTTGTCAACAATCTCCTTCATGAATCTCAATACATAGTACCCACAGTCGATATTGTTTGTTTGACGAGGGCACTTTATTGGGATCCATGTAATATTATTAGACTTTTGCTTCGACACTACCGCACCTCTTTGAGCTCGAAAAACTTTTAATGCACTATAAAATGAATAAATGTGATTATTTTAGCATGAACAAACACTTATTTATATATATGTGTAACAAAAATAAATGAATATTACTTACGTGTCGAACAAAGTCTTGATTTCGGAGTGATTGTTGTAATCGCCATGCAAGGGATCCAAATAGTATACAACTTCAGAGACGGCATTGATTGCAAATAGCACCCAATGTGCCCTACAAAAACAAAAAATTGGTTACACAATTTGGTCTATACACAACTAATAAATTAAATTCTCATCAATTAAAAAAGATAAAATTACGTACCCTGAATTATATGGTGCTAAGAACAATTTATCCTTTGAAATATTTCCTAAAAACATATTTACAATGTATTTCTTTACATTGTCTTCATCCAGTTTCCACATGGACGTTTTATGCGGAGAGAAGAATGAGTATTTATTCGATAATTTCTTAGGGCACACGACCTTCTCATGCAAAAACCTTCAATGAAAATATTAAACTAGATTAATTACCAATACATTTAATTAATTACAAATAAATGCAATTAAAAGTATTTTTTACCTTATATACAAGCTCATTACAGTTGCACTGAGCTCCTTATGTTCGAGAAGCTCGTATACGTGCTCCTTGTCGAATAATTCCTCATACTCCTCTCCGAATATTTCTTTATTCATATGTATCATGCGGCAATCGTCGCTGCTGCATAGGTTCTTTTTTACAGCAATGTCAAGACACGCCCCGTATTTACCAAGGCGTGGCTGACTTATTTTAGGAGGAGCAGCAGCAGCGACTGATTTGCCACGATCCAATTTTTTTATTGCTGCAGATTTGGCAGCTTTATTGGCAGCTCTATTAACCTCCAATTTTTGAGGTTTGCTGCTTTTTTTTGGATGTACGGGTGGTTTATTTATTTGGACCTACAAAAATGAGGTTAAATGTTAGTTTATTAAATCTGAAAAAATTAACAAAGCTTATGCAATAAATGTGACAAACCTTATCGGGAGACGTCACTGATTTGTTTCTGGGAGGGCTTTTAATGAGGGCAACAAGGTTAGTGGGCCATGCCACGTAACTACCGATAGCTTCGCCCAATGACTGCATATCTCCGTCGTTGTCCGGTATCGGCAACGGTGCAGTTGGTTCGAAAGCAACAGTAGGCGATACCTTGACATGGCCCTTTGGGATCGGAGTGTTGTGCAATACTTCTCCCAAAGTATTGTACAATTTTGCTTTTCCCACCTTCCGATGAGTGGGCGAGGACAAGTATAGAAAACACGAAGTGACACCCTAAATCAATAGTTAAAACATAAGTACAGTTAATATATAATATTGTTTAATGCATAAGTAATTACATAAGCAAGTAAGTAATTAATTACCTCGGGAATATTTTTCAAACCGACGTTGCAACTCCCGCTTTCACTCTCCATTTGTAGTTCACCTTGGAGCTGAACCGGAAGTTGCTTGTCTTTGTTTGTATTCACCAATTGTGCCACTTGCTCAGATAGGATTCTGAGCTTCTCTAATACTTCCTCGTTGGAAGGTTTTTGGCGCTTCTCTTGAGGAAAAAAGCTTCTGGGAGTTACGCCAAATCCCTTCCCCCTAACTCGGCCGAAATATTCAGGAACATTAAAAACTTTGCCCAAAATATCCCGGCAACTATCCTTGTTGCCCTCTTCACATTCAGAACTTTGAGAGATGGTCTCCTAAAATACATGTAACATTAAAATAGTTAAGTTCATTATCATTTTTAAAATACAATATTAAAAAGTATTCAAGTGATAAATACAATATTGAAAAAATATTAAAGTCATAATATACTTACACAAAGTTCTATTACTTTTTGAACATTTTGGTTATCAACCACTCCATCTTTATTTACCCTAGCTTCCTTCCACAAGATGTGACGACCCAACGGTTGATTAGTTTGGGTCTCTTGTCGCTATTGGATAAAACAAAATATTAGTTAGAAACTATAGTTTATAATACAAATTCATTCATTATATAAAAGTGATGTTTAATTACTTACAAGCCCTTGATCAAGGCGTGCATATCCCATACGTGATTTTCTGTATGGGTGCGTCGGGTTTCTTGCCCTTTCACGATTTGCCTTACTTATGTTCTATATAAAAAAATAGCAATTATGTAAAAATTTAAAATACGATGCGAATATAAATAATAAAACACAAAAAAGCTAATAAATTAATCACTTACGACAAACGCGGGGTCCGTACGTTTGGAAACAAACGCTTTCCATTCCTCATTTGATATATAATGTCGATATATCTTTGGAGGTTCAGCGCTTGTGTTTCCTTCTTTATCTTTAAGATAGAAGTTTGAGATATGCGATCTAAATCCACGATGGATTTTGCCGGCAACTCTCAATACATAATTCTTTCGTCCTTCATCAAGGACAAAAGATGCCTGCAATGAAAAAAATTATAAGTAAAGTATTTCAATGAAAATATTTATAAATGACAAAAGATTGGATCAAAAAATTTACTTGAATATCATTCCAGATGATATCTTTGGCATCCTTCAATGCCTTTTCTCTCCAGTCGTCAATTGTTATTGGAATATTTTGACGCACAACAGCCCCAATGTAGCTCACAAACATTGCGCTGTGTGGGTCAACTGGCTGACCACTTTCATTCCATCCCACCTAATAAACTCATATAGTAAGTACATGCTATTAAAAAAACCTAAAAAAATACACAGCAAACAGAGTATAGTATAGTATTACCTCAAACTTGGTCCCATTGCTCCTAGCTTTAATGACTTTCTGCATGATAGTTGCACCACGTTTGACTTCATTTTCATAAGTCCTACTGGTGCCAACTTCTTCATTTTGACATTCTAAATCTCTGTTTGTATCCATTTAACTACAACAAGTTCAACATGCAGTTTAGTATAACTTCAACAAGCTCAACATGCATCATGCTTTATTTTAAACAAGCTCAACATGTATCAGTATATATATTTTAAACAAGCTCAACATGCATTTTAATGATTACAAAAAATAAATAACATCAATACCTGTATAATGGTTCGAAGAAGGATGAAATGCAATGAAAAGAGCGAACGGAGAAATTTCACAGCAATAAATGTCACAGAAAAACGGTTTTGAAGAAATACGTAATGAGGGTTACGTATTTCAATGAAAATATAAGGTTCGAAATGATCTTGGATGGAAATAAGGTTCGAAATGAAGCGATGATCGTGGAAATAAGGTTCGTAATGAACGAGATTATAGGGTTTGCAAAAGAAGAGAAGAACGATGAAGGTTGAGATGATAGTGTAGATTACGTAATGAAGAGGAAACTGAAGAGGTTACTGTTATATATATAACCCTTTTACAGCGCTTTTTTATAACCCTTTTACAGCGCTTTTATACACAAGCGCTGTAAAAGGCTTAGCCTTTTATAGCGCTCTTTGGAAAAGCGCTGTAAAAGGCGTATTTATTTAAATTTTTAAAAAGACTCTTTTACAGCGCTTTTACAAACAAGCGCTGTAAAAGGCCTCATTGTTTTAGTATGTTATATAATGTTTTTTTAATAGCCTTTTACAGCGCTTGTTCAAAGAAGCGCTGTAAAAGGACTTATTTAAATTTTTAAAAGACTCTTTTACAGCGCTTATCCCAACAAGCGCTGTAAAAGGCCTTATTATGTTATTTTTGTGTTTTGTTATGTCCCACCAAAATATCTTCCTCTTCACCAAACATCAAAGTCCTTTTATGCATCTTCTTCGCAAACATCAAAGCTAACTCTTTCAATCTTCACCAAACATCAAAGTCCTTTTTATCTCGTTACATTCCCTTTCATTCTTAAATCGTAACTTGATCTACAGGTTCATTGCCATGTTGCGAAAAATGGGTTTGTTAACAATGTGTCTGATGTTTTTGTTAACAATGGATCTGAAGTTTTTGTTAACAATGTGTTTTTGGGGATTCCCATGATGCGTAAAAGGTGTTTGAAGAAAATCCTGTTAGAGAAAGTCATGTTAGTTATCTTTTCATTATTATTTTTAAAGTCTTTTACAGCGCTTTTTAAAAAAAGCGCTGTAAAATGTCTCATTTTTTAATTTTTAAAAGGGCCTTTTACAGCGCTTTTTTTAAAAAGCGCTGTAAAAGACATGCACTTTTTTTACATGCATAGTTCTTAAGAATTGTAATTGTCCAAATTTACATAAACATGCAATAATCACTGGTTATGCTTGCCTTCTTAGACAACAATAAAACAAGAATAGAACCAAAATAATTCAGATTATATAATACCACAATAATTCAATAAAACCAGAATAGAACCAGAATAGAACAATAATTCAGATTACAACAATAAAACCAGAATAGAACAATAATTCAGATTACAAATAAAACCAGAATAGAACAATAATTCAGATTACAACAATAATTCAGATTACATGCATGGCATATATAAAACAATTAAACATGTACATTAAGATGCCCTTCTTCTTTTCCTGGTGGGATTCACATTTGTTTGTCCATTTACAATACGAAACGATGGATTAATCCAAATTCCCTCATCATGATCATCTCTAAGATATAAACCATCATCAGTTGAATCAATTTCATGTGGTTGTTGTGATGTTGCAAATAAAAGATCATTACCAACATCTTCATCATTGTTGTTATCATCACTTATTTTATTGGTCGATAGGACAACAGACCATTTATCATCAGAAGGATCGGTGACATAAAACACTTGTTGAGCTTGCGACGCTAAAATAAAAGGCTCGTCTTTGTATCCCACCCTATTAAAATCAACAAGCAAGAATCCTGACTCATCAATCCGAACGCCATTATTATTATCGACCCACTTGCAACCAAATATGGGAACACGAAACATTGTGTAGTCTAACTCCCATATGCGCTCGATAACCCCAAAATATGATAGATTTGCATATATTGGGTTTTTGTCTTTTGCACTTGAGACATGCATCGCTTCAGCTACGAGAGTGACTCCACTATTTTGCATAGTGGTCTGATCATCTTGTTCTTTGGTATAAAATGTGTAGCCGTTAATAACATAACCAGTGTAAAAAAAGACATGTAAGCTCGGACCATTTGCTAGCCACCTCAATCTCTGTGAAATTGATCCGGGGTCTATGTCAAATTTTGACTTTATGTGATTTTTTAACCATGGTATAAAACTTCGATTGTGCTCTCGAGTTATCCAATTTTGATTCCTATTCATGTTCAAACGAGATAACTGATCCATGTGTATTGTAACATACGGTTGAACCTCATCATCATTGTGCAGAACATACAATTGTGCCTGCTCCAATTCTGTCCTTGATATAGTCAGTAGTCTCATTCCAATTATCCCTTCTCCTGATAGTCTTCCCGAATGACGAGACATGGGAAGCCCTATGGATTCAACATTGGACAGATATTCAGTACAAAATTCAGCAGCCTCTTCAACAATGTATCGTTCAGCAATACAACCTTCTGGTCGACTTCTACTTTTTACGTACCCTTTTAATATTTTCATATATCGTTCTATCGGATACATCCATCTCATATAAGCTGGCCCACAAAGTTGTGTCTCCTTAACCAGATGAACAGTAAGGTGAACCATTATATCAAAAAACGATGGTGGGAAATACATTTCAAGCTCACACAAAGTAACAACAATTTCCCTCTGCAATGTCGGTAATTTCTGAGGGTCGATCACTTTACTACAAATTTCCCTGATTTTCCATTAAATTATAAGTAAAGTATTTCAATGAAAATATTTATAAATGACAAAAGATTGGATCAAAAAATTTACTTGAATGTCATTCCAGTTGATATCTTTGGCATCCTTCAATGCCTTATCTCTCCAGTCGTCAATTGTTATTGGAATATTTTGACGAACAACAGCCCCAATGTAGCTCACAAACATTGCACTGTGGGGGTCAACTGGCTGACCACTTTCATTCCATCCAACCTAATAAACTCATATAGTAAGTACATGCTATTAAAAAAAGATAAAAAAATACACAGCAAATAGAGTATAGTATACCTCAAATTTAATGCTATTACTCCTTGCTTTAATGACTTTTTCCATGATAGTTGCACCATGTTTGACTTCATTTTCATAAGTCCTACTGGTGCCAACTTCTTCATTTTGACATTCTAAATCTCTGTTTGTATCCATTTAACTACAACAAGTTCAACATGCAGTTTAGTAACACATCAACAAGCTCAACATGCATCATGCATTATTTTAAACAAGCTCAACATGTATCAGTATATATATTTTAAACAAGCTCAACATGCATTTTAATGATTACAAAAAATAAATAACATCAATACCTGAATAATGGTTCGAAGAAGGATGAAATGCAAAGAAAAGAGCGAACGGAGAAATTTCACAGCAATAAATGTCACAGAAAAACGGTTTTGAAGAAATACGTAATGAGGGTTACGTATTTCAATGAAAATATAAGGTTCGAAATGATCTTGGATGGAAATAAGGTTCGAAATGAAGGAGATGATCGTGGAAATACAGTTCGTAATGAACGAGATTATAGGGTTTGCAAAAGAAGAGAAGAACGATGAAGGTTGAGATGATAGTGTAGATTACGTAATGAAGAGGAAACTGAAGAGGTTACTGTTATATATATAACTCTTTTACAGCGCTTTTTTATAACCCTTTTACAGCGCTTTTATAACAAGCGCTGTAAAAGGCTTAGCCTTTTATAGCGCTCTTTGGAAAAGCGCTGTAAAAGGCGTATTTATTTAAATTTTTAAAAAGACTCTTTTACAGCGCTTTTACAAACAAGCGCTGTAAAAGGCCTCATTGTTTTAGTATGTTATATAATGTTTTTTTAATAGCCTTTTACAGCGCTTGTTCAAACAAGCGCTGTAAAAGGCCTCATTGTTTTAGTATGTTATATAATGTTTTTTAATAGCCTTTTACAGCGCTTGTTCAAAGAAGCGCTGTAAAAGGACTTATTTAAATTTTTAAAAGACTCTTTTACAGCGCTTATCCCAACAAGCGCTGTAAAAGGCCTTATTATGTTATTTTTGTGTTTTGTTATGTCCCACCAAAATATCTTCCTCTTCACAAAACATCAAAGTCCTTTTATGCATCTTCTTCGCAAACATCAAAGCTAACTCTTTCAATCTTCACCAAACATCAAAGTCCTTTTTATCTCTTTACATTCCCTTTCATTCTTAAATCGTAACTTGATCTACAGGTTCATTGCCATGTTGCGAAAAATGGGTTTGTTAACAATGTGTCTGATGTTTTTGTTAACAATGGATCTGATGTTTTTGTTAACAATGTGTTTTTGGGGATTCCCATGATGCGTAAAAGGTGTTTGAAGAAAATCCTGTTAGAGAAAGTCATGTTAGTTATCTTTTCATTATTATTTTTAAAGTCTTTTACAGCGCTTTTTAAAAAAAGCGCTGTAAAATGTCTCATTGTTTAATTTTTAAAAGGGTCTTTTACAGCGCTTTTTTTAAAAAGCGCTGTAAAAGACATGCACTTTTTTTACATGCATAGTTCTTAAGAATTGTAATTGTCCAAATTTACATAAACATGCAATAATCACTGGTTATGCTTGCCTTCTTAGACAACAATAAAACAAGAATACAACCAGAATAATTCAGATTATATAATACCACAATAATTCAATAAAACCAGAATAGAATCAGAATAGAACAATAATTCAGATTACAATAATAAAACCAGAATAGAACAATAATTCAGATTACAAATAAAACCAGAATAGAACAATAATTCAGATTACAACAATAATTCAGATTACATGCATGGCTTATATAAAACAATTAAACATGTACATTAAGATGCCCTTCTTCTTTTCCTGGTGGGATTCACATTTGTTTGTCCATTTACAATACGAAACGATGGATTAATCCAAATTCCCTCATCATGATCATCTCTAAGATATAAACCATCATCAGTTGAATCAATTTCATGTGGTTGTTGTGATGTTGCAAATAAAAGATCATTACCAACATCTTCATCATTGTTGTTATCATCACTTATTTTATTGGTCGATAAGACAACAGACCATTTATCATCAGAAGGATCGGTGACATAAAACACTTGTTGAGCTTGCGACGCTAAAATAAAAGGCTCGTCTTTGTATCCCACCCTATTAAAATCAACAAGCAAGAATCCTGACTCATCAATCCGAACGCCATTATTATTATCGACCCACTTGCAACCAAATATGGGAAGACGAAACATTGTGTAGTCTAACTCCCATATGTGCTCGATAACCCCAAAATATGATAGATTTGCATATATTGGGTTTTTGTCTTTTGCACTTGAGACATGCATCGCTTCAGCTACGAGAGTGACTCCACTATTTTGCATAGTGGTCTGATCATCTTGTTCTTTGGTATAAAATGTGTAGCCATTAATAACATAACCAGTGTAAGAAAAGACATGTAAGCTCGGACCATTTGCTAGCCACCTCAATCTCTGTGAAATTGATCCGGGGTCTATGTCAAATTTTGACTTTATGTGATTTTTTAACCATGGTATAAAACTTCGATTGTGCTCTCGAGTTATCCAATTTTGATTCCTATTCATGTTCAAACGAGATAACTGATCCATGTGTATTGTAACATACGGTTGAACCTCATCATCATTGTGCAGAACATACAATTGTGCCTGCTCCAATTCTGTCCTTGATATAGTCAGTAGTCTCATTCCAATTATCCCTTCTCCTGATAGTCTTCCCGAATGACGAGACATGGGAAGCCCTATGGATTCAACATTGGACAGATATTCAGTACAAAATTCAGCAGCCTCTTCAACAATGTATCGTTCAGCAATACAACCTTCTGGTCGACTTCTACTTTTTACGTACCCTTTTAATATTTTCATATATCGTTCTATCGGATACATCCATCTCATATAAGCTGGCCCACAAAGTTGTGTCTCCTTAACCAGATGAACAGTAAGGTGAACCATTATATCAAAAAACGATGGTGGGAAATACATTTCAAGCTCACACAAAGTAACAACAATTTCCCTCTGCAATGTCGGTAATTTCTGAGGGTCGATCACTTTACTACAAATTTCCCTGAAGAAGAAACATAATCTAGTTAATGCTAGTCGAACTTTTTCAGGTAAAATGGAACGTATACCTATTGGTAGCAAATGCTCCATTAGAATATGACAATCATGAGTCTTCAAACCTTTTAACTTGAGGTCTTTCATACAAACCAAATTTCTAATGTTCGAAGAGTATCTTTCTGGAACTTTAACTTCATGTAGAAATTTACATAAAACAATTTTTTCCTTTCTAGATAGAGTATGAGCGGCTGGAGGTAGATATGTGCGATTTCCTTTCTTTACTGGAGCCAATTCATTTCTTATTCCCATATCGACCAAGTCCAATCTTGCGTTGATGCCGTCTTTAGACTTTCCTGGAACATTGAGTAACGTACCAATAACACTATCAAATACATTTTTTTCAATATGCATCACATCGAGGAAATGTCTTATATACAATGACTTCCAATATGGTAATTCAAAGAAAATTGACTTTTTCTTCCACCCAGTTTTGACCAGCTCTCCCGCAAAAGGTTTGCCAAATTTATTGGTCAAACCTTGTACTTTTTCAAGTATTTGATATCCAGTCGGTGGTAAAGGAGCTTTACCTTCCTCTGATTTTCCATTAAATGCATTTCTCCACCAACGATACTGATGACTATAAGGTAAAAATCTACGATGTCCAAGAAACACATTCTTCTTGCAATGTTTCAACCGCATCCAATTTGTACTCTCTTCACATACAGGACATGCACATTGACCTTTAATGCTATATCCTGATAAATTACCATATGCTGGAAAGTCATTAATTGTGCCGAACAACATAGCCCTCAAATTGAAATATTCTTTCTTATACCCATCATAAACTTCCACACCTGTCTCCCACATACGTTTTAAATCTTCTATTAGAGGAGTCAAGTATACGTCGATATCATTCCCCGGTTGTTTGGGTCCAGAAATTAACAGAGACAACATCATAAACTTACGCTTCATACATAACCATGGAGGTAGGTTATATATTACCAAAATCACAGGCGACGTGCTGTGTGAGATGCTTTGAAGACCATGTGGATTCATTCCATCAGTAGAAAGTGCAAGTCTTAGATTTCTTGACTCTATCCCGAATTCAGGATACTCGTGATCAATTTTTGCCCATTGTGGGGAATCTGCAGGGTGTCGAAACATTCCATCTCTAATTCTTTCATCTGCATGCCATGTCAAGTGTTTTGAATCTTCTTCACTGCGATACATGCGCCTAAATCTTGGTATTATAGGAAAATACCACACGACTTTTGCTGGAGTAGATTTTTTCTTCTTATATCGAGAGACATTGCATTTCGGACACGCCTTAAGTAGTTCATATTCATTTCGAAATAAAATGCAATCATTAGGACACGCATGAATCCTTTCGTAACTCATGCCAATAGAACACAAAATCCTTTTAGCCTCGTAGGTTCGACTGGGAAGTTCATTATCATCTGGCAACATATCTTTTATGAGTGTTAATAATTCTGTAAAGCTTTTATCAGACCATCCATTACTCGCTTTTAGGTTGTACAACTTTAATATCGCCGACAGTCTTGTGAATTTAGTACAACCATTATATAATTCTTTCTCTGCATCACTCAACAAACTTTCAAACATTTTAGGACAATCTCGAAGATCTTCTTCAACTGCTTTTGCGATCTCATCAACTCGATCCGGCTCATATGTATCTGTATCGAAGTCAGTTGAAGCATATGTCGAACTATTCTCAAAATTAGTGTTTCCTTTTTTTTTCTCACCATGTCTTATCCAACATGTGTAGCTTTGATCAATTCCATTACATACTAGATGTCCTTCTAATTCATCTTCTCTAACACGTTTTCCAAAACAACATTTTAAACAAGGACAAACTACTCTATTTGGATCTTTTGCATTCTTCACTGCAAACTCAACAAACTCCTTCACTCCAATTTCATACTCTTTTGACAATCGATTGGCTGACATCCATTTCCTATCCATATTATACCACCTATATAAATGCAGTTACAAAACTAATAATTAAGCTTTCAAAACATATCAACAAGTTTCAAAAAGAAACCAATATCAATCAATTATTTTAAAAACAGAACAGATCATGTGGTATGAATTTTTGACTAGTTGAAGAGATTTAACACAAATCAAGTGGTATGAATTTTTAATTTGATAAAAAAAATCTAGTTAAAAAAAAAAATACCTGAGAAAACACGTAATAGGTAGATGGCGGCACAACACGTAATGGATATGAGGGTATGAGGGTTCCCAGAGTAGAGGTGATGAAAGATGTAGAGGATATGAGGGTTCCCAACGTATATAATTATTTGAAATTTATGTCTTTTACAGCGCTTGTCAATAAAAGCGCTGTAATAGGTAGTTAAATTCAATGAAAGCGCTTGTATTTTATAGCGCTTGTGAAAAAAGCGCTGTAAAAGGTGGTCCAATTATTTTAAAGCGCATGCCTTTTACAGCGCTTGTGAAAAAAGCGCTGTAAAAGCATACGCGAAAGCGCTTCATTTTACAGCGCTTTTTTAAAAAGCGCTGTAAAAGCCTTATAACATTATGCGCAAACGTTATATGACCTACAACAGCGCTTGTTTTACAGCGCTTGTGAATAAAAGCGCTGTAAAAGGCTCCGTTATTTTTCAAATACATTTACAACAGCGCTTGTGTTTAGCAAGCGCTGTAAAAGGGGCGCTGTTAAATATCATTTTTGGCGTAGTGTATTATATTGTTCACTTGATAATGATGATTGTATGAAACTATCTAAAAGAATTTAATTTTCGTAAGATATACAATTCAAACTCTTGAATAGATCATTAATTAAAATAAATGTCTCTTCGTGAACTTAACCAATTTATGTATTTGTATCATATTCTTAGTGAATATTTCTAAATGAGATATATGAGAATGACATCATTTATCTATTTTTAAGAAAATATATGAAAATCAGTTTGTTATTATTATCGTTTATGTTGATGATATAAATATTGTCACAGCTCTTAAAGAACATCTAAAAATTACTTGATTAAAGAAAATAATTTAAGATGAAATATGTAAAAAGGAAAAAAAATATTAAAAACTCCTAGAGAGCTTCTAAAATATGAATTTTGATGGTTATAATGAATCATTATTTGTTGTTGAAGTGTCATATTTATTAGTGCAATCAGACATGTATTTTACTAATTTTCCATGTGAAATATCATTAGTTGTTATTATATATGTGTAGTCCTTAGGTACACAAAGATATTGGAACAAGGTTATGTATATATGTGTAGTCCTTAGGTACACAAAGATATTGCATGCACTTTTTAACTGAGAAATAATTCATTAAAGGAGATAAAATAAATCATATTTCATCAAAATATTTTTTTCTCATTATCTTCAACTAATTTATGATGTGGATATCTTCAAAGTAATTGATGTGATAATATTTGATACAATTTCTTACAAATTTACCGCCAAATAAATATTTTCAACAACTACTACTAAAATTGATCTGCATTGTTCAAATATGATTGTATCCATGAGAGAGAGAAATAAATATATATAGAGCTATTTTTTTTTTCTTCACTATGATTTTGTCCTATTGAACTTTCCTAATAAAGTTTATAATAAGATCCTATAGACACTACAGCATTTTTTATTTTAGGCAACACTTTCCTTAGCTACGGTTAAAAAAGCGTGGCTGAAAATGGAAATAGACAACATTTGTTCAAGTGTTGCCTATAAAATGAAGATGTATTCTTTTTCCTTCACTAAAATTGTTTTTTATTGATTTTTTTTCTTTTTTAATAAGATATATTTTAATAAAATATATTCTTAATGAACATCCAAAAAGAATTGTAATGAATATTTGGTGGATATCCATAGTAATAAACATTTTCATTCCTAGTATCCACTTATAACTCATAAGTATAAACCTTTATTCATTGCCAATAGCTCATTAGATGATTCATGCTCTTATATGTTATAAAGTTATTGTCATATAAAAACGACTCATATGACATTGAAAGAATAGTACATTGATGAACATAACACAAATATCATACTATTCTCTCTTTCTCTCTCTTTTATCTTTATTCTTCGATGTTTATCTCTTGTTTTAGTTAATTTTATAACATCAATAGCAATGGAGGTAGTAAAAAATATATTCAAACTAGACTTATTTTAAAATAAACAAATACTTCCTTTGTCCTTAATCATAAATATCCTTTAGAAACTTTTTTTTTTCTCTATAAATATGAATCCCTTTATAATTTACTAGATAAATTTATTATTTATTTTTGAAATATATTTTTTATTAATACTATTAATTTGTCTTAGAAAAAAAAAACGACATTGAATATACCTGTACACAAATAATAATTTAATAATAATCATATACAATTTGAAAACATTACCAAAATTACTTATACAAAAGTTTGTTAACCTAGCTCTCCTCTCATTCTCTTTTTCGCCCTCTTTTCTCTTCATTTTTCGGTTCAGAATCATCCTTCAACATTATTTTTCTCTTTATTTTGTTTAAATAAGTTATTTCTAGCTATATTAAGTTTTTCTTATGTTTTTTTTTATAATTTTATCGACTAAATGTGATGTTGTATTACTGGTCGCCTTTGTGTAATATTATTTTATTTTGGTTTAATTGCACTTTTGGTTCCCCTATTATAGGTGAAAATTGAAAGTAGTCCCTCCATTTTGTTTGTCCCCAGTTTTAGTCACCAAACAGAATTTGAGGCCAAATCATTATGAGTTGTCATTTTTTTAATGACGTGTCAATAAATAGGTGACATGGCAGACGCTTACATGGAATAAACTTATTATTATATTATTTCTGATTAAAAAATATAATTTTTATTTTCAAAAATCATTTTAATAATTGTGAAATATTTTTAAAAATAGAATTAAATTGTTAAAATAAAATTAAAAGAAAAACACCTAACACCTAAAATCATTTTGTCTTCGTGAAATCAAAACCCAAAACCCTGAAATCGTGAAATCATTCTGCATTCGTGAAATCAAAATCCTGAAATCGTGAAATCATTCTGTTTGGGGGAATCATTCTGTTGAATTCGTTTTCTTCATCATCATAGCCACAAACGTAAATACACAAACATTGTATGTTTCACAATCTCTACACTTCAACTACACAACCAGATCCACAAACCATAGCCACAAACGTAAATACACAAATACGTACTCTTTCATTACAAGGTAATCTTGAAGAAGCACTATCACTTGCTTACACTCACTCTTCTCTAACACTTCAAGACTATGCCTTTCTCTTCCATGCTTGTTCTCAGAAAAAGTACATTCAACAAGGCATCAAACTGCACCGTTACATACTTGAAAAACAACCCACAATTCAAAATGACCTCTTTATCACAAATAACCTCTTGAATATGTACTGCAAATGTGGACAATTAAATTATGCTCGCTACCTGTTTGATAAAATTCCAAGGAGAAACTTTGTTTCTTGGAATGTTCTTGTTTCTGGGTATGCTCAATCTGGTTTAATCAGAGAGTGTTTTTCGCTGTTTTCTGGCATGTTGGCTTATTTTCGTCCCAATGAATTTGCGTTTGCAAGTGTGCTCAGTGTTTGTGAGCAGTGTGATATCGAATATGGCCTGCAGGTACATGCTGTTGCTTTGAAGAAAACGAAATCGACCACGAACAGAAACAGAATGATGATGAAGAAATCGACCACAAACAGTGAAGATGTAGGTTTGCACGATTTGGGGCTTTAGCACGAAAGATGGACAATGACCACGAACATGTTCTTACATTTGGGGCTTTAGGGTTTTTCAGTTTTATTTTAATTTAATTTAATTTTAATTATATTTTTTAAAATATTTCACAATTATTAAAATGATTTTTGAAAATAAAAATTATATTTTTTAATCAGAAATAATATAATAATAAGTTTATGCCACGTAAGCGTGTGCCACGTCACCTATTTATTGACACGTCATTAAAAAAATGACAACTCATGATGATTTGACCTCAAATTCTGTTTAGGGGACTAAAACTGAGGACAAACAAAATGGAGGGACTACTTTCAATTTTAATCTATAATAGGGGACCAAAAATGCAATTAAGCCTTTTATTTTTTTGTCTTATTGTGCTATTGATTAATTCAGGCTTACAAATTAATTTTGATTTAGTAAATAGTTTGGTCGTCAAAGCTTGTATAAATATTATAATTATTTTAATTGTCATATTTTATAAATATTTTATTAATATATACTATTATTATTATAGATGTTGAGTTTGTTGTTAGATTCATTCTTTTAAGTTTTTATACTTTATTGGAAATTTAAATGGACGAGTATTGGAAATATAAATAGACAATTATTGGAAACATAAAATTGAAGTACTAACATCTTCCTTAAGTATAATTATTTATCGGCTTTTTCACGCCCTAAATACTGAAAATACTCAATTTAACTTTTTTTTTTAAGATAAATTAATATATTAATAAGAGCTATGTTTTAAAAAAATTAACTTGATATTTTATTGCCCAAGTAGATTTTAAAGGGTAGTTATGGTATAATAGAGGTATTATGGAGGAATAGAAACCAACTCTTACACGTTTTTAGAAAATAGAATTGTGTGCCATCACTCTTTTTGCTGATTGCTAGGTGGAGAGAGGATGGACATCCTCTAATTATCTCGAACAATCTATCACCGTCCTATAAAAGAAGTCAAGTTTGTTTACTTTGACCATTGCATTGACACGTGTACTTATTTTGTTGCCACCATCTTATTCAAACATTGTATATTTAAACACATATATGCATATACAAATCCACATTTTATGCATATATCTCAAACATATTCACAAATTTAACCAAAGTCTCCAAAAAAATCAAAAAAATGAAAGGGTCTTCTTTTGTTGCTAATGTCCAAAATTTCTCCATTTCTTCTTTGATAAGTTCTAACCATACAACTATTTTTCCTAGTCATGTGACATCGAAACCATTATTGGCAAAGGTAAAAGTTTCTTGGCAAAACCATGGTACTTGTGTTGTTGAAAAACAACAAAAGGGTAAAAGTGGGTTTGTAGTGGAATGTACTAATTGGGGTTTGGTGAAAGAATTGGAAAGAGAACTTGAAGATGAGTTTGATAGTGTAGAAAAGGGTGAAAGTGGAATGACAAGGTTTAGAGAAAAGTGTGGAGAAAATAAAGGAGTAGTGGAGTTGTTGGAGTGTTTGGAAAAGGAAGCAATAATGGGTGATGATGTGGGGAAAGAGCCTAGTGATTACAATAGAAGGGCTCAGATATTTGATAGAAGCTCTAGAGTATTCCAAGCCCTTAAGGAATTCAATGATCATGTTTGAATAAAGTGACTTTTATGGATTTAGATCTTTTAGGGTTGAATCACTCATTCATTCATGCATTTGAATAATCGATAATTATATAATTTAAAATATTAAATTATCGATTCATCAAATTATAAAGTTGTTTTACTCTAGATCCCTCTTTTGTATGTAGTGTATTTTAAGGTTTACTCATTGCCATTGCAAAGATGAATTCAAAAGTTTTAACATTGTTAAATTGGCTTAAGCTAAATGAAACTTAGACCGTCGTCTCATCTGAAAGCTTAGTTGTGTGTATCTTATGGCTCTTTTTATCGGAAGGATTGAGATAATTATTAAGTTGGATGATCTAAATAAGATGCATGCCATCAAAAAGTTTCTATGACAATAAATCATTCATAAAAGTTCAAATCACATATCTAGTTTCATGCACTAATATAACACATTTAAGAAAAGGTATATAACAAAGAAGTTATCTTATCTGTCCATTCCTGACTAAGTTAAACAGACTGTGATAGTTGGTTTTGATTTCTACTAGGGTCGTCCGGTTGCCGGCGGCCCTTATCAGGACCACCTATAATCCCCCATCTCTCAAACTGTCTTTGTCGAGCTCGAGCCCTCTCCTTCTCTTCTTCTGACTTCTGTGCAAAACAGTAAGGACAGGAGACTCCATATTCATATTCTGGAGATTCCATGTCGGCATCACTCACAGGCTGCTTACAACCATAGCATAGCTTGAAATTTCCTTGTGCCAAACCATGCTCCACGGAGACTCGCTTGTCGAAAACAAAGCACTCTCCTTCCCAGAGGCTTTGTCTCTCTGGAACCTCCTCAAGATATTTCAGAATTCCACCTTCCAAGTGATAAACCTGACAAAATTACAAATAGAAGTGTCACAAAGTCATTTTGTATGGCAGTAAAAATTGTTACTAAAAAACTAGCACAACTTATGCATACAAGCAGATACACTTCTATTGCTTATCAAATGTATACGAATCTTTGTATACAAAGGCAGATATTTTGAATAAATAACACATTGAAAAAAGGACAAAATTAAAGAACCAGGTGTTTGTGCTTGCTTCATAATACAAGAAACTTACAGAAGGGGAGGTCAAAATTATTTAAAAGGGTTTCCGAATAATAAACCAAACAAGGATTCTTTTATCTCAATTGCTTTCATCTCAACATTTTCTGGAAGTTCATAAGCTAAATTGCTACCATGACAGTTTTCAGGAACTTGCTAGTATCAACCGAAAACATTTGACAACAATACAAAAGTAAATAAACCAAACAAGGATTCTTTTATTTCCTGTGTGTTTGATAGGTCTTTGCATTGGCATCAAGTTCCAAACCAGAATTATTACGTTAGACAAACAGAAGAAACAGCCAAATGAATTTTGTTCATGTAACACAAAATAAACTTTAAAGGTAGAATCACAATCACCTCTTTGAAACCTTGGCTAAGAAGTAGGCTTGAAGCTTTCTCACATCGAATACCCCCAGTGCAATACATTGCAACACGCGGCAAATGTTTTGGATTCTCTGTTTCTTTTGCAGCACTTTGGTCTGAATGGTTTACATCACCTTTTGGATTATCAGCATCTGTTCTGGTAAGCTGGAAACGTTCCTCCACCCAAGACGGGAATTCGCGAAACGATGTGGTACAAGGATCCACTGCACCTTTAAACTTTCCTATTCTGGTTTCGTAGTTATTGCGCACATCAATTACTACCTGCATATGAAGATACCAGTAGCATATTAGCAATAAAAATTTGGCATTCCTGGTATATACAATACAATAACCAAATTTTGTAACTACTCAAATAACCGTATAAAACATTGTAACTTTATTCTTTTTATCAAGAAAAGCGAACAGACAGACACTAATGTATAGTGCGCATCTAGTGAAAGATAAGAGAACACTGATAACGGGAATTTAGCTACTCACGGTATCTGGATCGCTAATCAAAGAATTCCATTCATTAGGGCCAACATATTTTCCAACCCTTTCAATAGGCGATATAGTAGGCATCCCAAGAGTGACAATCTGCACAACATATAATGAAAACAAAAAACATAAGAATTTAGGAAGTTAGGCGTTTCAAAAGCTCAACCTAGTTAAGCTATTAGTACATAAATCAATATCCTTATAACAAAGAAGTTCAGTCATTTTTCATTTGTAAATGTTACCTCTTTCTTCAACTTGACTCTCACGTGATCCCATCGGAAAGGAACATCTTCACCAGCAGCAAGTGGAGAACTGGCACTGTGTCCATGTTGACCGTGATGGATGGCCTCATCCTCGGGAGTGACAGGCGATTCAATACGTCTTAGCCCCTTTAGACGATCATCACTCTGAATAAATGCAAGGACTTTCTCCACCGACTCCTGTGTGCCACATATGCTGCCATTAATCCCTTCAGGTGCAAGAATGATACCGCCTGAAACACGCTGAGCAATATCAGATCAGTGAGATGCAAGAAATAGCATATAATGAAGTCACAAGCAAAACTAATTGGTTCTTAATGTATTCTGCAGTCTGTAGATCAAGGTTTCAATATGAAGCACTAACACAGACACCAGATACTGCACTAACACGTTAACACCAATAATAATTTGAAAAATGGTGTTGTGTCAAACACCAGACACATCTTCAATGTTATGTTTTGGTGCTACATAGTTTTAAAATGCAAATTAAATCATGTGGTGCTACTGCCACAATTCAGTTGAGGACCAACTGCTGCAACGTCAGACCATAATTGCCTACTGTATCGGAAGCAATGGATATCTGTATTCCGTGCATCTGAAAAACACACAGCTAATGCAATTACGAGATCGAAACCGGAGGGAATCATAATCCTTGCATTGGATATCTGTGTACTTTCCAAATGCAGGGAATCATAATCCTTGCATTAGCCTACATGGCACCACAACAATAACCACAATTTTATACAATTTAAGAACTTGCAATAGACTAGAGATTACAGAATTGGGATCATTGACAAAAGCTAGCTATATACTATACTTTAAACAACTCACTTACGACAAAAGGAAAGATGTCAGTTCATATAAGTAAATGGTAAACAAAAAACAATAATTTTCATTAATACTAAAGATGCACTTAACTCCTCTATAGTGAACAATCCTCTTTTCAGTGGATAAAGTAAGTAATATCAGTTAATGAATAAATCAATTGTTGATGTAAAGCTCCCATGAATAACAAATCATATACGTGTCAAATTAACAATAGCTTAGATTACATTAGAGGATCCAAATCCAAATTAATATATTCATAATAAATAAAAGTATTGTCAAAACTATTGAAATCTTAAAAAGTTCTGTTTAGATTGGTTTATTTGAACTTACCTACGGTAATAAACAGATGTGAGACAATTTTGGTAGAGCTTATAAAAACAGTTTATGATATGTGTTTTCAGCTTATATCCTTAAGCTCTCTAAGATAGTTTATGAAAGCAGCATATAGTTTATATAAAAACAACTTCATTTATTTGATATTTTTGCTATAGAAATAAGTTAAACATTAGCACGTATATGATATGCGGCACTTAAGCTTAACTAAACTATTTATCCAAACAAGACCTACTAAATAGTCTTTAAATCATTGCCAATCTATCAAGTTAGTCTCTAAACTATTACTATCTCCTATTTTAAAAGTAGAGTTTAATGGACATGCATTGTCCGTGTAAACAGTCCTACACTGATATTTTATGATGGTAGTTATAATCGTGTGCTGAGATGACAAAATTAATTGTTCTTGTCATAATTTTGGTAACAAAATTGAAAGTTTACTTAGGAACAGACAAAGAATAATAGTAGTTAATGAAATGAGGATAGAGAAAGGAATGGAATACCAATTGTTGACAAAGTTGCTTCAATGGTTGACGCAAAAGAGCATGATCATGAAAATCAGCGAACTTGTAAAACGAAACCACAACAAGAGAGTCGACCGAATCAGCTTCGTGCAATTCAGAAATTGGAATAGGGTTAGTGGGGCCAGAATGGGATAAACAGTTAGAAATCGTCATGGTTTGAAGAGTGTGATGAGGATTTTGGGGGAATAGAGAAAGGTTATTGAATGAGGGTTTAGGGTTCAGTGAAGAGTAACCTTTTCTTGTTTCGGGTGAAGCGGTTGCTGAAGAAGAAGGAGAAGAGGGAGACAGCATCCTCGTACTGAGAGCTAGCAATGGTTTAGGAAGACGAGAAGAAGAATAAGGTATGCTTCTGCTTCTTAGCATGGAGGCCGCGTTTGGATGTGTTTCCATTTCGTTTTCGTTTTCGTTTTGTTTTTTTTTGAATCGTAGCCTTTTCAACCCAAAGGGCCCGGGCTTTTATGCGGAGGCCCATTTAACTATTGATAAGATAGGTTCTTTATGCACCCCTTTTTACCTTTTGTCTATGTGGCAATCAAGTATATATATCTGAAAATGAATTCTATTTTTTTATTTATGTTTTGCATAACCTTTTAATAATTAAACTTACGCATGATTCGGATTTTGAATTCTGAAATTTAAACATGATATGAATTTTAAATTTTTAAAGTAATTTTTTTTGTCTTATTACAATTTATTTTAATTAAGGGACTTATATTAAAATTCTCAAATAGTTTAGTTATCTACAAAGTAATTAAATCTATTATTAATTTTCTTTTTGGCATGATAAGTGGTTGGAGGGGTGTTGGGTGTGAGCGTTTTAATAGGTTTAATGTGTTAGTGGAGGACAAATTGATTTCAGTCGTGAAGATGTTTATTCCACTCCTCTTATCATTTTTCACTTCTAATTTTTTTAAATTCTCTTTTTAAATTTTCTCTCCACCTTCTCTCTACAAAAAATATTCATCCAAGCTTGTTTCAATTTTGGTAAGTTTATATTATATTATATATTTAGTTTTTTATTTTTATTTTTGATTTGAAGTTATTTATGTAATTAATATTATTGAATTTTTATTTTGACAGTGGTTGTTAATTACTTCGAAGAGTTCTAAGCTCTGTACGTGAAAGCTTCAAGTCAGATACTACTCGACATCAATTTAATATTATATACATTTTAAATTTAGATCAGTAAATATATATGTGATATTATAAATATATTTATATTATTTTTAAAATATAGATTAGTAAAATATGCATGTGTTATTATAGATTTATTTATCAAAAAATAGAAATTATGTTGTTTGCATAATATATGATAAATAAAATTTTAAAACATATGTAAAACTTATTGATTTTAATATAACTATTTTTTTAAACGACATTATTAAAATTGATGATATTATTATTTTTTGTTATAAGCCTTGATACATATATAGTTTATTTTTTGTTAGTCTTGATATTTTTTGTTAGTCTTGATTATTAAAAAAACATCATTTAAAATTTTATTTCAGTTTATATAATTATAGTCTTGATAATAATTTATTATATTGTTTGCAAATTAATTAATACTCCCCTAATTGATATATAAAGTAAAACTTATTGATTTTAATATAACTATTTTTTAAAAAAAACATTATTAAAATTGATGATATTAATATTTTTTGTTATAAGTCTTGATACATAATATAGTTTATTTTTTGTTAATCTTGATATTTTTTGTTAGTTTTGATTATTAAAAAAATATCATTTAAAATTTTATTTTGGTTTATATAATTATAGTATTGATAATAATTTATTATATTGTTTGCAAATGCATGCTCCCCTAATTGACATATAAGGTATGTCAAAATTTATATATAATGCTTTTGAAAAATAAAGCAATTAATATATATATATATATACACACACACACACACACACATATATGGATATAGACCGTAGTTAGATGTACGATAGAAATTTTTCTGGAAAGAAGAGTCTTAAACAACGTTTTGCTAACAAGGTTAAAGATTTTCTCAATTTTGCGAGAGTGCATAAAATTGTCGAAGATGAAGAGGGAATGAGATGTCCATGTTATTTATGTCGATGTAGATGGTTTAAAAGTGAAGATGAAATAAGAGTGCATTTATATGCAGATGGATTTATGCTTAACTGCTGGATTTGGACTAATCATGGGGAAGAGTCTCCGGCGGCGCCTAATACTAGTACATGTGTGGAGAATTATAACATAGTTCCTTCAAGTAGTACTAACATGTTAGGTATAGATTATTATAACTATCAACACTTTGAGGCGATGAATGATATGATCTCAGATGTTATTGGGGTTAATTTGTCATTCAATGAAGATCAATATGACGATACCGATTGACTTCCGAATGAAGAAGCTCAGAGATTTTATGGTATTTTGAAAGAGACAAATAAACCGTTGTTTGAAGGATCTTCAAACTCAAAGTTATCAATGTGTATTAAACTATTAGGCCTAAAGTCTCAATTATATGTTCCTGATTTAGCTTTGGATTTGATAACTAAAATGATGCTAGACGCAACACCTGTTAGAGATGGTTTGTTGCAAAGTTATTACGATGCGAAACAGTTAGTGTCAAAGTTAGGATTAGGTGTGAAGAGGATTAATTGTTGTGTTAAAGGTTGCATGCTGTATTATGTAAATGAATTTGGTATGAATGATGCTAACTTAGTTGAATGCAAGTTTTGTCAACAACCAATGTATCACCAAAGGAATAACTCTAGAGTAGGTAGGGGAAAATCAATTCCAAGGAAAGCAATGTTTTACCTACCTATTGTATCAAGATTGCATAGATTGTTTGCATCAATCCAAACTGCAGGAAAGATGACGTGGCATTATGAGAATAGAAGAAATTCAGGTGAGTTGCGACATCCGTCTGATGGTCAGGCATGGAAACACTTTGATTAAATGCATCATGATTTTGCGTCAGATCCACGCAATGTAAGACTTGGATTATCCTCAGATGGATTTACGCCTTACATACAAGCATCGTCTACTCCTTATTCTTGTTGGCCAGTTATTGTTACTCCTTACAATCTTCCTCTTGATATGTGTTTGTCTAAAACTTATATGTTCTTAGCTGTTGTGATACTAGGTCCTTCTAATCCTGCAACTGGTATTGATATTTTTTTACAACCTTTGATTGACGATTTGAAGAGGTTGTGGAATGGTGTCTTGACATATGATATTGCTCGGAGAGAAAATTTTATGATCAGAGTTGCATTGATGTGGATCATTAATGATTTCCCTGGTTATGAGATGTTGTCAAGATAGGGCACCCATAGTAAATTAGTTTGTCCTATTTGTATGGAAGATACAAAAGCATTTACTTTAAAATTTGGCGGGAAGGAATCGTGGTTTGACTCGCATCGTAGGTTTTTACCTACTGATCATGCATTTAGAAGGAACAAAGCTGCATTTATGAAGGGCTATGCAGAAAGTCTAGGACCCCCGCTTAAATTGACATCAGAACAAGTTTGGAATAAAGTAAAAGATATGCCAAATGTACATGCTGTTAATGGTGTGGCTTGTAAACCACAAGGTTACGGACAATGGCACAATTGGACAAAAAGATGTATTTTTTGAGATCTACCGTATTGGAAAGATAATCTTTTGAGACATAATCTCGATGTTATGCATATTGTGAAAAAAAAATTTGACAACATATTTAATACTATGATGAATGTGAAAGGGAAAACAAAAGATAATGACAAAGCTAGAAAAGACATAGGTATATATTGCAGACGACCAAATTTGTTGTTGGTGAAACAAAACGGCAAGACCCTTAAACCTCGTGTGAATTACACTTTACCCAAAGTTGTTTATCGTTAGATCAAAGAGCTGAAGACGCCTGACGGTTATTATTCTAATTTGGCAAGATGTGCTGATGTGGAAAATGGGAGGATGCATGGGATGAAAAGTCATGTTTGTCATATATTTTTAGAGTGTTTACTTCCTATAGCCTTTAGTGCTTTACCGACACATGTATTGAACCCACTTATTGAAGTGGGTCAATATTTCAAGAATTTGTGTTCTTCAACACTCATTGATAAAGATCTCATCAAGATGGAAAATGACATTCCGATCATTCTATGTAAGTTGGAGAAAGTATTTCCTCCTGGGTTTTTTGATTCCATGGAGCATATCTCAGTACATCTTGCAAGTGAAGCTAGGCTTGGTGGACCAGTTCAGTATAGATGGATGTATCCATTTGAAAGGTGATATATATATATATATACATATACTTGATTTTCAATATACATATATATATATATATATATATATATATATATATATATATATATATATATATATAGATGGAGCTTATTGTACATCTCTTTGTATATTATAGGTTCATGGGTTATTCAAAACGGTCGGTGAAAAACAAAGCTAGAGTTGAGGGCTCAATTTGTTCATCTTACCTACACCATGAAACAACACACTTTTGTTCTCATTATTTCAACAACGAAACGTTGTCACCAGTTAACGGAAGAAACACTATTGATAGTGTTATACGTCATCCACATGTTTTATCAGTTTTTTGCTTGTCTGGTCATCATGTTGGTAGGGATTTTCCAATTTTCTGGCCAAGTGACAAAGTATTTAATGCGGCACATGTTCACGTTTTGATTAACTGCACTGAAGTTAAACCATACATTGAGTTTATTTTAAATTCCTCTTCTTTTTGATTATATTTATATGATTAAATTGATATTCACCATATATATGGTCATCGATCAGGGCATTTTTAACTGCAAAGTATTCCTCTTCTTTTAAACTATTTTTTGTAATTTAATAAATGAGAAAAATAAAAATAAAAATAAAAATTCATTTCTAAATTAAATAACAGAAACCAAAACAAAAAAAAAACTACCATAATTTAAAATAAATGATATTTATCACCAATTAATTATATTCATCATTAAAATATAGTTATTATAATTAATTGAAATGAATACCAAGAAAATAGAGAACCTAACAAAATGCAATAGTATCAACAGAATGTAATGCAAAAACACAAACAGTTGGCGTGCGGAGATGCAATAGTATCAACATAATGGAATGCAAAAACACAAACAGTTGGCGTGCGGAAATGCAATATATCAACAGAATGGAATACAAAAACACAAACAGTTGGCGTGTTTGCGTGTGTATAGCGTACGAGGCATCATAAACAAGATTCAAAATGCACAGCCAGAAACAGATTTGACACAAAACTAGTTCTAACCACAAATTAAAAATCTCAACTAAAACTCCATTTATAAGTATTAAAACAGAAATTTCACTTTTCAATAATATATAGAGCAGACTTAGTAAATGAGAAAATACCCTTTTCCGGCGCGGTGGTGGCGATTATCGTCGGCTGTTGGTTATTGTTGGTGATTGAGTATGTCTAAGGTTAAGGTTATGGATTGGGAAGAAATAGGATAGCATATTCTTCTTGTGTTACTCTATTTCTATGGTTGTTTAGAAACAAGTAACAGAAAGAAATAAAAATTCTCAATTTTATCTTGTGATTTATTTTTCTCCTCCTCCCTTTCTCTCCCTCTACTGATTGAATTTTCGTTTCAATATATAGACAAAACAAGCAACGATTGTGTTCATTGTATAAAGTTATGCTCTGGATCTTACACTGTTTTTACAACATTATCAAGCAACCTCATATACTTAAAGAAAAGAAGGATTAGTCTTTTTGATTGAGTACTCAAATGACTAAATTAATACCATAAATGAATAGATGAGTGTGGGGAAAGGAAATGAGGAAGCAGCAAAACATGGAGAGGGCTGCACGCTGAAGTAGAGAACTTGCACGCTGAAGCAGAGGAATAGAGAGAGGAAAATCAGGGAATAGAACTAATAAAGTAACCTTTCTTTCTTTTTATTTTGTTTTCCTTGGTTTTTATTTATTTATTTATTTATTTTAAATGTAATGTAATAAAATCAATACAAATTTTATAATTTTTAGATAAACATTTATTTAAATTATTTTTATTTTGTAGGACAAAATTGAGGTACTACAGCTGCCCCTATTTAATTATATTTTACTTGATAAAAAGATAATTAAATATAAAGACCTAAATTTTGTTGGAAAGTAAATTAATTTCAAATGTAATAGTAAAATAATTTGACATAAAAAAAATGATTGGCAAAAATAAATAAATAAAAAAATGACTAGGACCAATGGTTTAGGCAACTAAATAAAAAGCATGATCGGATTGATTACCGATGCGTAGATCGACATAGATAAAATGATCTCGGATTGCTTACCGAAATAGATAAAATGACATAGATAAAATGATCTCGGATTGCTTACTGAAATAGATAAAATGACATAGATAAAATGATCTTGGATTGCTTACCGAAATAGATAAAATGACATAGATAAGATGATCTCAGATTGCTTACCGAAATAGATAAAATGACATAGATAAAATGATCTCGAATTGCTTACCGAAATAGATAAAATGACATAGATAAAATGATCTCGGATTGCTTACCGAAATAGATAAAATGACATAGATAAAATGATCTCGGATTGCTTACCGATGCGTTGATCGATTGATATAAAATAAAATGATGACTAAACCAAATATGAGTTTAAAATTTAGAATGAGATAAATTTGTTTTATTTTTTTTTTATTTTTTTTTTAAAAAAAGTGCATGTATGTGGTAATTGCAATGCAAACGTAAAATGAATAATGTGATACAAAAGTTGTTGAATATAAATAAAATATACACATAAGATATGCATGATTAATTCAATGCATGATATAAGGAGTTGTTGAGTATAAGTAAAATATGAGTGAAGATGCATAAATCATGTGTGAGCATTTGAAAAAATGTAAGATGCATGCAATTAAGATAAATTTTTATTTATTTATTTATTTTATTATTTTTAGTTCCCCTGATCCTTATGCGACTTTAAACACTTATAAGATTCAATGGATCAACGACGATAACAATCGTTCTTTACATGATGACTCTAGTATATCTTGTATAATCACTTTTTCTTGAGGTCAATCAAATGTACATTCTTAAAATGCTTACCCTTCATTTTTTTTATACCCCATATATCTCGAGCTCCCATGTATATATTTTCAAGCATCAAAATATTTAAGATTTTTTTGTTATATTTTCACATATTTCTAATTCCAATATTTATTATCATAAAATAACATTTTAAAATACTAGAATAAATCAACAATGAAACTGAATTAATTTAGAAACAGTGTAAGGTACAACATCGAATGACATCATTGGAAAATATACATTCGTTACATTGAAATCAAAACTAATGAGACAGGGATTACAATGTGGTAAGTGTGTTTAGCTTTAGTTGGAGAGATAACAAACGCTAGTCATTCTTGTAATTTAGAACTTATAAGAATAATAACTGCCCCAGCTTGAAATGCTTGATCTTTTTGTTATCCCTAACTTTTGCATGGACTGCTCTTCCAAGTTTTCAATCCATCGGGATGCTCTAATTTTTGCATAGGTCGCCTTTTCAGGTTTTCAACCTAGCGAGCCCAATTTTTTTTCTTCTTCTTTTATTTATTATTTTTTTTTATGCATAATACTTCTTGACTGCATCTGAGTTTACTGGAAGTGGAAGCTCATCTCCATCCACTTCTGCGAGTATCAGAGCTCCCCCAGAGAAAGCTTTTTTCACAACATATGGTCCTTCGTAGTTCGGAGTCCACTTTCCCCGAGAATCCTTTTTTATGGGCAATATTTTCTTTAACACTAAGTCTCCTTCTCAAAAATCTCGAGGACGAACTTTTTTCTCGTATGCTTTGTTGAGTCTTTTCTGATATAGTTGACCATGACACAAAGCTATCATTCTTTTTTCTTCTATGAGATTCAATTGGTCATATCGTGATTGAACCCACTCTGCCTCCTCTAGTTTTGTTTCCATAAGGACTCTGATAGAGGGAATTTCAACTTCGATGGGAAGTACCGCTTCCATTCCATACACCAACGAGAAAGGAGTTGCCCCTGTTGAGGTACAAACAGAGGTTCTATAACCATGTAATGCAAATGGAAGCATTTCATGCCAATCCTTATATGTCTCCACCATCTTTTGTATGATCTTCTTGATATTTTTGTTTGCTGCTTCTACAGCCCCATTCATTTTTGGACGATATGGAGAAGAATTATGGTGCTGAATTTTGAAACTATCACATAACTCTTTCATCATCTTGTTGTTCAGATTAGTCGCATTGTTAGTGATTATCTTATTTGGTAAGCCATATCGACAAATCAATTCTTTTTTGATGAATTTGACAACCACACTTCTCGTCACATTGGCATAAGAAGCAGCTTCAACCCATTTTGTGAAATAATCAATAGCTACTAGGATAAACCGGTGTCCATTTGAAGCCTTAGGCTCGATGAGTCCAATAACATCCATTCCCCACATTGAAAATGGTCATGGTGATGTTAAAACATTCAAAGAGGTGGGTGGTACATGTACTTTATCAGCATAGATTTGACATTTATGACATTTCTTTACGTGACTAAAGCAATCGGACTCCATGGTCAACCAATTGTAGCCAGCCCTTAAGATTTTTCTTGTCATTGCGTGCCCATTTGCATGAGTTCCGAAAGAACCTTCGTGAACCTCTTGGATGAGTTTCTCTGCTTCTGCTTTATCCACACATCTGAGGAGAACCATATCATGATTTCTCTTATAAAGCACATTCCCATTTAAGAAGAAGTTCATTGACAATCTCCTTAAAACTCTTTTGTCGTTCTCTGAAATACCCAATGGATATTCTTTATTCTTAACATATGATTTGATGTCATAAAACCACGGCTTGCCATCAAACTCTTCTTCTATTGATAAGCAATATGCAGGTTCATCTATTTGTTGAATTTTTATGATCGACACGTCTTGATTAGTGGTTATTTTGAACATTGACGACAAAGTGGCCAAGGCGTCAGCTAACTGGTTTTCTTCTCGAGGGATATGGTGAAAAGTAATCCTCTCAAAGTGTTCTGTCAATTCTTTGATATGGTTGTGATACAGAATCAATTTGGAATCTCGCGTTTCCCACTCTCCTTTCGTCTAATGGATGACCAACAATGAGTCTCCATATACCTCAAGAAATTTTACATTTGATTCGATAGCTGCTTTAATGCCCATAACACATGCCTCATATTCTGCAATATTGTTTTTACAATCAAAACACAACCTAGCCGTAAATGGAGTGAACTGGTTCTCAGGGGAAATCAAAATGGCTCCAATTCCATGCCCCAACGCATTACAGGCACCATCAAACACCAACATCCAATTTTCTTTATCAGATGATTTGGTCTCTTCACCTAAAGTCATTATGCCTTCATCGAGGAATTCACACTGCATTGATTGATAATCTTCTATCGGTTGTTGGGTCAAATACTCTACTAGTGCGCTTCCTTTGATAGATTTTTGTGTAACATATACCAAATCGTATTCTGATAACAACATTTGCCAACGGGCAATCCTTCCAGTAAGAGCAAGTTTCTCAAAGATGTACTTAACTGGGTCCATTTTAGACACTAACCAAGTTGTATGACATAACATGTATTGCCTCAACCGATGAGCAGCCCATGCCAATGCGCAACATGTTCGTTCAAGCAGTGAATACCTTGTTTCACAACTGGTGAATTTTTTGCTCAAATAATAAATAGCATGTTCTTTCCTACCAGATTCGTCATGTTGTCCCAGTACACAGCCCATTGACTCATCAAGTACTATTAAGTACTTAATAAGCGGTTTCCCAGGAACAAGAGGTACTAAGACGGGAGGTTTTGACAAGTACTGCTTAATCTTTTCGAAAGCCTTTTGACAATTCTCATTCCACTCAACTTTTTGGTCTTTGTGCAACAATTTAAAAATTGGCTCGCATGTAGCGGTGAGATGCGATATAAACCTCACAATGTAATTCAATCTACCCAAAAAGCCACGAACTTCTTTCTATGTGCGTGGAGCTGGCATTTCTTGTATTGCTGTTACTTTATCTGGGTCCACTTCTATCCCTTTTTGACTAACGATAAACCCAAGTAATTTGCCTGATCTTACACCAAAGGTGCATTTAGCAGGGTTTAAACAGAGTCTGAACTTCCTTAGTCGCTCAAATAACTTTCGAAGGTTAACAACATGATCTTCTTCGGTTCGAGATTTTGCAATCATATCATCCATGTAAACCTTTATTTCCTTATGCATCATGTCATGAAACAAAGTTACCATTGCTCTTTGATAGGTTGCCCCGGCATTCTTCAATCCAAATGGCATCACTTTATAGCAGAAAGTCCCCCATTGTGTGATGAATGTAGTTTTCTCCATATCTTCGGGAGCCATCTTGATTTGATTATACCCTGAGAAACCATCCATAAAGAAGAAAAGAGAGTATTGAGCAGTGCTATCCACCAGGACATCAATATGAGGCAGAGGAAAATCGTCTTTAGGACTAGCTTTATTTAAATCTCGATAGTCAACACACATTCGAACCTTTCCATACTTTTTTGGAACTGGTACAATATTAGCCACCCATTGAGGATATTTTACTACTGCTAAGAAACCAGCATCAAATTGCTTTTTGACCTCTTTTCTAATTTTAAGTGACATATCAGGTCTCATCCTCCTCAATTTTTGTTTAATTGGAGCATATTCAGGCTTGAGTGGTAACTTGTGTTCAACTATGTTAGTATCTAGCCCAGGCATATCCTGATATGACCATGCAAAGACATCCACATAATCAAATAAAAGTTTAACCAAATTTTCTCGTTCGCTTTCTTTCATAGACATACCAATTTTAACTTCTTTCTTATCATGTTTATCCCCTAAGTTGATCACCTCAACAGGTTCTTGATAGGGTTGGATTATCTTAGCTTCCTGTTCATCTAACCTTTCTAGTTTTGGGGGAGGCTCACAATCATCTTCACAATCCTCATCAGCGTGATTAATTAGACGTTCAAAATTACAAGAAAGGGTTCTAGCGCTGCCATTTTCAACATATTCGTTTTTGACTCTGCATTGTTTAAACTAAGGGGGAAAAAACAGAAAAGAAAAAAATGAATAAGGATTGCCAAAAAAGAAAAGAGAAAGACAAAAACTGGAGAATTCAAAAAATGCATTTATTTATAATTAAGTACGAAATTGAAATACATATGCCCTAGTTAATTATCCTTATAGCCTTGGGCATAGCAAAAGGAGTTAAAAAATACATAATTACTTTGAACATGAATTAACAAACACGGGAAACTCGAGGATCTTCCAATTGTTGAGACTGGTGTTTGGAGGACAAGGGTACACTAGCTTGAGGGTGTCATCATCAACATGATCCTCTTCTGTAACAGCCACTTGATGAGCATATATTATTCTGGCGCTTTGAAAAGTTTGGCGAATGTCACAAATAGGAATCTTCTGTGAATTCGATGTCCAGTTTTCTCTTTTTTCCTTCGCAACCTTCTCTTTATCAGCTTGAGTAGGTACATATCCCAACCCATACCTATTGTTCTTTTCTGGTATTTCTATCAACTTTCCCAAATTAACAAAAACTCCTCCTTCCAACATAGATTTGTTAAACTTCAATGATGTGGTAGATAGTTTTGGTTCTTTTAAACGATATTCTTCACCCATGAAGACGGCATTGGCAATTTCTAATGCTTGAAAGGAAGTCTCTATGGCTTCCTCCGTGTTTTCAATGTAGCATGTAGAAGATAAATGACTTACTATCATATCTTCTTCCCCAGATATTATTACCAGCTTATTGTTCACTATAAACTTTAGCTTTTGATGGAGGGTGGATGTCACTGCTCCAGCAGCATGAATCCATGGTCTCCCTAAAAGACAACTGTACGGCGGTTTAATATCCATTACTTGGAAGGTTATCCCAAAGATATGGGGTCCGATTTGATTTGGCAGGTCAATCTCACCAACAACTTGTCTTCTAGATCCATCAAACGCTTTCACCACCAAAGCACTAGGTTTCAAACAGGCTCCCTCAACAAATAGTTTTGACAGTGTTGATTTAGGCATGACATTTAATGATGAACCATTATCTACTAGTACTCGTGCAAGAATATGATTGTGACACCTCACAGAGATATGCAATGCTTTATTATGCTCTGTCCCTTCAGCTGGTAATTCATTATCACCAAAACTCAGGCAACTACTAGTAGTGATGTTACCGACAACTCCATCAAACTGATCGACAGTGATATCGTGAGTAACATGGGCTTCATTTAAAACTTTCATCAGTGCTCTTATATGTGCTTTAGAGTTTAATAACAAGGAGAGAACTGATATCTTGGAAGGGGTTTGATTTAGCTGATCCACCACCTTATATTCACTTTGCTTGATAAACTTCAAAAATTCATTAGCTTCTTCTTCATACACCGTCTTTTTACTGGTCTCTTGTCCTTTTATGGAATGATACATATCTTCTTTCCCTTTTTCTCCATGGACCTCCTTTTTCCTAAGTTGTTCAGGAGTGTATACTCGACCACTCCGAGTCATTCCACCAATCCATGAGATGTTAGTGACATCAGTTCCTTTAGGTTCACAACCATCACTTGGTTGATGATTGGCCAAGTAGGATGTGACTTCATATTTCCATGGTACCGCCTTGGTATTTCTGTATGGAAAAGGGATTGGTGGTTGCACAATTATTGCATTTGGCTTGCTAGGAGTTGGCTTAAGATTCTCCTTTTTGTAAAGAATTTCCAATGGTTTTGGGAAAGATATACTACTTTCCATACACGGTCCCATGGTGAAGACATGACTATCTGTTGCATATTGGTCTATCCCATCTTCAATGACATTGACAGAGGCATCCCTGTGGCCCGGTAAAGGATTACTCCCTATGTTTGGACCGTCTTCCTTGAAGGTAAGCCATTTTGCATTAATCAATTCTTGCACTTTAGATTTTAGGGCTTGACAATCTTCAATGGAGTGCCCAACGGCTCCTGCATGATATTCACATTTGGAATTCGGATTATACCATTTTGGAAATGGTGGTTCAAGAGGTTTTGTTGGTCTTATGACTACCATTGAATTTTGAAGTAAATGGGGCAACAATTGGCTATACGTGACGGGAATTGGATCAAAATGGGTTATCCTTTTTCTCAATTGACAGGTGGTCTATAGGGATTTGAGATTGGGTTCTGGTTCCATTGATTTTGTGGGGAAAATATGGTAGGTGGTGGTTGATAAAAAGGTGGTCTTGAAGGGTGATATTGAGGGTATGGAACTTGTGTAGTTGCAGCCACATATGGATAAGGGATGTAAGGAGTTTGTGGTATCGGGGGTTGGAAATTTGGGGGTCGATAAGAATTGATGGATGGAAAATAGGAGACTCTAGGGCTTATCATTACAGCATTGGCATCCCCCTCTCTCTTTTTTGTGAATGTCGGTTGGGGTCATTTCACGCTAGTTGCTGCACAGACGATCTTGCCACTCCTCATCCCGCTTTCTATCATTTCTCCTATCATGACAAGGTCAGAAAAATTTGATGATATACTCCCTATCATCTTGTCGTAAAAAGGCGACTCGAGAGTATCCATAAACATACCCACCATTTCTCTTTCAGATAATGGAGGTTCTACTTGTGATGCCATTTCCCTCCACCGTTGTGCGTATTCTTGAAAGCTTCGTTGTCCTTTTTCAAGGAATTTTGCAATTGCATCCTTTAAAGGGCCATGTCAACGTTGTATTTGTATTGCTTCAAAAAGGCATCAGCTAGGTCTTTCCATGAACGAATTTGATTTCGCTCAAGATGCATATACCAACTTAACGATGCACCACTCAGACTGTCTTGGAAAAAGTGAATGAGAAGTTTATCGTTATGAGCATGAGATGCCATTTTTCTGCAATACATAGTTAGATGATTTTTAGGACATGTGTTGCCCTTGTATTTTTCAAAGTCAGGAACCTTGAATTTGGGAGGGATAGTCACATCAGGAACCAAGCACATATCGAAAGCTTCGAGGCCATAAACATTATACCCCTCAATAGCTTTTATTCTCTCTTCCAAGACATGAAATTTTTCCTTTGATTGTGTATCATCCCCAATGTGAGGTTGATGCCAATTCCCATTAGCATCGAAATTGGATACTTGAGGTGCAATATATGGAGTATTTTCCGAGGGTAGAGTGTTTTGGGGTGGTAGATATCCCAGAGGAGATGGAACTTGTGATTGGTTTGGGTTTTGGGGGTTTAAGTGGTTTGGGTTGTTTTCCATGGGGTTGACGACTAAGGGTGGAGTATAACCGGGTGGAAGACCGTACATAGGAAATTGTATAGTTGTTGTACGAGGTTGTTGGATAGTCGGTGTAAAGCCTGGTGGGTGAGAATGAGTTGTTTGTTGTTCTTCATTTACAGCCAGAGGATTCTCATCTATGTTCCCCTTCCTTGACAATGCCTGTATAGCTTCTAAGATTTGATCAACCTTGTTCTTTAATTGGTTGACATACATTCTCATTACCTCTTGATTTTGCTCAAGTTCTTCCATGATCTTTGAGTTTGCATGAGTCCGATAAGGATGTCGGGGAAACAGCTTTATTGATTTTTTCTGTTTTTTTTATAAAAAAAAAATAAAATAAAAAATTTATGAGTATGTATTAAACATGAATGGAATGCAATTATTATCTCTTTTTTATTTGGATGTTGGGGAATCATAAGTCTTGCACGAATTATTAATGAAAGAAGAACATGGGAATCGATAAACAAAACAACAAATCCTTCATTGATGAGAAAAAGCAACATTGCATTAAAAAAACTACATCGATTAGGGTATTTCAATCATCTCTTTCAATAGGACAACCAATCCTCTCCTCCAATTCTTCTACCAAATGCTTGCAATATTCAACGAACTTGTAGACTTTGATTGGAGTATTGAGTGAGTGCATGATTGCATCAATCTCTCTTAAGTGTTTTGGAATTTTTATGATTGCCTGATTAGCTAGCATGGCCAATTTTGAAAAGCAATCTTTCCAATGTTTTCCTTTATCTTCCAATTCTTTATAAATATCTTGGTTCTTCAATTGCCCAAGCAACACCATGAAACGCTCCTCCCAGTATATGGTTTCATCCTTCAAGTCATTATAGATCTTTTCTTGATAATCAATGTAGTTCTTCAACTCACTAGAAGCTTCCATTTCTGCTTTTAGTGCATCTTGGTGTTTTGAGAGTAATTCTTCGATTTCTTCCTTCTGTTGCCTCTCATTCCTTACTTGACCCTCATATTTATCTACCATTTCTTTTAGTTGTTTCTTTAAATCTTCAAACTCCTTTTTTATCTTCTTCTCAGAGCTTGCTGATTTTGTCCACAACTGTTTCCACATATAGGCTTCTTTGATGGTTGCATTCTTTTCTTCATTTCGCACATCTAACTCTTCATTTGCACCTCTTAAACAATCTTGTACGTCAAGTTTATTTCCTTTTTCAATTTTCAACCTCTTGTTGCTTCTTTCAATAAACTGACTTTTACATGTGTTTTCTGATCGTAAGTTCTCGTTCTCTTGGGAGACTTTTTCTAATTTTGCTTGTAGCTCTTTTTTCTCCTCTTCAGATTTTAACAATGATGCTTTGAGATCTTCTATTTCCTCCTTTGTAACAAAGTCAGGTTCAGACATTTCCTGATCATTTGAGGGTGTACTGTGGAAAGGCAATTTGATTTCTTGGACTCTCTTCTTTATCCATTGTTGATAGGGTTCTTTTGTGCTGCAACTTCTACATCCGAGTATTTTTCCTTTTCTAATGATCAACTCCCAAGCTCGACTTATCCTTCTCAACATTGGTGGATCTACTATACCGGTATTGTGCAAAACAAAAGCCTCCAATGACCTATCATCTGGTTTATCCAACATGGGGTAACCAAATTGTCTCAGAGCTACCATTGGATTGTAATTAATACATCATTTCGTTCCCATGAGAGGTCATTTGGAAAATCTCTGCATCGGCATATTACCTCTTCCACCCCTTATTCTCTATAGTACCATGAAATTGTATCCCCAGTAAGGCTAGCTATACTCTGAGCCCATTCACGATTACTCTAAGCCCCAACATGATACCCTTTCTTGAACATGTGAGACACAAACCAAGTATATAACACTGGGACACAACACAAAATTGTTCCCCCCTTCTTCTCATGTCGCATGTGTAGAGAGTAGTATACATCAGCTAGAATCGCGGGAACTGGATTTTGTTTATGTTTGTTAAAAGATAAGAATACATTTATGGCAGCAAAATCTACAAAGTTATCAAGGTTTGGGAATATAACAATACCGTAGATAATGAAGGCCAAAACATCTATAAAAGTACTCCATTCTTCTTTATCGGCTAAATCTTGGCACTTTTGCTCTAGATATTTTCTTGAAAACCCATGAATAGCCCCTTTTTCCTCTTTTGTACTTGCCAACTCTCTTATGTCGATCTTCAATACTTCAGCAATTGTGTCCAACTTTGGTGGTTGCCCAGTATATCGATAAGGATTTCCTCTTTCTAGGGAGTAACCCAATATTCGTTGAAATTCCTCTAATGTTGGGGCCAACTGAAAATCTTGAAAGGTGAAACATCTTAAGAGAGGATCATAATATTGAGCCAATGCTGTGAGGGCACCTGTTTGTACATTTACTGCCAAGAGATTTAGGATCTTCCCATATTTGTGAAAGAAACTATCACGTTTTATAGTTTTCATTTGATTGCTGATGTCTCTTAAACTTTTCAAATCAGGTTGCTTGAACTTTAAAAGTAAGGTTTTCCTTTTTTCCGATCCCATTGTCCACTTAAATAACACGTGACTAAGATTTATATGATTCCCCAAAAATCCTGAAAATTTATGCAAAATGCTATTATGTTTTAGTTTTTTTTTTAGAAAAAAAAAGAAGAAAAAAAATGTCATGAGGTATGAATGAAACTAATATATATATATATATATATATATATATATATATATATATATATATATATATATATATAAACTGTTGAATATATGAAATAATTTATTGGTTTTTTACGGATATTCTTACAATGAAAGAGTCTATTAGCTTATGTAGTGAAATTCTCACATGGGAGGCTCTATGGTTCTAAACACGGTTCCTAGAGCCAATAATCCTATTTTGGAATATTGCCAACAACAATAGGTAAACTATTTGGAGTGACAATAACCTCAATAGGATCAAACTCTAGGTGAGATATTCATGCTAACCAAACAGGATGTACATCCAGAAGGCTACCACTACGCAATCTCGAATCTAAACTTAAGTTTTGTTCAAACCCGGGTATATGGTTTCACTCATAAGTGTGTGTCTTAATAAAAGTGTAGGCATTGAATAAGCATAATTCAATAAATCCATAATACTAACAAAACATATACATATACAAAATAAATAGATAAATTAAATAAAATAAAATAAAAATGATTTACTAGCTTAAAAGAATATTATAATGTTAGCTAATACTTATTAAAAAATAATAAACACATAAAGAAAATGAAAATAAAAAAAATAAACAAATATAGAAAAAGTTAAAAAATAAAATAAAATATTATGCACAATTAATTTGTTAGGCTTGACTCTCTAAATTTCCCCAGTGGAGTCGCCAGCTGTCGTGGCCTAAAGTTTCGAGTTTTTCTCGAATTCAATGGAGTCGCCACCAAAATTTATTTTAAAATAGGGAAAATATTGAGAAACCCTTAAAAATGTAAAAAATAAAAAATGGTCTTTTGAAACCAAATTTTTGAGTTCGGGAGTCGATTATGCGTAGGGAAGGTATTAGCACCCTACGACATCCGCTAAAAAACGGTTACCTATAATTAATTATGCAAAATTATATCAACTTAAACTATATTTGTTTTTCTTTATTATTAAATATGGATATAAAATTATTTTTTATAAATATGATTTTCTTGAAATAAAAGCATGTTAAAAGAATTAAAAAAAAAGTTTTTTTATTATTGTGCTTGACACGAGTGTGATCTTGCTCCTATATCTCCCGGTGGGATGGAGAAATCAAAGCTACGTAGTTCTTGGTAGAAAATGTTGATGTGTTGATTCCTTTTAAATAAATTGTATTTTGTTATTTTTTTAAAAAAATTAATTTTGACAAACATAAAGAAATGGACTTGCTTGATTTGAATAATTATCTTAAAATATGAATTTTAAGACGATCGAATTGTACAACTCGTGTCTCAAAATTCAAGTAGTAAAAAGATGTCACATCTAATTTAATCCTCTTAAGAATATTTTATTTTATTTTTAAGTTTCAAAACCAACAAATAGTATAATTTGTGTCTTAACAACTCCAAGATAAAAAAAAAATATAATTAATTAAATTTAAAAAAAAATGATTTTAGATCCATTTATTTATAAAAATAAATTTTAGAGTTATCAAAATATATAATTTGTATTATGTAACTCTGGGATTAAAATATCATTTTTTATTAACTTTAAATAATTTTTATGATTAAATTGTTTATGATTTTTTTAATTTATTAATTTATTTGTGATTATAAGATTTAGAACCATCAAATTATCACAATTTATGTTCTAATAACTCAAAAATTAAAAAGATGTCACATCTAGTTAATTTTTAATGAAATATTTATTTGTTTTTAAATTTAATTATATAATTTTTTAGAAAGAAAAAAAATAATACGAAATATTAAATAAGTTTAAATGATTTTTTTAAAAATAAAATTAGTAATAAACACAGAAATAAAATAAAAAAAAAAATAAAAAAATAACAAATAAAAAATAAAAAAAATATAGACTTGTAACTTAATATATTAAATAGAAAAAAAATAACATTTTAATACTAATTATAAATGTAATCATCTTTTAAACTATTATTTGTAATTTAATAAATGAGAAAAATAAAAATAAAAATAAAAATAAAAATTCATTTCTAAATTAAATAACAGAAACCAAAACAAAAAAAAACTACCATAATTTAAAATAAATGACATTTATCACCATTTAATTATATTCATCATTAAAATATAGTTATTATAATTAAATGAAATGAATACCAAGAAAATAGAGAATCTAACAAAATGCAATAGTATCAACAGAATGGAATGCAAAAACACAGACAGTTGGCGTTCGGAGATGCAATAGTATCAACAGAATGGAATGCAAAAACACAAACAGTTGGCGTGCGGAAATGCAATATATCAACATAATGGAATACAAAAACACAAACAGTTGGCGTGCGTTATATGCGTGTGTATAGCGTACGAGGCAGCATAAACAAGATTCAAAATGCACAGCCAGAAACAGATTTGACACAAAACTAGTTCTAACCACAGATTAAAAATCTCAACTAAAACTCCATTTATAAGTATTAAAATAGAAATTTCACTTTTCAATAATATACAGAGCAAACTTAATAAATGAGAAAATACCCTTTTCCGGCGCGGTGGTGGCCATTATCGTCGGCTGTTGGTTATTGTTGGTGATTGAGTATGTCTAAGGTTAAGGTTATGGATTGGGAAGAAATAGGATAGCAGATTCTTCTTGTGTTACTCTATTTATATGGTTGTTAAGAAACAAGTAACAGAAAGAAATAAAAATTCTCAATTTTATCTTGTGATTTATTTTTCTCCTCCTCCCTTTCTCTCCCTCTACTGACTGAATTTTCGTTTCAATATATAGACAAAAACAAGCAACGATTGTGTTCATTGTATAAAGTTAAGCTCTGGATCTTACACTGTTTTTACAGCATTATCAAGCAACCTCATACACTTAAGGAAAAGAAGGATTAGTCTTTTTGATTGAGTACTCAAATAGCTAAATTAATACCATAAATGAATAGATGAGTGTGGGGAAAGGAAATGAGGAAGCAACAAAACATGGAGAGGGATGCACGCTGAAGCAGAGAACTTGCACGCTGAAGCAGAGGAATAGAGAGAGGAAAATCAGGGAATAGAACTAATAAAGTAACCTTTCTTTTTTTTTCCTTGGTTTATATTTATTTATTTATTTATTTATTTTAAATGTAATGTAATAAAACCAATACAAATTTTATAATTTTTAGATAAACATTTATTTAAATTATTTTTATTTTGTAGGACAAAATTGAGGTACTACAGACAAAAAGATGTATTTTTTGAGATCTACCGTATTGGAAAGATAATCTTTTGAGACATAATCTCGATGTTATGCATAATGACAACGATAGAAAAGACATAGGTATACATTGAGTTTAATTTAAATTCCTCTTCTTTTTGATTATATTTATATGATTAAATTGATATTCACCATATATATGGTCATCGATCAGAGCATTTTTAACTACATGAAAATCATCTGTTTATATACATTCAAATTTCCCATTATGGTTTCAACAACAAGTACATCTCGAAGAACAAACTCCTATCAACATCCACTTGAGGCACTTATCTATGGGCCCAAGTAGAAGTTTCAAAGAATGGCAAACCTATTACGTCAATGGATACAAATTTCACACTGAATCTTGGACCGAAGGAAAAGAAACAATTAATAGTGGAGTTTGTATGAAAAGTGTGTCTGATAGTGGTGTAGTAGAAGGTTTCTACGGCATAATTGAGAATATTTACGAAATTGACTATACGTTCCTAGATTATGTGAAAAAAGTGGTGTTGTTTTACTGTAAGTGGTTTGATCCATCTAGTAGAGGAACGATGATCAATTTGACATCCAATACTGTAGACATTCGTATGAGCAAAAAATATCAACGTTTTGATCCATTTGCCCTGGCCCGTAATGTAAGACAAGTGTATTATGTTCCTTATCCATCAACTGTCAGAAGCAAACAAGGTTGGTGTGCTGCAATTAAAACAAGACCAACGAGTGGAATAGAAGAAGTTGAAGCAGGTCAAAATGAAGAAGTTGCATATCAAATGGATGAAATGTCAAATTTGGATAATGTGATTGGAGATGGGACTATTAGTCAACTTTGTCATGAGTCAAACATTGGAGAAAAAGTTGATGAACAAGAAATAGATGAATTAGAGAATGATGAAGGCATCGACTTAATTCACTCATCAAATGACGACGCCGATGATGACGATGACGAAGACAATTAATTAATTACGCATTATATGTGTGTGTATATATTGTAATGTGAAATATGAATGACACTTTATATATATATATATATATATATATATATATATATATATATATATATATATATATTTATAATTTATATATATTTCTTTATTTATGCGAGTGTTATAATTTATTTATGCATATTTCATTATTAATTTATGTTAATTGTATATACACACATATATATTATATATATGTATGGATATGGATATATATATAGACATGACTTCAGTGTCGAGAGTAAGAGGATCAGGAGGATTGAAAGGATAAGGAGGAACGGGAACGGTGGGAATACGAGGAATATCCAAAACATCACGTGGTAAGAAAAAAGTTGCTAAACCACGTGTTGTTAATGACTCATCTCTCATGCCGATGCCGACCATTGGTACTAGTGGTGGAGCTATTCCTCTATATCCTGAGGTCCCTGTAGAGCCTTATACCATAGACGAAATAATGGAACCCGGATGTGTTGATTGCTACAACCGCATTGTCATCATTCCATAAGGAGATGGGTATGTAAACTATGATTGTTAAATTATGATTGTTAAATATTTCATTATTGCATGTTACATTATTTTGATTAATTCATTTTTATATTTAATTTGCATGTAAACTTTGAAGATATCTTCCTTTTAAATCATCTGCAAAGGCAATTGCTGAAGTCATACAAGAGAAATATAAAAAATCATGGTTTTCTTGGGGTGAGATAAAAGAGGATAAGACACCTCAATTTAGCGAAGTTGATCAATTATTACATTGTTCCAAAGTAAGTGATTAGATTAATTTATTTAATGACTAATTATACATTTGATTGCTTAATTGAATTATATTTTTAATATTTTTTAAATTTAAACAAACAACAGACTAAATGTACTAGGAAAAGAGAGCATGATGTTGCAGTTTTGCCTTCTTTTGACCATCGCTTTTCCAAGCGTCTCTCATCTATGTTGGCTTATGCACGTAATAAGGGCGAGGAAAAACGTCCTAATTGGATTGGTGAAAATGTTTGGAGTGCTTTGTGGAGGAAATGGAACACAAATGCTTACAAACAGAAGAGAGAAATAGCAAAGATTTATAGAGCATCTGAGAAGGATACCAGTACTCATAAGGGAGGTTCCATGTCTACTGGAGAAATTAAATATTATATGGTAATTACTATTTATAATATATATCTATTAATTTAAATTCACTTAATCATCACATTTCACCAACTTATAAACTTGACATTAATTTAATATTTTAGGAAAAGCAACTTGGAAGGGAGGTCACTCAGGCAGAGATACATCACTATCTTCATGTTAATCCTGAAACAAATGAGTATACTGATGGATTATCAAAAGTGATTCAGGTAATTATTATATATTAATTAGACCTCTAAATTATTATATATTAATTATTAACTATTTTAATTTTTAGTTTATTTATTTATTTTTTATATAGGAACAACTTCAACGAGTCATGAAAGAATGGGATGATCATCAAGCTACTCTTCCTCCTGCTCAGCGAGCTGGTCCAGTGCAGCGGAAACAATATGAGACTGCAAGTTTTATGAACATCAGTGGTGGCAAGTACAAAGGGCGTATGCTGGATGCCGGTGGTTTATCATCAACCTTTGTGAAAGGTCCAACCGGCTATATTCAGACTGAGATGTCTTCTTCTTATGCTAGTACGGATCGATCTCATCGTCCGTCGATAGATAATCTTGACCAGTTAAATAAGCAATGGGTAAGTGAGCAAGAAGAAAAGATACAACAGCTGATACAAGCAGTAATTGATAAATTGAATGAGGAATGGAAACAAAAGTTTCAAGAGCAGCAGCAACAACAATTTCAACAGCAACAATTTTCATTTTCTCCTGTGTTTCATTAGTAGTTCCCGCTCGGCCTCAATACTTGCATCAACAACCACTATTCCAGCAACAACAAAATTACTCTCAATACTCCCAGCAGCAACAACCACCTCTAAATTTCCAACAACAACACTAGGATCCTCCGAACTCTGCCTTCCAGCAACAACAACAGTCAATGTTTCAGCAACAACAATATTTTCATAATTATCAGTATGTTCCGACATCTTCACATCAACTTCCTCAACCTCAACCAGATCATCAAACTGCATACCGACCAAATATGCCAACAGCTGGCTTGATCAGACCAGATTTAAATCAACCTCAACCAGCTAGGGCTCCTCATTCGATTAGTGGTGGTGCAATTGAAGATGAAATCCAATTTCAAACCATGATGTCTCCTCCAACACAAATTAATAATACTTTTGAGGGATTTTTGTCGTCGGGTAACATTGCAGGAAATAATGATGGTAGGAGTGGAGCTGATCAGAGGAATTATTTTGAGGATTGATGTAATTTGAATAATTTCATAATTTTATTTTTGGGTTGTATGAACACATATTTATCTTGTCCTAGTTAATTATTGTGTGTTTAATTTTAGGTTTGTAAGACATTATTTATTAATTTTGGAATGTTTTATTTGGTTTGGGAGTAATTACTTTAATTATTATTAATATTATATTTTTATATATAATAGTTATTTTATTTTTAAATTTAATTTTAATTTAATTTTAATTTTAATTTTATTTTAATTTAAATTAATCTTTAATTATAATTATAATTTAAATATTATATTTTAAATTTAATTTAAATAATAATTAAATTGTAATATTATATTTTTAATTTATATTCAAACTAGTTTATTATATATTAAATTTAATTTATATTGATATTATATTTTAAATTTAATTTAATTATAATACTGTAATTTAAATTTAAATTTAAATTTTAAATTTATATTTATATTAATTTATTATATATAATATTATAATAAAGTATTAATTTCGAATTTAAAAAATTAATTTTTTAATATAGTTAATATTTTGTGGCGGCCTAACCCACACAAAATATTTATTTTTTAATCTGGAACATCCTTTGTGGCGGTCTAAACCCTCACAAAGGGAAGCATTTGTGGCGGTCTGAGCCTTCACAAAGGCTTAATTTTTTAAAATCAGCTTGTCTTTTGTGGCGGCCTGTGCCCTCACAAAGTGAGACATTTGTGGCAGTCTATGCCCTCACAAAGGCAGACGTTTGTGACGGCATTTGCCCTCATAAAGGATAACGTGCATTTCACACTTTATGGCCGTTTTGACCGCCACAAAGATTTGTGATCACTTTATGTGTGGCTGCCTAAAGCCGCCACAAAAATCCCCCTTTGTGGCTGTTTTTTCCCCTTTGTGAGGGCTTTTGGCCCTCACAAAATCCATGATTTCTTGTTGTGGATATAGAGAAGTAGCTTGTTTGTATGGGAATAACGTTTTGTTTTGTTTAGTCGTGTGTGGTTTGATGTTTTGACAATGGCGGAGTTTCAAAGTATTATTTTTTATGATGCACTTGAGCATACTAGACAATTTAAAGATATCTTTCGTGGAGAAACTTTTGCCATTGTTATCCTTGAAAATTTTCATTATTTTACCAACTCAAATTTACATTTTTTTTAACATTCAAAGATTTTCGAACCAAACAATCCAAGTTTTCCAATACATAAAAGATTTTCGAAAACTACCGCCAACTTTTTATATGATTTCCGATACATAATTCTTAAACCTGAAAACTCTAAAAAGAATCCTATACAGAAGGTTGAAAATGTAACTGCTGGAAAAAGTTTTCCGGTAAACTCTTCAGGTTTCTGGTACACTTTCTTTTTAAAATTATTTATTTATATAAATTTTAAAATATATGGATAAACCACTACTAATATGTGATAAAACATATGTTGATACGACCAATATTTTTTATACAGATTAAATATGAATAATTATAATTAATATTAATATTATAAAAATCTCTTATTGTGATTAATTATTATAATTTATTTCATATTTTACTTTAGATAATTGATACACGGGAAACTATTGTGAATTGGATTAGGAAACTTGATATAAAAAAATAAAGTGATAGTTATCATTACTAGATCAGATAAAGAGACAACAAAGAGGGAGAGAGAGAGAGAGAGAGAGAGAGGAGAAATAAATTAATATTAGGTTGTGACAAAGGAGGAAAACACAAACGTGTTGATAGTTTAACTCTAAGTTCAACAAAAAATTGTGGTTGTCCTTTCAAACTTAGATCAAAACCATTAAAGATGGTTTATGATGGACAATTAAAGTAATTTGTGGAGTTCACAACCATGAATTGCATGATATTTTAGAAGGACATGCATTTGTGGGATATTTAGATGAATAAGTTAAAAAAAAACATGTTCATGACGTAACAAAATATAATATTTCACTGAGGTACATATTATTCTCATTGCATTATTGAGATAAGAACAATGTTACTCAGATATCACAAATATATAAACAGAGGAGTATCATTCGATTGTATATGAGATGACATAGGACAAAGATGCAACATTTATTCAAGTTAATTGAAGATACAAAATATGTGGTTGGAATAGAAAGCGGGAAGACTCAGATGTTATGAGAGATATTTTTTAGGCTCATCTAGATTCAATGAAGTTGTCGAACTTTTTTCCTATCGTCTTGATTATGGACAACACCTACAAAACCAATAAATACAAAATATCGTCAACTAAAATTGTTGGTATAACATCACTAGATTTGACATTTGTAGTTAGATTTGCTTATTTAAAATGTGAGCGTGAAGAAAATTTTTGTTGGACATTAGAGAGCTTAAGAGAACTGTTTGTTACACAAAATAATTTTCCTCATGTAATTGTGACAGACAAATATCTTGTTTTCATGAAAGTATTTGGTATTGTACTTCCACATTTTGTTAATTTGCTTTTTAGGTTTCATATAAAAAAAACTTTTGGAGCAAAATGCAAGCAATATATCTTAAAGAATAGACAAGAGTAAGTATTAAATATGTGGAAAAACATTACGTATTGTAGTGATGAAAAAAAGCATATCACGCTCTTGTACTTGTTTGAGCAATCATGTGTCGATAATAAAGTGTTTGTTGATTATGTGAAAGAAACTTGGTTGACTCCTCATAAGTAAAAGTTTGTTGAAGCATGGACAAATTGAGCGATGCATTTGGGGAACACAATGACTAACAAATATGTCATTTCACTATAAAACTTTGAATTTGTAATTTTACTAAATATTGTTGGATTGCTCCATAGTGACAATTTATATTTAATGATAGGGTTTAGTCTACTCGTTGGAAATTGAAGTTAATGTTGGAACATGGGTGACAAGTGTAAATGTTGGGAGGTTGTGAACAACATGATAAGGTTGCAACTTGAAAAAATCAGGGGGGGGGGGTTTCAGAAAAGTTTCTATAATAAAGAGCTTGAACATCAACAATCCATTTTATCATAGATTGAATACATTTGTATCAAGAGAAGCTCAAAGACGCATTGCTAAAGAATCCGAGAAAGTTGAGTGGGTGGGTATCGATAAATTTGTATGTGGGTATTATCTCAAAAGAACATATGAGTTATCTTACGTTTGTGAATTGGCATAATATAAATTGACGGGTGAATCAATTCCTCTATATTTAGTGGATATTCAATGGAGAAAATTAAGCATGGAATGTGAACTCACCCAAGACATAGAAGATGGATTAGAGTTGGATATGTCTACTGAGATGAATTCCTTGAGGAAACGCTTTCGATCACTTGACGTTATAGGGAAAAGAGAGTTGAAGAGTAAGGTGCGCGAACTGAAGTAGCTAAAATATCACTAGAAGGGGGTTGAATAGAGATACTGGATTTTATAAAACTTCCTTTGAATATGTATCCTCTACTAGAGGATGAAGATCAGAGTATGGTAATTTAAACACTTTAATAAACAGTTAAATATAGAGAAGAGAGTATAGAGAATGACACACCAAGATTTATACTAGTTCCCCAAATGAATGCTACGTCTAGTTCTGACAAACTTGTGAGTTTTTACTAAGGCTCAAATTGGCTTATCCTCTTTACGGACCTCTTTTCAAAGTGTATGTTCCTAGCCTCACCAGGCTTACAATTTCTTTTCATTTCTAATTACAAATGTTGTCAAGTGTAGAACAACTTGGAGATTTGCAGAATAAAAGATTGTTGATGAAAGCATGCTCTTTCTCTTTACATTAACTTTCTAATATGATATTCTAAGAGATATAGTTTAAGACAATATAAAATATAAAGAGAGAATGAGATTGATCTTCTTAGCTTTGAGAAATATATTCTTAGTAAGTAGTTGTTGTGTTTTGAGCTAAAGAGATCACTTCCTTATATAGAGTTCATGAATCTCTTTCCATGAACAAAAGGACTTAGATGACGGTTGGACCCTTGAGCAAATGTCCAAGGTTCTTGGTATGATTTATAATATTGCCATTCAGTTGTCTTTGACAATATGACCCATGAGGATGAGTTTTTAGTTCATCCTCAGTTTGGAGGTTCAACCTCCCTTGAAAGTCATACATGAGTTGTCTTTGTCTATTATGCTTTTTCAGGCTTTTAGGGTCTGTCTTTTAAGGTTAGGTGACACCTTTTTTCTTTTTGACTTTTCCCTAGGAAAAAGGATGAATATTCAACTGCTTATCATCCTCTAATCATTAGCTTCTGACTCGTATCCTCTTATTCTTGAATTGTTTCGATCATAACTGTTTTATCTTCTTCTTATTTTGACAAGGATTCATTTCTTCTGTGGAAATGTATATTCATTAAATGGTTCATCCTCTTTGGTGATTCATCCTCTTGAATGTATATCCTCCAATTTACACAACATGTTGAATTAAATCAACTTCTTCTTCTTTTTTTATCAAGATGATGGGGAACCTGTTTCTTGATTTGAATACACTCAAGAAGACATATTAGACATTTAACATAATGATTTAAATAATTTTGTTATCATTAAAATTATTTAAGAGAGATTTTGTATCAACGTTAACTTTATTTTCAAACTACAAGTTCAATGTGTCCACTACCTGAAAAAGTTAAAACCAAATGACAGGTGAAAAAGAGTAAGCATAAGAAGTCTGATGGATATGATGTATATTGAGACCATTCTTACTTTGAACATGTTAATGCAATATATTGTGAAGATTCTAGTTCCCAACCATGTATATCATCAAAGAAGAGACATTTTTATTCATCAAAGAGACAACTCTCTCAATCCTCAACACATTTGTTCTTGAGAAAATTTTCTGATGTTATTCAATCATACATTGATGACATAATTAATGTAATAACATATGAAAATGGTGGTTATCGCGTTATTGCATCATTTCTCGTACACAGTGAAGAGTTTTGGTCTTTGGATCGCCATAGTTTGGACTAGAAGATTGTTTCTCATAAAAGTTCACATGATAGATTGTTCCCAAGACACATTAGAGAAGTCAGAGATTCTTTAAATATAACAAACTTTGGTATTCAACCTCTAGATAAATGGATGTCTATACCTCATATGGTTATGTGATAGCAACAACATATAATATTATTCTAGTCACGTTTGGTCATACATTTTCTATGACTTTCTTTCCTATGAGGAGTTCACATTCAAGATCGACAACAAATGATTGTATTATATGTATTGGTTTTGTCGAAGCAAGTCATTTGGTTCCAGTAAAATGATACTATTTTTTAAGTAATACTTTTTTTTTTTTAAAATGATAAAATTATTCATTATTTTAATCTATTTTGTAGTTAAAGATGAAAGATAGATTTCCAATGTCAGACATTGCACTTAGTTGAAACAAATATCACACTGATGCGACAACTTTTCGGGCGATAGCATATACATGACCTCTACAATAATTGGGGTATTTATTAGGTTGTACGACATGTGTTACACAAGATCCACCAAAAGAACCCGTAGATGTCTTGTTATTAGATGAAAATTGATTTTTCATAAACTACAATACTTTAAAACTTATAAAAAAAATCACTTGTTATTAGTTCTTGTTAGTTACTACTTTTTGTTATACTTCATCTTGTATTTTATTGTATTTTATTTAGTTGTTATGTTACATTGTTAATCACAAATAATATAAAGTTAATGATATAACCATAATGTAAAGTAATGAAATAACATTAAAAACTACAAAAAAAAAAAAAAAAAAAACGATGTTCATCATAAATAAAAGTAAACAACTATTAACTTATGACTCATTAAATATAAAACTCTATAAATGTAACTATACATGTCGTCATCTGGATCAGCACCATGAACCTCCAACCCCCGCTGTATAAATAAATTATCAAGTTGATGATATTTAAAGATTTAAAAAAGGTCGCGTAAACTTTCGTTCCAGTTAAAAAATGATGATTAACATTAATAACATAAATATTTAAAACGAAAGTTTCAATAAATTTTTTATAAATATCAAAAATATAAATTTAATATATTTGTAAAAAAGAAAATATATTTGACTCTTATTTATTTGTTTATTTATTATTTTCTGTCTCAAATATATGTAAAAGTAAATTAAAAAAAAATTAATATATTTAATTCAAATTTCAAACCTATTACATCCATTTCTTTTGCACTTGAGCAAATGTTTAATATATTTATATGTACTTTTCTTAGAGGCTACAAGAAGCTTACAAGTACAACACTCACATAAATTGAGAATAAACTTATGGGAAGGAGGATTATGTTCTTAATTAATACACCGCAAAAAGATTATGCGTCCGTCCATATAATAAATCATAATTTAAGGATCTACTCTCTAACGATAATAATTTATGTATATATCTGATTTTCATATATTTATTTAATATTTTATTTTATTTATATTTTGTTTTTCTATCACATTGTGAATCTATTAAATATGTAACATCGGTTTTTTTATCTCTTTTTCTCGCAAGTGTGTATACAACAACGACCAAACATTTTTCTTTTTCAAATCTTAAGCCTTAATGTCATACTCATTGTAATTTTGAAAGGAAGATACCGACAAAGATATGAAGATATTCGCACATTCCAATTTGCAGCAATAATTGGTAATTAATACTAGTAGACCACAAGATGGTACAACTCATAGTTGATTATTTGGAGGGATTCGCATAGAAAAGTCAATTGAAGATGATATCGGCTTGGAATGGGACTCATGGCCTCAACTTGTCAATCTTAATATTAATACAATACACTGTCCTCTTAGACGGTTTTGAAAATGGAGGGTTTTGAAAATCATAATATTAATTGATGTTATTATTAATTGATGTTTGATCTCTCTATTATTATCAATTTACACAATTAGTTTTTTTTATTTGAAAATCGATAGTTTTAGTCTCTTAGTTAAATTTTTAATTAAAATATGACGATTTAATATATTTTAAATGACGTGATATATAATTCTATAATATAGAACCATCTAAATGCATTAATTATTCATGTCATTAATTAAATTAAAAATATGAAGAAAAAAATTAAAGTTTTTGTTAAGTTTTTACGGCGTTTTATTCCAATTTAATGAGTGTTAATCATTCTACTTTATCGTATCATATGTCACGTTATTTAAAATATATCATGTCATCATTTTCTAGTTAAAAAATCAGATTGAGCGACCAATGTTATCGACTTTTAAAATAGGGGGATCAATTTTGTGATTCAGTAAAAATAGGGAAACTAAAACTGCAATTAAACATTTTTTTAATGTAAGAAAATAAAAAATTGTAATGAAGTAGGATTTTGAAGTGTTTTCATAATTTTTTCAAATTTATTCTATGTTGTTATTGTCGAGACAAAAACTCTCTTAAATAATTTTAGTGATAAAAAAATTATTTAAATGATTATGATTATGTTAAATGTCTCATCTATGCTCTTGAATCTATTCAAATTAAGAAATATGTTCCTCACCATCTTGATAAAAAGAAGAAGTTGATTTAATTCAACATGTTGCATAAACCTATGGATAGACATTTAAGATGATGAATCGCCAAAAAGGATAAACCATTTAATGAATATACAGTATCACAAAATAAATGAATCCTTGTCAAAATAAGAAGATAAAATTAAGCACAAACAGTTATGAGTGAAACAATTCAAGAATAAGAGGATACAAGTCAAAAGTTAACGATAAGAGGATGATAAGTAGCTGAATATTCACCCTCCTACCTAGGGAAAAGTCAAAAAGAAAAAGGTGTCACCTAACCTAAAAAGACATACCCTAAAAGACTGGAAAAAGCAAACTAGACAATTACAACTCAAGTACGACTTTGAAGGGAGGTTGAACCTCCAATCAGAGGATGAACTGCAAACACATCCTCCTGAGGTCATAGTGTCAAGGAAAATTGGATGGCATTATTGTAAATTAGACCAAGAACCTTGGACATTTGCTCAATGGTACAATGGTCATCAAAGTCTTTTTGTTCATGGTAGAGGTTCATGAACTCTATATAAGGAAGTGATCGCTTCAGCTCAAAATACAACAACTATTTACTATGAATATATTTCTCAAAGCTAAGAAGATCAATCCCATAATCTCTTTACACTTTTTATAGTCTTAAACTATATCTTTTAGAATATCATCTTAGAAAATTATTGTAAAGAGAAATATCATACTTTTATCATCAATCTTTTATTCTATAAATCTCCAAGTTGGTCTTCACTTGGCTACGTTTGTAATCAGAAATGAAAATAAATTGTAAGCCTGGTGAGACTAGGAACATACACTTTGAAAAGAGGTCCGAAAAGAGGATAGTCCAGTTTGAGCCTTAGTAAAAACTCACAAGTTGGTGAGGACTGGACGTAGTCTTAATTGGGTGAACCAATATAAATCTTAATATGTCATTTTTTATACTTTATTCTTTATATTTAACTGTTTATTAAAGTTTTTAAATTACCGTACTTTGATCTTCATCCTCTCGTAAAGGATACATATTCAAAGGAAAATTTAAAAACTCCAATATCTCTATTGAACCCCATTCTAGTGATATTTTAGCTACTTCAATTGGCATCAGAGCAAGGTTCTCTTGAAAACCACACCTAACAATGTAAGAGAAAAATATCAGGAAAAAGAAAAAATATCAAAAGCTAAGCATATACTAGAAGGAGGATCATCTAGTCGACCTCCTTACCTTGATGGCACATAGTACTATTATTGGAAATGAAAAATGAGTTTGTTTCTTATATCACAAGATAACAACATGTGGTCTGTGATTGAAAATGGGAATCACATCATCAGAGTCAATAGTGCAAATTCAACCTTTAACGAAAAACCTCAAGCACAATGGATTGTTGATGAAAATGCTAAGGTACTCCTAAACTCTAAACCTCATTTATTTCTAACGTGTGCTTTGAGCAGGGAAGAATATCAAAGAGTTAAAGAATGCAATAGTGCTAAAAAGCTTTGGAACACCTTGAAGATCCATGATAAAAGATCAAATCATGCAAAGGAAGCAAGGATTGACATGGGAGTACGAGAATTTGAATTATTTGAAATGAAGGAGGAAGAAACAATTGACGACATGTTCTCAAGACACTTTACCTATACTCAATGCATAACACACGTATGAATCGTTCATACCTTATCGTTTGAATTGCAAATATCATATACTTATTCTCCCTCTTTACCTACCTTCAAGATTGGACTTATTACGTTCATGTCGATCTACGCATTAGTAAACAATCCGAAGATGATCACTTTCATTTTTGTCAATATATGCATCGATAACCAATCCGAAGACAATCATTTTCGTTTTTGTAGATCTACACATCGGTAACCAATCCGAAGATGATCATTTTTAATTTCTATAGATCCACGCATCGGTAACCAATCCAAAGACGATCACTTTCATTTCTATAGATCTATGCATCGGTAACCAATCCAAAGACGATCATTTTTTTCTATAGATCTACGCATCAATAACCAATCTGAAGACGATCATTTTTAATTTCTATAGATCTACCCATCGGTAACTAATCCGAAGACGATCATTTTCAATTTCTATAGATCCATGGATCGGTAACCAACCCGAAGACGATCACCTCTATTTATGTCGATCTACGCATCGATAACTAATCCAAAGAAGATCAGTTTTATTTATGTCGATCTACACATCGGTAATTAATCTGAAGGCGGTCATTTTGCACATCTAAAAAATTTGCATCATTCTCACTTTAACAATTCAAATGCACCTTAATACATGTGTTTGTTAATGGACAAAATTTAGGTCCTTATATTTACTTATCTTTTACCTGATAACATGAAAACGAATACCATTGTTATTCATATTTTCTTATTTTTCAAGTAAAATATAATTAAATGGGGGCAGCTGTAGTACCCCAATTTTATCCATTTTGATTAAAAATAAATCAAGAAAAGGAAATATGTATTTTAAAAAGAAAATAAAAATAATTACAATAAATATTTTGATTATGTCTCATAAATTTACAATTTCAAATTTAATTACAATTCTAAAATCAAATCAAATTACAAATTAAAAATAAAACCAAATTAAATTACAAAAAAGTTCAAATCAAGCCACTTGTTTCCTTTGTTCTCTAGTGTTGCCTTGCTCACGGCCAAACCCTGCTATGTTGATGTTGATTGCCATTGATGCACAAGCAATGATCACTGATACATTTGTACCTGTTTTAACTAATTGGAGAAACAAAAAATAACTTTTTTTTTACTAGTCAGCCTTACCACACATGATAAGAACAAAGAGACAAATTTTTGAGTTTAAAAAACAGAAACTAAATGACAAATAAAAGCTCAGCAAATATTCAAATAAAAACATAATAAGCTAAACTTATGAAGGTATCAGAGATGTAGAAAAATGCAGATGATGAGCAAAGAAATTAAAACATCAAACAAGGATTTGGAAAGCTCAAACTCAAACAGTGGCACAGATAAGAAAACAACTAAACATATAAAAGACTATATAAATACCTCTTCTTTAAGTTTGATACAAAGAAGAGAAAAAAAGGGTTAGAGAGGAGATCGGTAAAAAAAAAAAAAAGAGTTTTTAGTTTGAATGTTTTGAAACATGAGATGATTGATAGGAAAATATACTAATACTCATCAGAAGAGCAAACATTACAGTTAACAAAATATCCAATTTGTGTGTAAAAACGAAAAAAATAGACAAAAGGAGAAAAACTAAACCTTCAAATTGTCACCATCGTCATTGGAACCGGTGCCTTTTGGAGCGACCACACCTTCCTCCTTGGTCTCTTCTCCTTCTCGCGGCCTCTCGGTATATTTCTGTCTCTTTCTCCTTCTTTCTTTGTTGCTTCTATCTCTCCAATGCTCTACTTGTGTTTTATGTAAAAACAAACAGCGGCCGCCCTCCCCTTCTCTATAGCTAGTTTTTTTTTTTTTTTTTT
>JBBPBR010000008.1:45961982-45975829 GCA_037974775.1 Cicer pinnatifidum | reverse complement strand
AAACTCTCTTTATTTTATTTATTTATGTATTTATTTATTTATTTTATTCTATGTATTTATTCATTTATTCATTTATTCATTCATTTATTTATTTTAATGAACTAATTTAAAATCGACTTATTTATTAGATGTAACTCTTTTTAATCTTTGAGTTGTTAGGACACAAGTGGTACAACTTGATAGTTCTAGAACTCTATTTATTTATTTATGTATTTATTTATTTATTTATTTTATTTATGTATTCATTTATTTATTTATTCATTCACTTATTTATTTTAATTAACTAATCTAAAATCGACTTATTTATTAGATGTAACTCTTTGTAATCTTTGAGTTGTTAGGACGCAAGTAGTACAACTTGATAGTTCTAAAACCTGATCGTCTTAAAACTCATATTTTAAAATATTTACTCAAATCAAATTCTTTTATTTTTTTTTCTATTTTGTCAAAATATTTTTTATCACAAAAAAATTTTTCTTTAAAACACACTCAACACATCCGCATTTTTTTTAACCAAGAACTACATAGCTTTAATTTCTCAATCGCACCAGGAGATACGTAGGAGCAAGATCACATTTTTCTCAAGCACATAAATAATTTTCTTTTTTTGTCTTTTATTTGTTAAGTATATATTTATTTCAAAATCATATTTTAAATATAGTAATAATTGTTATTCATATTTAATAATAAATAAAAATAAATATACTTAAGTTAAAATTAATCTTGCACAATTAATTATAGGTAACCGTTTTTAACGGATGTCGTAGGGTGCTAATACCTTTCCTACGCATAATTGACTTCGAACTCAAATTTGTTTTCAAAGACCATTTTTTTTCTATTTTTAAGGGTTTCCCAATATTTTTCCTATTTTAAAATAAATTTTGGTGGCGACTCCATTGAATTCAAGAAACACTCGAAATTTTAGGCCGCGACAGCTGACGACTCCACTAGGAACATTTTAGAGAGTCAAGTCTAATAAATTAATTGTGCATAATTTTTAACTTTTTATTTTTATTTTTGTTTGTTTTTTATTTTCTTTTATTTTATGCATTTATTATTTCTTAATAAGAATTAGTTGGCATTATAATATTTTTTAAGTTTGTAGATTATTCTTATTTATTTATTTATTCATTTATTTATATACTTATTTATTCATTTATTTATTTATTAATCTATTTATTTATTATGTATATATGTTTTATTATCATTATGGAGTTATTGAATTATAATTATTCCACACCCTACACTTTTACTAAGACACACACTTATAAGTGGAACCTTACACTCAGGTTTGAACAAAATTTAAGTTTAGTTTCGAGGTTGTGTAGTGGTAGCCTTCTGGTTGTACATCCTGTTTGGTTCGCATGAAAATCTCACCTAGAGTTTGATCTTATTGAGGGCATTGTCACTCCAAATAGTTTACCTATTGTTGTTGACAATATTCCAAAATGAGATTATTGGCTATAGGAACCGTGTTTAGAACTATAGAGCAACCCTTGTGAGAATTTCACTGCATAAGCCAATAGACCTTTTCATCATAAGAATATTTATATAAGTAAAAATACCTCATACATTCATTCAAAATGTTATATATTCACAATTGTCATTCTACATAATTGCATTCATATCTCATGACATTGTTTCTTTTCAAAATAAATCGGCATTTTGCATTAATTTTCAGGATTGTTGGGGAATCATAAGAATCTTAGTCACGTGTTAAATTAAAGTAGACAATAGGATCAGAAAAAAAAAAACTTTACTTTTAAAGTTCAAGCAACCTGATTTGAAAAGTTTAAGAGACATCAACAATCAAATGGAAACTATACAACGCGATAGTTTCTTTCTCAAATATGGGAAGATCCTAAATCTCTTGGCAGTAAATGTGCAAACAGGGGCCCTCACGGCTTTGGCGCAGTATTACGACCCTCTCTTAAGATGTTTCACCTTTCAAGACTTTCAGTTGGCCCCGACATTAGAGGAATTTGAACGAATATTGGGTTACCCCCTAGAGAAAGGAAATCCTTATCGATATACTGGACAACCACCGAGTTTGGATGCAATATCTGAAGTATTGAAAATCAACATAAGAGAGTTGGCTAGTATGAAAGAGGAAAAAGGAGTCGTTCATGGCTTTTCAAGAAAATATGCAGAGCAAAAGTGACATGATTTAGCCGCTAAAAAAGAATGGAGTACATTTATAGATGTTTTGGCTCTGATTATCTATGGTATTGTTTTATTCTCAAACCATGATAATTTTGTAGATTTTGCTGCCATCAATGTCTTCTTAGCTTTTAACAAATATAATCAAAATCCAGTTCCCGCGATTCTTGCTGATGTATACTACTCTCTACATATGTGACACGACAAGAAAGGGGGAACAATTTTGTGTTGTGCTCCAGTGTTGTATACCTGGTTCATGTCTCCTATGTTCAAGAGAAGTTATCATGTTGGAATTAAAAATAATCGTGAATGGGCTCAGAGTATAGCTAGCCTTATTGGGGACACAATTTCATGGTATCATAGAGAACAAGGGGTGGATGAAGTAATATGTTAATGCAGAGATTTCCCAAATGTGCCTCTCATGGGAACCAAAGGATGTATTAATTACAATCCGGCGGTAGCTTTGAGATAACTTGGCTACCTTATGTTGGAAAAACCAGATGATAAGTTGTTGGAAGCTTTTATTTTGCACAATACGGGTATAGTAGACCCACCGATGTTGCAAAGGATAAGTCGAGCTTGGGAAAATATCATTAGAAAAGGAAAAGTACTTGGATGCATAAGTTGCAGCACAAAAGAACCCTATCAACAATGGCTAAAAAGTAGAGTCCAAGAAATCAAGTTGCCTTTCCACAGTACACCCTCGAGTGATCAGGAAATATCTGAACCTACCCTTGCTACCAATGAAGAAATAGAAGAACTCAAAGCATCATTGTTGAAATCTGAAGAGGAGAAAAAAGAGCTACAGGCAAAGTTAGAAAAAGTCTCCCAAGAGAATGAGAACTTATGATCAGAAAACACATGTAAAAGTCAGTTTATTGAAAGAAGTAACATGAGTTTGAAAGTTGAAAAAGAAAATAAACTTGACATACAAGATTGTTTGAGAGGTGCAAATGAAGAGCTAGGTGTGCGAAAGCAAGAAAAGAATGCAGTTATCGAAGAGGCCTATATGTGGAAGCAGTTATGGACAAAATCAGCAAGCTCCGAGAAGAAGATAAAAAAAGAGTTTGAAGATTTAAAGAAACAACTGAAAGAAATGGTAGCTGAGTATGAGAGTCAACTAAGGAATGAGAGGCAACACAATGAATAAATTGAAGAATTACTCTCAAAACATCAAGACTCACTAAGAATAGAAATGGAGAATTCTAGTGAGCTGAAGAATTACATTGATTACCAAGAAAAGATCTATAGTGACCTAAAGGACGAAACCATATATTGGGAGGATCGATTTATGATGTTGCTAGGTCAATTAAAGAATCAAGAGATCTATAAAGAGCTGGAAGATAAAGAAAGACATTGGAAAGATTGCTTTTCAAAATTGGCAATGCTAACTAATCAAGCAGTCTTAAAAATTCCAAAGCATCTAGGAGAGATTGATGCGGTAATGCATCCGTTGAATACTCCAGTCAAAGTCTACAAGTTCGTCGAATATTGCAAAAATTTGATAGAAGAATTGGAGGAGAAGATTGGCTGTCCTATTAAAAGAGAAGATTGAAATCCCACAGTCAATGTAGTTTTTAATTTAAATATGATGTACTCTTTCTCTTATCAATGAAGGATTTTCTATTTTGATTTCCAGTCCTCATATTTTCTTCACTAATAATTTGTTCTTTCCTAAGACGTATGATTCCCCAATATCCAACTATCATAATTCACTAATTGATTTCATTTCCATCACATTCATATTTTAATACTCATATAATTTTTTTTTCTTTAAAAAAAAAAAACAGAAAAAATCAATAAAGTTGTTTCCCCGACACCTTTATCGAACGCGTGCGAATTCCAAGATCATGGATGAACTCGAGTAAAACCAAGAGGTGATAAGAGCGGATGTCAACCAACTAAAAGAAAAAGTTGATCGAATTCTGGAAGCTATACAAACTTTGGCAAGGAAGAAGAATACATATGGGGATCATCCGATTGTAAATGAAGAACACCAAATTACTCCTTCTCACCCACCGGGTTTTACCCCGACTAACCAACAATTCCGCACAACAGCTATGCAATTTCCTATATATGGTCTCCTGCCTGGTTATACTCTGCCTGTAGTCATCAACCCCGTAGAAAATAACCAAAACCACTCAGCTGTCAACCCTCAAAACTTAAACCAATAACAAATCCCTCCTCATTTGGGATATGTGCCACCCCAAAACACTATACCCACATAAAATATTCCATATAATGTACCTCAAGTGCCCCATTTTGATGCTAATGGGAATTTGCATCAACCTCACATTGGGGATGATACGCAATCAAAGGAAAAATTTCATGTCTTAGAAGAGCGAATCAAATCAATTGAGGGGCATAATGTTTATGGTCTCGAAGCATTCAACATGTGTTTGGTTCCTGATGTGACTATCCCTCCAAAATTCAAAGTTCCCGACTTTGAAAAATACAAAGGCAACACATGTCCTAAAATCATCTAACTATGTATTGCAGAAAAATGGCTTCTCATGCTCATAACGATAAACCTATCATTCATTTTTTTCAAGATAGTTTGAGTAGGGCATCGTTAAGTTGGCATGTGAATCTTGAGCGAAGTCGTATTCGTTCGTGTAAAGACTTGGTTGATGCTTTCTTGAGGCAATACAAGTACAACATTGACATGGCCCCTGATAGGATGCAATTGCAAAATTCATTAAAAAAAGACAACGGAGCTTTCAAAGAATACGCGCAACAGTGGAGGGAAATGGCATCACAAGTAGAACCTCCTTTATCTAAAAAAGAAATGGTTGGTATGTTTATGGATACTCTCCAATCGCATTTTTATGATAAGATGATTGGGAGTATGTCATCAAACTTTTATGACCTTGTCATGATAGGAGAAAGGATAGAAAGTGGGATGAGGAGTGGCAAGATCGTATGTCCAGAGACTGGCATAAAAAGACCCCAAGCGACATTCACAAAAAAGAAAGAAGGGGACGTTTATGATGTAATGGTAAACCCCAAAGTCTCCAATTTTCCACCCATAAATTTTTATCGACCCCCAAACTTCTAGCCAGCAATATCACAAACTCCCTACATTCCTTATCCATATGTGGCCACAACCACACAAGCTTCATACCCTCAATATCACCCTTCAAGACCACCTTTTTATCAACCACCACCTACCGCATTTTCCCAACAAGGTCAATAGAACCAAAATCCAATCTCAAATCACTATAGACCACCTGTCAATCAAAAAATGATAACCCATTTTGACCCAATTCCTGTACGTACAACCAATTGTTGCCTCACTTACTCCAAAATTCACTAATAGTCCTGAGGCCAATGAAACCTCTAGAACCACCATTCCCGAAATGATATAATCCAAACGCCAAATGTGAATACCATGTTGGAGCCATGGGGCATTCCGTCGAAGATTGTCAAGTCTTAAAAACTAAAGTGCAAGAATTGATCAATGCAAAATGGCCTACGTTCAAGGAAGATGGTCCGAACATGGGGAATAATCCTTTGCCGGGTCACGGAGATACCGTTGTCAATCTCATTGAAGAAGAGATAGACCAATATACAAAAGATAATCATGTATTCACCATAGAGCCATGCATGAAAGATGATAGATCTTTTCCAAGACCATTGGAATTCCTTTATAGAAAATAGAATCCTAAGACAACTCATAGTGGAAAAAATGCAATAATTGTCCAAGCACCAACTTCTTTTCCTTATAAAATAACAAGGCGGTACCATGAAGTTATGAAGTCACATCCAATTTAGTCAACCACCAATCAGACGATTGCTCTAAACATCAAGGAACAGATGTCACCAATATTTCAGGGATTGGTGGGATGACTCGGAGTGATCGAGTATACGCTCTTGAACAACTTAGGAAAAAGGAGGGTCATGGCGAAAAGGGAAAGAGGTTGTGTATCATGCCATAAAAGGACCGAAAATTTGCAAAAAGACGGTGCCTACAGAAGAAGCTAACGAATTTTTGAAGTTCATAAAGCAAAGTGAGTATAAGGTGGTAGATCAACTAAATCAAACCCCTTCGAAGATATCTATTATTTCTTTGTTATTAAACTCTGAAGCGCACTGAAGCGCACTGAAGAGCACTGACGAAAATTTTAAATAAGGCCCATGCTACTCATGATATCACTGTCGACCAATTTGATGGGGTTGTCCGTAATATTACCGCCAGTAGCAGTTTAAGTTTTAGTGACGTTGAATTACCAGCTGAGGGGATGAAGCATAATAAAGCACTACATATCTATGTGAGGTGTCATGATCATATTCTTGCACGAGTGCTAGTTGATAACGGTTCATCGTTAAATGTCATGCCAAAATCAACACTATCTAAACTATTTGTTGATGGGGTTGCTTGAAGCCAAGTACTATGGTGGTAAAAGCGTTTGATGGATCCAGAAGACAAGTTGTTGGAAAGATTGACCTTCCGAATCAAATCGGACCCCATAACTTTGGAATAACCTTCCAAGTGATGGATATTAAGCCGGCGTATAGTTGCCTTTTAGGGAGACCGTGGATTCACGCTGTTGGAGCAGTAACATCCACTCTCCATCAAAAGCTAAAGTTTATAGTAAACAATAAGCTAGTGATAATATCTTGGGAAGAAGATATGATAATGAGTCATCTATCTTCTATGGGATACATTGAAGAACCAAAGGAAGCCATTGAGACTTCCTTCCAAGCATTAGAAATCGCCAATGCTGTCTTTATGGGTGAAGGATTTCGTTTAAAAGAACCAAAACTATCTACCACATCATTGAAGTCTACAAAATCCATGTTGGAAGGTGAAGCTTTTGTTAAATTCGGGAAATTGATATAAATACCAGAAAAGAAGGATAAGTACGGGTTGGGATATGTACCTACAAAAACTGATCAAGAGAATGTTGTAAAAGAAAAACGAGAAAGCAAGCTAGCTCGTTGGGAAAATCAGATACCAAATTCACAAAAGATCCCTATTTGTGACATTCATCAAACCTTTCAAAGCGCAAAAATAATATATGCTGATAAAGTGGCTGTTGTGGAAGAGGATCATGTTGATGACGATACCCATAAATTGGTGTACCCTTGTTCTCCAAACACGAATCTCAATAATTGGAAGATCATCAAGTTCCCCGTGTTTGCTAATTCATGTTCAAAGTAATTATGTATTTTAACTCCTTTTGCTCTGCCCAAGGCTATAAGGATAACTAATAGGGCGCATGTATTTCAATTCCGTGCTTATTATCAATAAATGCATTTTTGAATTCTCCAGTTATTTTTGTTTTCCTCTTTCTTTTTTTTAGCAATCTTTATTCATATTTTCTTTTTTTTCCTTTTTCTTCTCAACTTAAACAATGCAGATTCAAAAATGAATATGTTGAAAATAGCAGCGCTAGAACCCTTTCTTGTAATTTTGAACACCCAATTAACCACAGTAATGAGGATTGCGAAGATGATTGTGAGCCTCCCTCAGAACTAGAAAGGTTAATTGAATAAGAAGCTAAGATAATCCAACCCTATCAAGAACCTGTTGAGGTGATCAATTTAGGGACTGAACATGATAAGAAAGAAATTAAAATTGGTATGTCTATGAAAGAAAGTGAACAAGAAAAGCTGGTTAAAATTTTATTTGATTATGTGGATGTCTTTGCATGGTCATATCAGGATATGCCTGAGCTAAACACTAACATAGTTGAACACAAGCTACCACTCAAGTCTGAATGTGCTCCAATTAAGCAAAAATTGAGGAGGATGAGGCCTGATATGTCACTTAAAATTAGAGAAGAAGTCAAGAAGCAATTTGATGTTGGTTTCTTAGCAGTGGCAAAATATCCTCAATGGGTTGCTAACATTGTTCCGGTTCCAAAGAAAGATGGAAAGGTTCGAATGTGTGTTGATTATCGGGATTTAAATAATGCTAGTCCAAAAGATGATTTTCTTTTGCCCCACATTGATCTCCTAATAGATAGCACTGCTCAATATTCTCTTTTCTCCTTCATGGATGGTTTCTCAGGGTATAATCAAATCAAGATGGCTCCCGAAGATATGGAGAAAACTACGTTCATAACACAATTGGGGACTTTATGTTATAAAGTGATGCCATTTGGATTGAAGAATGATGGGGCAACCTACCAAAGAGCAATGGTAACTTTGTTTCATGACATGATGCATAAAGAAATAAAGGTTTATGTGGATGATATGATTGTAAAATATCGGACCGAAGAAGACCATGTTGTTAACCTTCAAAAGTTGTTTGTGCGACTAAGGAAGTTCAAACTCCATTTAAACCCTTCTAAATGCACTTTTGGTGTCAGATTAGGCAAGTTATTATGGTTTATCGTTAGTCAAAAATGGATAGAAGTGGATCCAGATAAAGTAAGAGCAATACAAGAAATGCCCGCCTCACGCACGGAAAAAGAAGTTTGTGGCTTTTTGGGCAGATTGAATTACATTGCCAGGTTCATATCGCATCTCACCGCTACATGCGACCCAATTTTCAAGTTGTTGCGCAAAGACCAAAAGGTTAAATGGAATGAGAATTGTCAAAAAGCTTTCGAAAAGATTAAGCAATACTTGTCAAAACCTCCAATATCAGTGCCTCCAATTCCTAGAAAATCACTTATTATGTACTTAACAGTACTTGATGAGTCAATGGGTTGTGTACTAGGGCAACATGATGAATCTGGTAAGAAGGAACATGCTATTTATTATTTGAGTAAAAAATTCACCAGTTGTGAAACAAGGTATTCCCTGCTTGAACGAACATGTTGCGCATTAGCATGGGCTGCTCGTCGGTTGAGGCAATACATGTTATGTCATACAACTTGGTTGGAGTCTAAAATGGACCCAATTAAATACATCTTTGAGAAACCTGCTCTTACTGGAAGAATTTCCCGTTGGCAGATGTTGTTATCAGAATATAATTTGGTATACGTTACACAAAAAGCTATCAAAGGAAGCGTCCTAGTGGAGTATTTGGCCCAATAACCTGTAGAAGATTATCAATCAATGCAATGTGAATTCCCCGATAAAGGTATCATGACTTTATTTGAAGAGATCGAATCATCTGATAAAGAAAAATGGACTTTGGTGTTTGATGGTGCTTCTAATGCATTGGGACATGGGATTGGAGCCATTTTAATTTCCCCAGAGAACCAATACACTCCATTTATGGCTAGATTGTGTTTTGATTGCACAAACAATATTGCAGAATATGAAGCATGTGTCATGGGCATTAAAGCGGCCATTGAATCAAAGGTAAAATTTTTTGAGGTATACGGAGAGTCATCTTTGGTCATCCATCAAACAAAAGGAGAGTGGGAAACTCGAGACTCCAAATTGATTCCGTATCATACGCATATCAAAGAATTGGTAGAACACTTCGAGCATATCACTTTGCACCATATTCCTTGAGAAGAAAACCAATTGGCTGATGCCCTGGCCACATTGTCATCAATGTTCAAAATAAGTGTCGGTCAGGATGTGCCGGTCATAAAAATTCAACAAAAAGATAAGCCAGCATATTGCTTATCGATAGAAGAAGAATCTGATGGCAAACCATGGTTTTATGATATCAAATTATATGTTAAGAATAAAGAATATCCATTGGGTATTTCAGAGAACGACAAGAGGGTTTTAAGAAGGCTATCAATGAACTTCTTCTTAAATGGTGATGTGCTTTATAAGAGAAATCATGATATGGTTCTCCTCAGATGTGTGGATCAAGCAGAAGCAGTGAAAATTATTCAAGAGTTTCACGAAGGTTCTTTTGGAACTCATGCAAATGGGTACACAATGGCAAGAAAAATCCTAAGGGCTGGCTATTATTGGTTGACTATGGAATCTGATTGCTTTAGTTACGTAAAGAAATGTCATAAATGTCAAATCTATGCTGATAAAGTACATGTACCACCCACCTCTTTGAATGTTTTAACATCACCATGGCCGTTTTCAATGTGGGGAATGAATGTTATTGGACTCATTGAGCCAAAAGCTTCTAATGGTCACCGGTTTATCCTAGTAGCTATTGATTATTTCACAAAATGGGTTGAAGCTGCTTCTTATGCCAATGAGATGAGAAGCGTGGTTGTCAAATTCATCAAAAGAGAATTGATTTGTCGATATGGCTTGCCAAATAAGATAATCACCGATAACGCGACCAACCTGAATAATAAAATGATGAAAGAGTTGTGTGATAGTTTCAAAATTCAGCACCATAATTCTTCCCCATATCGTCCACAAATGAATGAGGCTGTAGAAGCAACAAATAAGAATATCAAGAAGATCATACAAAAGATGGTGGAGACATATAAGGATTGACATGAAATGCTTCCCTTTGCATTACATGGCTATAGAACTTCTGTTCGTACCTCAACAGGGGCAACTCCTTTCTCATTGGTGTATGGAATGGAAGCGATACTTCCCATTGAAGTTGAAATTCCCTCGATCAGAGTCTTGATGGAAACAAAACTGGAAGAGGCTGAGTGGGTTCCATCACGATTTGACCAATTAAATCTCATAGAAGAAAAAAGAATGATCGCTCTATTTCACGGTCAGCTATATCAAAAAAGACTTAAAAAGGCATACGAGAAAAAAGTCCGTCCTCGAGAGTTTCAAGAAGGGCACTTAGTGTTAAAGAAAATATTGTCCATAAAAAAGGATTCTCGTGGAAAATGGACCCCGAATTATGAAGGACCATATATTGTGAAAAAAGCTTTTTCTGGGGGAGCTCTGATATTCGCATAAATGGAAGGAAGGGATCTTCCACTTCCAGTAAATTCAGATGTAGTCAAAAAATATTATGCTTAAAAAAAATGATGATAAAAAGTGGCCTCGCTAGGTTGAAAACCTGAAAAGGCGACCTAGGAAAAAATTAGAGCATCCCGATGGATTAGAAACTTGGAAGAGTGGTCCATGCAAAAGTTAGAGATAAAAAAATCAAGCACTTCAAACTGGGGAAATTATTATTCTTGGAAGTTGATTATTAGGATTCCTAAATTACAAGAATAACTAGCGTTTGTTATGTCTCCACTTAAATTAAACATACTCGTCCCCACATTGTAACCCCTGCCTCAATTGTTTTGCTTTTAATGTAACAAATATACATTTTCCAATATTATAATTCGATGTTGTACGTTACACTCTTTATATACAAATCCAGTTTCATTATTGAGTGTTCTATTGTTTCAAATTTTGTTTTATAATAATAAATGTTGGAATTTAAAATATGTGAAAATATAAAAATATTTTAAAAATTTTGACACTTGAAACTATACACGAGAACTCGTTTGATTCTCAAGATATATGAGTGTGTGAAGAATAATGAGGAAGGTAGTCATTTTAAACAATTGATTTTTTCTTCCCTTCGAAAAAAGCGGTCATTTGATAGATACAAAGAGTCATCATGTGGAAACAATATTTGTCTTTATTCATCCATTAAATCTTGGGACGGAGAAAAGCATAAGGATTGGGGAATCAAAGAAAAGAACAAAAATTCATCTATAATACATAAATCATGCATAATTTACTCATGCTCACATGATCCATGCATCTTCATTGACACTTTACCTATACTCAATGCATAACACACGCATGAATCATTCATACCTTATTGTTTGAATTGCAAATATCATATACTTATTCTCCCTCTTTACCTACCTTCAAGATTGGACCTATTACGTTCATGTTGATCTACACATCAGTAAACAATCCGAAGATGATCACTTTCATTTCTGTCAATATACGCATCGGTAACCAATCTAAAGACGATCATTTTTGTTTTTGTAGATCTACAAATCGGTAACCAATCCGAACACGATCATTTTTTCTATAGATCTACGAATCGGTAACCAATCTGAAGATGATCATTTTTAGTTTCTATAGATCCACGCATCGTTAACCAATCCAAAGATGGTCACTTTTATTTCTATAGATCTACACGCATCGGTAACCAATCCGAAGACGATCATTTTTTTCTATAGATCTACGTATCAGTAACCAATCTGAAGACGATCATTTTTAATTTATATAGATCTACCCATTGGTAACTAATCTGAAGGCGATCATTTTTAATTTCTATAGATCCACGCATCGGTAACCAACTCAAAGGCGATCACCTATATTTATGTCGATCTACGCATCGATAACCAATCCAAAGAAGATCATTTATATTTATGTTGATCTACGCATCGGTAGTTAATCCGTCGATCTACGCATCGATAATTAATCCGAAGACGATCATTTTGCACATCTAAAATTTTTGCATCATTCTCACTTTAACATTTCAAATGCACCTTAATACATGTGTTTGTTAATGGACAAAATTTAAGTCCTTATATTTACTTATCCTTTACCTGATAACATGAAAATGAATATCATTGTTATTCATTTTTTCATAGTTTTCAAGCAAAATATAATTAAATAGGGGCAACTATAGTACCCCAATTTTGTCCATTTTGGTTAAAAATAAATCAAAAAGGAAAATAAATCAAAAAAAGGAAATATGTATTTAAAAAAGGAAATAAAAATAATTACAATAAATATTTTTGTTATGTCTCATAAATTTTCAATTTCAAATCTAATTACAATTCTAAAATCAAATCAAATTACAAATTAAAAATAAAACCAAATTAAATTACAAAAAAATTCAAATCAAGCCACTTGTTTCCTTTGTTCTCTAGTGTTGCCTTGCTCACTGTCAAACCCTGCTATGTTGATGCTGACTGCCATTAATGCACAAGTCATGCTCACTAATACATCTGTACCTGTTTTAACAAATTGGAGAAACAAAAAAAACATTTTTTTTACTAGTCAACCTTTGCACATGATAAGAACAAAGAGACAAATTTTTTAGTTTAAAAAAAAGAAAGTAAAGGACAAATAAAAGCTTCGCAAATACTCAAATAAAAACAAAATAAGCTAAAACTATGAAGGTATCAGAGATGTAGAAAAATGCAGATGATGAGCAAAGAAATTAAAACATCAAACAAGGATTTGGAAAGCTCAAACTCAAATAGTGGCACCGATAAGAAAACAACTAAACATGTAAAAGACTCTATAAATACCTCTTCTTTAAGTTTGATAGAAAGAAGAGAAAAGAAGGGTTAGAGAGGAGATCGTCGTTGGAACCGGTGCCTTTTGGAGCGACCGCACCTTCCTCCTTGGTCTCTTCTCCTTTTTATGGCCTCTCGGTATCTTTCTGTCGCTTTCTCCTTCTTTCTTTGTTGCTTCTATCTCTCCAATGCTCTACTTGTGTTTTATGTAAAAACCAACAGCGGCCGGCCGCCCTCCCCTTCTCTATAGCTAGGTTTTTTTTTTTCATTTGGATGTTAGTTTGTTTTGTGTAGTTGGGCTTGGGTTTTCATTTGAAGGTATGGTAAATATGTTATACAGATTCAGCCCATTTAGAGTTAGTAAAAATCACAAATATCAAGTTTTAAAAAAACACATATATCAAGTTTTTTTTTAAAAAAAAAAAACATAAATATCAATTATAAAGAAAAAAACACAAATAAAATATTTTATTAAAGATTAATTAGATGCAACATCTTTTTAATCTTTGAGTTGTTAGGACAAAAGTGGTACAACTTGATAGTTCTAAAACTCTATTTTATTTATTTATGTATTTATATAATTATTTATTTATTTCTTTTATTCTATTTATTTATTCATTTATTCATTCATTT
>JBBPBR010000008.1:45932849-45949107 GCA_037974775.1 Cicer pinnatifidum | reverse complement strand
ATAAGTAAATAAAATTATAATAAATAAATTATAAATGACATGTAATGGGGTTTCAGTTAAAATAATAAGAATAAAATTAAAAAAAAAATTATAAACTTCAAAGTTACTTGAAGTAACTTATAAAAAACTTTTTTTCTCATATGAAATTATAAGTTACAAGTTACACGTCAGTTTATTTTGTCAAACATACTCTTAAATAGTTTTAATAAGAGATGTATATATGTAAAAAATAATAATTAATATATATAGTAATAATTTGAAAATCAATTTATATTTATGAGTAATTTGTTTTCTTCAAAGCATGCTTATATATAGGGAGAGGTAGTACAAAAAAGTTAGGAAGTAAATGGAAAAGAAATCACACTAGAATATGATCTACATGATTTACAAACCAATATGAAAACGCACAATCAATTACATTTTGGATGATGTTTTAAAAACCAAATTGAATCGGTTGGTTCAATTTTTGTTTAAATTGTAGTCTGGCCAATTTGAATTAACTGAATATGAATCTATTCAAGTATTTGACTATCCATTTATAGAAAAAGAGAGATAAAATAACAAGTTACATTTAATATTTTAATTAATTAATAAAAGTAGACTCTCAAGGAGATCTCAACTCAAATTTAATCAATTTTTTTTTTTTTTTTGGTTTGAATTAATTGAAATATTACACGGTTCAATTTCTAGTCCGACTTTTAAAACTTTTGTTTAAAAAAGATCAAGTAGGCTAACTCATCTTGTATTAATACTTTATATATATATATATATATATATATATATATAGGAGTTATTTCAGGTGCAAACATAAGCATGATGAAGGTTGTTCAGCAACCAAACAGGTGCAAAAAACACAAGACAATCCTAATATGTATCAAATTACATACATTGGCATTCACACATGCAACACCACTCCCAAGGCAACACAATTGAACAAATATATTTCAAGTATTCCTCCTTATGAAGCATGTCTTGTGAATTCTGGTATTCCTGACTTGAAAGTACCAGTTAGTCAACAGGATCACCACATTACCTCACCAAGCCAAACTATAAATCAAGAATATCCCAAAGAAGAAATTCATAATAATGTTACAACACAAAAGCATGAGTTTATGGAATATGATGATAATGCAGATACTTTGTCACTGTTTCAAAGTTTGGCACAGGAATTTGGTACATTGACTTTCCCTTTGATGAAAATTAATTAGTTGTTGTTAAGTGTAATTAGCTCAAATCAAGTTAGTTAGTTACTTAGCATTAGTAACTCTTAGTAATTCAATTTTTCTATTTTGATTAGTTGTGTTAGTTAAACTTTGTAACTGATTCTCACTTGATTATATAAGTTATTGTGTACTATCAATAAAGCTAAGAGATCATTTTTGCTTTATTTTCCTTATAACAATTGATATCAGAGCATCGTTAAGAGGTTTGTAAATAAAACTAACAAGAATTCTTTTATAAGAGTTTATGGCGAATACGAACAATAATGAATGAGTACTATTTGTGCAAACATCCATACCAAAGTTTGACAATCACTTAGATCACTAGAGTATGTTGATGGAGAATTTTCTTCGCTCAAAAATATATTGGACTTTTATTGAAACGAACGTTACAAAACCAACAGAAGGTGTAACGCCAACTGAAGCTCATCAGAAGCATCTTGACAAATCGAAGCTCAAGGATTTGAAGGCTAAAAATTACTTGTTTCAAGCAATATATCGAGCAATCTTAGAGACTTTCTTGCAGAAAGATACGTCAAAGCGAATATGGGGTTCCATGAGAAGAAATATCAAGGAAGTGCGAGGGTTAGACGAGCTATTCTTCAGGCGTTGAAGAAAGATTTTGAGACATTGGAGATGAAATCAGGTGAGACAATTAATGGTTACTTCTCAAGAGTTATGGCAGTAACAAATAAAATGCTTATTCATGGTGAAAAAAATGCGAGATGTCACCATAGTTGAAAAACTCCTTAGGTCTTTAACTGGACAATTCAATTATATTGTGTGTTCAATTGAAGAGTCTAAGTATATTGATACCTTGTTTGTTGATAAACTTCAAAGTTCATGAACAAAAATTTCACCAAAGTTGTGGAGAGAAACAAGCCTTAAAAGTTACCTCACAAGAAAATGGGGAATTTGGAGGAAGGGGCTAATGAGGCTTCAGAGGAAAAGGGAGAGGATGACATAATCATGATATTGTTGAATGTTTTATATTTCACAAGATTAACCGTTACAAGAATGAATGCTCTGAATGGAACAAAGAAGCCAATTATGCATAATTCAATGAAGATGAGACTATGTTACTAATGACGCATATTGATCCACAAGAAAAGAAAAAAGACGACGTTTAGTTCTTGGATTCTGGATGCTCTAATCACATAAGTGGAAACAAAACTTGGTCCACTAAACTTGATGAAAATTGCAAGCAAGTAGTCAAGCTTGACGACAATTCAAAGATGAAAGTTGTAGGAAAAGGAAATGTCAAGCTCAAGATAAATGGAGTAGTTTATCTCATTCAAGATGTGTATTTTTTGCCTGAACTCAAGAAAAATATTTTGAGCATAGGATAATTGCAAGAAAGGGGCTGATTATGATGTTCAAAGTTGGAGGTTACAAGATCTACCATCCCTACAAGGGGATAATTTTGTAACTAATATGACATCAAATAGAATGTTTAAGCTACTTGCAAAGATTGCTCATGATGATGATGCATATTTTCACACTATGAGTGAAGATCAATCATACATGTGGCGTTGCAGATATAGACATCTAAGTCTCAAAGGACTTAAGGTCTTGGAGAATAAAGAAATGATGAAGGGACGACCACATCTATCTAGTACTATAAAAGTATGTATAAATTGTATGAAAGGAAAGCAACATAGGAACTCCATTGCAAAGAAAAATCAATGGAGAGCAAAAGAAAAGTTGGACTTGGTTCATGCTGATATATGTGGGCCAATTACCCCTGCATCAAACAACAATAAAAGGTATTTTTTGTCTCATAGATAATTTTTCTAGAAAGGCATGGACCTATTTCTTTACTAAAAAATCAGAAGTTTTTTATCGATTTAAATGTTTCAAGAATATAGTTGAGAAAGAAACAAATGTAAGAATTAAATATCTTAGAACTAATAGAGGTGGAAAGTTTACATTCACTAGCTTCAACCATTTTTGGCAAAAGGCTGAGATAAAGAGACAACTCACCATTGGCTATACTCCTTAGCAAAATGGAGCGACAAAAAGAAAAAATAAGACAATTATGAACATGGTGAGATCATTACTATGTGGAAAGGGAGTTCCTAAAACTTTTTGGCCAAAAGTTGTGAATTGAAGCATATATGTTTTGAATAGATCTCCAACATTGGATGTGAAAAACAAAATCCCAGAAGAGGCTTGGAGTCGGTGTTAGCCCTCAGTGTCACATTTCAAAATATTTCGATGTATAGGACATGTGCATATTCCAAATGTAAAAACGACAACGTTAGAAGAAAAAAAAGTTGCAAATGCATCTTACATGGTGTAAGTGATGAAGCAAAGAACTACAAGTTTTTTGATCCAATTGAAAAAAGATTATTATAAGCAAGGATGTGGTGTTTGAAGAAAATGAACGATAGAAATGGGATGAGAAATACAAAAAAGAGATTGTTTCGGATCTGGACTTGGGACATACTGACTCAAACTTGGAAACAAAAAATGATAGTGACACAAGTGAAGAAGAGTCATCTTAAAACAATGTTGAAGAAAATAACAACAATTGAAAACAATAAAACATGGAAGCTGACAGATTTACCAAAAGGCTTTAAGAAGATAGGGGTTAAATAGATCTATAAGACCGAACTGAATGAGCTAGGTCAAGTGGACAAATATAAGACAAGACTAGTGGAAAAAGGGTATGCTCAATAGAAAGGAATTGACTATACAAAAGTGTTTGCTCCTGTCAACAGATTGGATACTATAAGGATGATTTTTGCATTGGCCGCTCAAAAAGGATAGAGTCTTTATAAATTGGATGTCAAATCTACATTTCTTTGTGGATATCTTAGCAGAAGAAGTGTATGTGGATCAACCAAAAGGATACATAAAGAGAGGTAGTGAAGACAAGGTGTACAAGTTGTATAAAGCCATATATGGTTTGAAGCAAGTTTCAAGGGCTTGACTTAGTAGAATTGAAGCCTATTTCATTCAAGAAGGTTTCCAAGCTAGCAAAAGTGAGAAAACTTTGTTTCTAAAACATGACAATAATGGAGGGATACTAATTATGAATATCTATGTAGATGACTTGATCTACACTGGAAATGATGAGAAAATGGGGATTGGATTCATAAACTCTATGAAAAAAGAATTTCCTATGACTGATTTAGGGAAGGTGGAGTATTTTCTTATAATTGAACTAGTTCAAGGAATTGAAGGTGCATACGTCAGTCAAAAAAAATATGCGATGGAGATACTAGAAACGTTTGATATATATAATAGTAATGCAGTAAAGGTGCCTATAATTCCTGGTTAAAGATTGACAAGGATGAGCGGGGAAACAAAGTGGGCAACACTAGTTACAAGCAATTGGTTGGGTGCCTAATTTATATGACAACTAGAAGGCCTGACATGATGTATGCACTCAGCCTTATAATAGATATATGAGCAATCCTACAAACGTTCATCTACAAGCCTCAAAGAGAATTCTAAGATATCTACAAGACACTATCAATTTGGGAATGTAATTTTTTTTAGCAGTGGTGCAGTGGCATGGTCCTCTAAAAATCAGTCCATTGTCACCTTGTCAAGCACTGAAGTTGAGTTTATGGCTGCTGGAGCAACAACATGCCAAGTTGTATTGATGAGAAAAATTCTAAACGAACTGGGACAAAATCAAGAGGATATCATTACTATAATGTGTTACAATAGTTCCACAATAAAGTTGTCAAAGAATCCTAATCTCCATAGAAGAAGTAAGCACATTGATGTTAGATATCATTACCACAGAGAGATGGTCAAGACACGCACCATCAACATGACTTATTGTGGCACCAAATATCAAGCTACAGCTAAGCCATTGTGCATTGAGAATTTTTTAAAGCTCAGGGATCAACTTGTAGTATGTGAAGTTTCAAATGTAAACTAATTGATTTGTTTTATATGCAATTAGTTTAAGAGAGGGAATATTAAGTGTAATTAGTTCAAATCAAGTTAGTTAATTACTTAGCATTAGTTACTCTTAGTAATTTAGTTTTTTAATTTTGATTAGTTAAGTTAGTTAAACTTTGTAATTGAATTTTCACGTGACTATATAAGTCATTGTGTACTATTAATAAAGTTAAGAGATCATTTTTCTCGATTTTCTTTATAACAGTTGCTTCAATTATTTGATTAGTGTCTAATTAAACTTAATTCATTGTTGACATTGGAAATTTCATTATCTCATTTTTTTTAATAAATACTACTCAGTAATCACATTACACATTTTTCATATTTATTAATAAAAAATGTATAGTTAATGTATTAATAACATCTGATACAGCTAATTCATAGAGGATGATTTAAAAAAAAAATATTGTGTGAGATCATGGATAAAGAAGAAGCTTCCAATTACAAAAGATGCAAGTGGGGGAAGCAAACTAGTGACAATGACAAACCAAAAAAACAAACCCACAATCCCAAAACCACTTCTACTAAGTATGAATCCCACAAATGAAAAGCAAAACTAGGATATAGACAACAGTATTTTTTTTGTTTAATTAACAGATATATTTATGATTTTAATTAGATAAAATATCGCTTTCAAAATAAAATATTGTCTTATTCGTGAACTAAATTGAGGGAAGCATCTAAAATTATTCTAGCCTCATTTCATTAGAAATCAGAAGATTAAAAAAAAAAAAAACATAACAATCCATAACCACATAACATCTACAAAACAACAAGCCAACTTGCTTGGATGCATTCATTTAATTTGGCATTCAACTTCTACTACTTAATTTTATTCAGCTAAATTGCAATTATTAAATGAGGGAAACAATTGTGGATTATTCCATCTGACATAATTTATCTAGATCAATTAATTGTCAACCAAAATTAAATTTGTATTATATATGTAACACCCCGATTTTTAACAGTGCGAGTGTATTTTTTTTTTAAAACAAAGAAACAAACAAAGAAATACTTTTGGATAATCATTTAAGTCGTAACATAACGACAAAGTCAATAAATATTTACAAGCAGCGAAATAGTTTTTGAAATAAAAATCCAAAGTATTCAAACATCAAAATACACCGGGGCTATGAGGCTTATCAGACATAGCTCATACCCCTGGGATATTCTCGACAGACTTATACAAAAGCACTGCCCCAAGGATTTTAACTCTCCCTCACGTCACATCAAAAAGTGGTACATGGACCCATCAAAATAAAAGTCAAGCTGACAATATTAGTATAGGTATAATCTTACATCCACAAAAGAAAGACATTTAGCCCCTATACAACCGTCTAATCTGATCATATTATAAAAACTATACGACATGAGATCTCCACACGCCCCGCAAGATCCTCTTGACACAGCTTCAGTCAGGTGTGTCCAACTACCTCCTCATCTACAGGATACTAACTGGTGGGAAATTCCTAGTTCTCATCTGAGGGAAAAGCCTAGATTTCCACAATAATTGTAAAGGGTCACCAACCGAAATTAACAAATAACACTTAGCAAAATTCTTATATTTTCAAATGCTCAAAAGAACCTTTTATCTTAGCATACTCCTCGAAAGAATTTTCATATGTCCAAAAATGCATAAACAATGTTGAAAAATGAAGTTTTGACAAACTGCACTATCATAGCCAAATACAACTGAGAAAATAAATATTTTCAATTCTAAAATGACTCTGAATCAATCAACACTTCAAACATTAATGTTATCAATTATGAACACCTAATTAACACCAAATTAATCCCCACAAATTCACACCTCAATCACACATCGAATATTCATTAAATCAATTATGAACACATAATTACATCAAAACTTAATCAACCCAATTTCACACCTCAACGGAATTACGGCAAATCAAAACAACAATCGAATATGTATATACAATCATCATGACTCGCGTGCCAAGCACCCTAATGCAATGCGTATATGCCAAAATGCATGAACTCGGAATTCCAAACCAAAACCCTCCTCGAAGGGCGTAAATCATAATTGTACAGCCTCTCACAGACCAATACTAATTAACGAGATGCCACCTATCACGGGTAAGCATGATTTACTAAAAAGCGTAAATCGTAAACGTACTCTCTATCACAGACCAGTACTGTTTACCGAGGTGCCACCTATCACGGGTCAGCACGATTTACTAAAAAACGTAAATCGTAAACGTACTGCCTATCATAGACCAGTATTGTTTACCGAGGTGCCACCTATCACGGATCAACACGATTTACTAAAAACGTGTAGTCTATCACAGACCTACACGACGCGAAAATCCCCGCAAGGATAAGATGAACCAACAGATCACATGGCATCATCTCGTGGCCCATCACAGTCACCACTATCACCATGGCCCCATCGCGGTTACCATGTACTATGAAATGCATGAGCATACTCTGACTCTTTTCACCACAATCATTAAGTAAATGCAGCTATTAAAAGATTCTTCATTTTTAATACTCATTTAACACTAATGATTTTTCAAACACAACACATAGCATACTCAAACATATTTATTCACACCAATTTAAATTTCCACAACCACACATAAATCACATCTCCAAATTTCATCCACACCTAAATTGAATTAAATTCATTTTCCACCAAGTCACACATAAATTTCTTCTAAAAAAAAGTTCATAATATTAATTATGAACACATCAATTTCACCAAACATGAATCACCAAAATTTCCAAACATTAATCACCCATATTCAATCTCCAAAATTTTCAACCATAAATCACCACAACAACATTAATATATCAGAGTTCTCCCCACTGCTAACTCGGTGCCAACGGTCTCGATTCCTTTTCGAGACTCAAGGAGCTAACTACATGAACATGAATATTTATAACAACTTGTTCACAATAAAACTAATCCAAACACAACAAAATTTCCAAAATTAAGTCTTTCTCACACACCAAAGTTTTAAAACCAAATAATCTATATTATTTACTTAAAACTAAATAAAACAAATATCGTCAAAATTTCCCATACACACGCTCGACTATTAAAGCACCGAAATTTTTGAATTAATAAAATACTCTAAACTTTTTTTTCTTTTTAAACTCAATCAAAGAGTAATTAAAAGAGTAACATTTTGAACTCTAACCATTTTTAATTTCAATCTATCTTTTTGCTCAAACTCTTTAACTTAGTTAAAATTTGAACTTTTTCACAACTTTAACAACTCATTTATTTGTTAAAATTTGAACTCTATCACAACTTTTTTGTAAAATTTCAATTTCAGTTCAAAGTCATTTATTTGAAAATAACTCATTACGTAACTCAAACTCATCAAATTTAATTATCGTCAATTCACACCGACAACAATCAATTCAATTCCACAACACACATATAACACCTCAATTAAATTTCAACAATTCAAACATAACTCACTCAATTTCAAAACTCCACATTTTTACACATAAACCACCAAACTTGAATCACACCAAACTTGAATCACCACAAACCACACCTCCAATTTAAATTCCTCTAAATTACACATAATCACATTAAATTAATTTTTCACAAAATCACATCTCAAATACATCAAATTTATTTCCCACAAAATCACAAATAATGTCCTAAATGCAAACTAAAAGTTTGGAAGGAGCCCTTACCTTAACGATAGCTCTAACACGCGATTACGGTACCGTAATTAATTCCGGTAAAATTTAAGTTCGTGACGTCGCGTCGAAAACTAGCTCACTAGCACCGCAGCGTGGCAATGAGCAACTTTCTCTTCTATCACTTTTTGAATGGAAGCTTAGATCTAATAGATTAATTGAGGTTTATATTTGAGTTTTTGAAAGAAAAAAAACCCAAAACTTTGATTTGGGGTGGAAACATAGAAGGAAAGAAAGAAAGAAGGAAAGAAGGAAGGCGCGGCTACTGAAGAAAACAAATGTTCTTTTTCTTTGCCTTTCTTTATATATATATATATATATATATAATAATAATAATAATAATAATAATAATAAATATCTAAACAAATATCTAGATATTTATAAATATCTAGATATTTTTATAAAAATCATCATTACGCCTGTCACCTCACATCACATCACAAACTACTTTTTTAGAAAAATATCTACTCTCGTCGTAATTCAATGGACAGATGAATTTTTCTGAAAAATGCTGCATCTCAGAAATTTTTTTCTTCGACAAAAGATTCACCGTAATTAAATAAAATTATTCATCGACGAATAATTTTAATCGAGTCTTTAAAAAGATATTTTTGACATTTAACTCACAAAATGCAGTAAAATTGGCTAAAAAGCCTCAGAAAATCAACACAAAATTCCCCAAAATACATAAATTTAAATTTAAAATTAAGGATCTTACAATATACCTAACAAAAAAAGTACTAGCAACACACTAATATTTTAATATATTATTTTTTATTAGTTAAAATTTATATGAATCATACAAAATTATGTGAGTCATATTTTAAGTTATAAAAATTCGCGTGAATTTTAACCAATAAAAAAAAAGTGTTAAATAATATATTATTATAAGTTTGCCGTATATTTACTATCTAGTTATGATTGTTTGCAGTACAAATTCAAACAAACAAGTACTATACTGCAAAATGATATCCATTAATAGTGTACAACCTTAGTACTTGAAATTGAAATTCTAAATCTCAATCAATTTAGTCCATCAAATATATGAAATAGCAATTTAGTCTTTTAAATTAAAAAATTTCAATTAGTTTTTTTTTCTTTCAAATTTTGTACCATAATTATGAAGATTATGCTTGTTTTTATGCACCAAAATATTAATTTACTTGTTTTAATGAAAATTCATTCATTAAATTGATTGATATTTTTTAAATTACTAAACTATATTGCTATTTCGTAAATTTGAAAATACTAAAATGCATATAGCTAGCTAAGAAAATGAAATGAATCCAACAAGAAATCAATTATGCTATCATTCACTTTTATTCTCATCAAGTTCCCATTTATCTTCCATTGGAGCAAAGAGTGATTCCATACTATTACCACTGCTACTACCTGAGTTGAACATTGTATCCGCCATATCGGTTACCGGATAATCAATTCCATATCTTGAATTAGGAGGTCTACCACTACCACTGGCACCGCCGGCCTCGAGGCCGAGGTTCACCGCTTGAGGCCACCCTGAATTTGATGATGGAGACAATTGGGGAGAAATGGTGGTTTGAGTATTATTAATGTTCACAAGTAGTTGTTGTGGTGGTGGATATGATAATGGTGCTGTTAAGGATTTGTGACAAATATGGTCACCTCTATATGTTACTTCAACTATGTTAGGATTCTCATCAACTCTTTGTACTTGCTTTTTTGCAGGGCACAAATATAATTTTTGATGTGTGCACCTATAGTAACTCCTAAAAAATAAAACAAACATTTTAAATTAGCCAAGGAAAGCAAAAAATAAAATGATAATGAGTGTCATTTTTTTATATAATAATTTTATTGAAGGTTTGGTCTATTCACCATTATTATAAATTAAAAATGAAATATAATGATTTAAGAGATACATATAATATATAATTAGAAAAATTAATTAATATCACATTGAAAATTAGAAAATATATATTTATTTTTGGACAACTCTTATCTTCATATGTAATTGTTGGATGGAAGGAGTAATATTCAATTAAATGTGTGACAACACAAGTAGTCTCCACTGTCAACCAATGATGAATGAATGTGAAGGGACATATACAGTCAACTTATATGGTGTGTGAATGTGATGATTATATGAGTCAGTTCATGGGGTACACTTGAATTGTCTTACTGAACTTTCAACTTCTTTTTTGACATATATACCGAATAATTAGAAGAAAGGTATGACTATACTATTATATTGACTTAATTGTAGTTTTAGTCCCCTATTTTAGCTGAATTGTGAAAATTATTTATTCATTTTATTTCTCTTCAGTTTTGATCCCTCAAACATGATTTTGGTCCAAAACTTGATGAAATTTTATTTCTTTTTGCATTTATTTAAGTCACACCATGTCTCAAGATTTCATGTGCAATAATTGTATCTGAAATATATGATCATAAATGGTGTAGCACGGCTTTAAAAAATGAAAATTCATCAAGTTGTAGATCAAAATTCTGTTTGTAGACCAAAACTGGGGAGAAACAAAATGGGGGGAGTACTTTCGCAATTCAGCTAAAATATAGAGACTAAAACTGCAATTAAGCCTATTATATTGTATACTTTTAAGACAAATTTTTTGAGACAATTTTCTTTTAAAATAAAATTTATTATAAGACGGAAAAAGTATTATATTATAAATTTATAAAATATTTGAAAGTTTATGTAAATATATCATAATTGGGATCAATAGTTTCAATTTATATTCAGACTAGTTATTTTAACTCACTATTTTAAATGAATTTAAATTAAATATTTGAATTCATCTATTTAAGTTGATTTGTTCTATTTAATTCGATAAAAAAATGGAATGTCACGCGTCAGAGTGGGTTGGCCTGACAGGCCAAACTGAAAAAATTGTCTTTTTTTTTTTTATGTATATATAAAAAAGGTTACTTTAATTGTTTCTTTTTAAAATTTTTTTTATTAACTCAACCAAACTAACAAAATTTGACTATTAACGTATTCAACCCAAACTAAGAGATTAATGTATGAAAAGTTCAATTTTGGAATATAGCTATAAATCTATAGATAATTTTTTTTTTTTTGTTATAAATTTATTTACTGATAGTTTGTTACCAATGAAATATAAATTTTTTATTATAAAAATTTAATTATAAGTTTAATTAAATGTTTTTTATAATTGAAAATAAGTCACTAAAGAAGCAGTTGAATTATTGTTCAGTTTAATTTAATTATTTAATTATTGTTGATACATAATAATTTATACATTATACATAGATAAATATTTTTCATTAATTATTAGTTAAATTTAATATGTTTTCATATCTTCTAAATAAAAAGAAAATAATTAAAATATACTAATTATAATTAATTATAAAAAATATATTTAAGATAAATATTTGTCACTAAAAAATATTAAAATTAATTTTTTTTTTTTAATATTACCCATGTATACATAAGAACAATTGTAATACACTAATGATATTTGTGAAATTTTAAAAATAAAAAAGTTTTTCGATAGAAGAGCCCCAACCGCCATTATTTTTTGTGAAATTTTAAAAATAAAAAAGTTTTTTCGATAGAGGAGCCCCAACCCCACCATAAGATAAAGTAGGTACTTTCGACTCAACCACTTAAGTTAATCCACCCACTCCATTTTTTGACGGATAAATCACGGTGTGGTACAAACCCCTTTACCATCCAAACATTCCATGCATATATGGGTCCATTGAACGAATTGAGTTTGAGTTATTAGTTCAAGATTGATAATTAGTGTTAATTACCTTGGGTACTTGCGGCCAAGTATCTCTTTTTGGCCATATTTTCTCCAAGTGAAGCCATCTTCTGGGGGCATATCTGTATTTCCAACCTGTGGTGCTGGAACCATCACTGTTCTCCTCTCCAAATCAATCTTCCTGCTGCAATTTAGTTAATATAACCACACATTTAGTTCAATTTCATACATACATATTCATAATTAAATTAACATATCAAACTATTGAATTATGTTATATTGTTTCATTAATTAAGATAAATTTTAAGTTCCTTTATAAAATTGTGGATAATTTATCCTTTTACTAATTAAAATTAGTCACACATATTCCATTATTATCTTTTTTGCTTTTGAAATTTAAGTTTAATTTAGTAAAATATATGTGGCTGATTTTTATTAGTTATAGGTAAATTATCCACGATTTGTAGAACGAACTATCGTGTTGTTTTTAATTTACACTACCTTCATATTATATACCATATACAAAAATAAGTCAATTTACATTCATATAAAAACTTAATTTAAATTAACCGTCTAAATAATTTAAAAACTTTGTATTTAACAAAAAAAATAAAATTAACTGATGCAAAACACATAAATAATTGTGTGATTAATGTAAAATAAAAATGTTATAAACACATTCTGTAACACATTTTTTAAATTACTTTTTTTTATTAATTAAAATTTATGAGTCATATCAAATTTGTTTTAGACTCATCAAATTTATAATTTCAATAAATAATTAGAATTTTTATCAAAAGATTGGTAGAAATTATGTTACTTTATCTTTAAATACAACTCAATTTATAACTGCAAATATATTTTCTATTTTTCATGTTTAAAGTGTGTAAAGGTAGTTGGTAAATATATTATTTTTTTCTTCTAAATAACCATGTGACTTGTTGTATCAATTACTAAGAAAGGACCTTAGAAAATTATGTCCCACTTTTGAGTCAGTTTTCTTTCTCTTTCTGTTACATACCAATAATAATGTACGGATCATAAACAAAAGTACCCCAAAAAATAATTGTATTGTACTATTTTGTTTTCCTTCTTTTTCAATTATTGTAGGGGAGGCTGAAGTGTAAGCATTCTACAATTCTAAAAAACAGGACAAACTCTTCAACATTTTCATAAACTTGCTAGTTACCCAATTAGCAAGGCACCTAAAATCATATACTAAAACCCAAATATTTCGATTCAATCACACATATTGTGACCCAAGCTCATTCAAGCACCATTTTTATAGATGGCTCAATTTTTTCTAGAGAAGATATGCTAATAATTGCAAATTAATTGAAACCATATATATTAAAACAAAACAACAAAAATATTCAAATACTACTTATTTAGAAAACAGATATTTAAAATAGAAAGTTTAAAATTTTCTTATCTTAATACTATGATTCCAATCTTCTTTGAAGATCAGAAAAATTAGAAATTCAAAAACTATTTTTTGTGTTAATGCCAAAATTTTAAGTCGGTTCACTTGTCTTTTCTCGTTATCCTTAGTAGCCTCTTGAATATTATTTACTCGTCTTCTTGTTATAGTTATTGCAGCCGCTTAAGCCGCAACTCTTTTGCATTTGTATAAACTAGTTAATTACTCCTAAGTTTGCTAGTACTATTTTCAATCACGTATATGCATGAATGTTTAGAAAAATGCATAATATACTCAATAATTTCTCTCTCTCCATAAATTTTTGCTTAAATGCATATAAACTCAAATGTTGAGAATCTTAATCCTCAATTGAGGTATTATTTGTTGCATTTTAATGCAATTCTCGACAATATCAAACGTGATTGGGACTTTAACCGTGACTATGGTTTAAAACTTTGATACACATAATTCACTTTCATTAATTAATCAACTAATAAAAAAACTTTGATACACATACCTTTTTTTAGGCCTTGAGGGTGGTGCTTGTTTTCCTTGCATTTCTCCTTCTAACCCTTTTGATTTTTCTAAACCTTCCACATCCCTCCCAACCATTTCACCAATCTTCAATGTTCCCTTTGACCTTAACATTGGAACATCACCACCACTTATCATCTTACTCTCAAGCAAAACATGACTCATATCAAAAGGGTTTTGCATTAAATCAAGCAAATGATCCATTTGAGCATGTTGAGTTTTATTCATGAAAACATCATGAGACATCATTGAAGGAAATGAATTAGAAGGTGTTGTTTTTGTTATGTCATGTTGTGATGACAACAACATCATTACCCTTTCTTTTGCTTCACCAAATGATTTTTCTACTTCATCAATGGATGAGAATAGAATTTCAAGGTGGTTGATTATGTTGGGTACTTCAAGTTCAAGTTTTTTTGACAATTCAATAGCATGCATGATGAAATTCAAGACCTCTTCCATGGTTTTAGGAAGATTCAACTTTCCTAATTTGTTTAGTATAAATTTAAACACAATGTTTGAAAATATATATAAAGAGGTTGTTGAGAAAGTGCAAAGTTTCTTTGTAAGCTTCTAGGTTGGTTCTGTCTATGGTTTGTGAGACATAAACTACTATTAGAGGAAGCAATTACGTGTCTATTTATGCAAAAATGTCACAACTTTCTTTCAAGTTAATTAATCTCGCGTTGAGATTTAAATCTTAAAAATGCAATCACGTTAAAACTTGTTAAGTCTAACTAAGAGTATTTTTTAAAGAATCAAATTAATTTTATAAAAAATTGAATACACAATATTTAATATAATATTTTTATATTTAGTTCTTTAACAAATACAATAAGAATATTTGTAATGTAGTTTTTTTTTGTCAATAATTGAAATATAAATTAACTTGTATATAATCAAGTTCAAACTTAGGACATTTATGTACAATTTAGCAACATTGATATTTATCAGTTGAATCAAATTTAAAGATATATCTCACATTAAATAAGTATGTAAAAAGATTTATAATAATAAATATATTTTAAAAAAAATTGTTTTTTTTAATAATAATTAAAAATATACCACAATTTTGATGATAGTGACTGAGGAAATACACAGGTGGAAAAAAAAGAAGTTAAAAAAAGAAAGGTGGAAATGGAATGTGAACTTAATTGTTGGGTGTGGAAGCAATGACTTGGTCTTTTGGTCAATGACAACTTTGTGAAAACTTTCAAAATGTTATTTGCTTTTATTTTTGTTTTGGTCTTGGAGGAGACCCCTCATGCCCCATTGAAACCGTTTCTTTCATTGCACACTCAATTTGGAGAAATTTCAAGGTTTCAAGCAGTGACCAAATCAATACTTTTTCTTCTTTTGTACCAATTCTTCTCTTTCTTTTTTCTTTTTTCTTCTCTTTTTCATTTGCTTGCTAATTCTTCGAAGGAGCATTTGAACGTTTATTAACCGTTTAAACCTCATTATGGAGTACTTTTATTCTACTTGGCTCACTTGCTCAATAAAAAAAAGTTAATAATAATAATAATCAATTACTTTATGAAAATACTTTCGATTTTTAATATTTAAAGTGGGGTAGGTCTAATATAGACTTCTCAAAAAATAGTTTAAGAATACACTGTTATTATTTTTAGTAAAAGATAAATTTTATAATAATAAAAAATAGAGAACAAAATGTAATATTTTATTAAAATTTATTAATAAAAATGAGATCCAACTTTAAACCGAGTCTATATTAGACAATCTTTTAAATTATG
>JBBPBR010000008.1:45911452-45921996 GCA_037974775.1 Cicer pinnatifidum | reverse complement strand
CTAATAGACTTAATACTTATTGATAAAAAGTAAGATTTAAAGTTAATTTAAGATTTTATTTAAAACAAATATATTCGATAATATTAATTTATGTAATCTTTGTTTTTTTTTTTTTTTATAATTTATTTGCAGTTTTTATTTGTAATGATTTGGATGAACTTTCTTAAATCTTTCTTTTTAATTTTGAAGCTATGATTGAGTATGGCACGTATTAATGGTTCCAACTATAGTTGTACTAGACAAAATTACAAAAGAAACCTCAGTGCAAATTCCAATCATTTTCAGTCTCTCACTTTTTAATCTCACCATCAAAATGGATCGTACCATCGGCCACCGGAATACTCTCCGGCATTCAAACAAACACATCTCCTCCGTTCTATTCCTTTACCTCACTTTCAACTCAATTATCACCTTCGTCGGTGCTTCAATTCACGACTACCAAAATGAAACCTTTATCCGTCGTGCCAATTCATTCTTCTTTCATGGTGGTAGTGAAGGTCTTTATGCTTCTAAACCTAATTCGTTTAATCACTCTTTACATTCCGAAGATACCTTACCCACTGGTAAATCATTCATCAGGTAGGTGCTGTTATTGCTTTTAAACTATTCATTGCTTGTGTTTTTGATCTAATGATTCGCTTGTTTGTAACTATAGAAATTTTCAATGACAAATTAGGTTTTTTTTCTTCTTTTTCCCTTGTTATATTTTTATTTAAGATTTAAAAGAAAACAAGTTTTTATTTTTATTTTTTTTATTTTTATTTTAACTTGGATGCAACAATTTTGGTAAATATGAAATAATGATTGAGTAAGTGGACAAGATGTTATTAACATTTTGATTTGTTTATCATTAGGTTGGCAGTGATTTTGGTTTCTAAATGTGTGAGAGATTTGAATGTATCAAAATTATCAAAACATCCCTGAGTGTGTTTGGTAAGTAATTTTAGGGATGAAATTGAGTAACAAAAGATTTATTTGAGGATAAAACTGACTAAAGAGAGATGGGTTTGATGATGTTTTTGTAATTTTGATACTCCCTTTGGTTCTTCTTATAAGACACAAATGAGATACAATGTATCTGGTTCATTATATTATAGGTCAAATACATCAATTTTTGTTGATCCAATTGTATCTCATTTTTCTCTTATAAAAAACACCGTAGGTAGTATTTTGTAAGAATATCGTGACAACACCTCAAACATTCAAGGACCAAAATAAATCATTGAAAATCCCTCCCCTCCCCTCGGTTGAATCAAACACGCCCTTAATCTATAAAGGTAGTCCTTTAACTATCACTCTCTCTTCTATGAAAGTAACCAAGGGACTAACTTGATAGATTGAGAATAGTTTGTGGATTATTAAATATTGATTCTATTTCTATAGTTTAAGGGCGAAATAGGGAGAAAATGATAATTTAGGAACCAAATTGAAGGTTTAATGTAATACTTATTAGAGCAAATAAACACGCAGTTGGTTTGAGGGACAAGGGACTCAAACTTTAAGCAAACTAGCTAGAGGTTTGAACCTTTTCTCTTGTGTACAGAGAAAGCCATTTATGAGGAAAGAATCCTCCTTGAGTGCCAAACAAGTTTCTAGACAACGGTTAAATGGTTACAAGGAAAGATTGTAAGAATTAGTAAAATTTTGATAAGTGCACCACATGACAAACATTTGGATTTTTTTTTATTGGGTAGGCAGTGCTTTTGGTCCATAAATGTGTGTGGCATTGTCACTATAGTCCTTTAATGTATCAAAACTATTAAAAACATCCCCGAGTGTATTTTCGTTTAGTAATTTTAGGGACTAAACTGACTTGCAAAGTTGAAATTATACCCTGCTTATAACTATTTACTTATAAGTAAGGTATTCCTTTAATGTATCAAATATTACCCTACTTAATGGTTACAAAAATAGAGATAGTATTTATTAGTAAAATTTAGTTGATCAAATGTGATATGGTTGATAAGAGTTTTAAATTTTAATATGCTAATATTAATGTCAGGTTTGAGTCTATCACCTTTCGAAGAACGAAAGAATCAGCTCAAAAGGCAAGTGCGATGCAGCAACAGACAGGGTTGGTTGAAGCTATAATCATTAAGGTGAAAGATAGGAATAACATTGGAGGTGTTTCGTTGAACTCTGATGCTATATGCTGCACCCCAGAGCTTGCTAAAGAAGGTTCCTGTAAGTTAGGGGAGGTTATCATCCTTGAGAACCCTGATGATTCGAATGGGCCAAAACGCTTGCAGACGTTTTTCGAAGGGCAGAGTGAAGAAACTAACATGGTTATTCAAACCGTTGACATAAATAGTACTGGAATGTATTATTTGTATTTCATGTTTTGTGATCCTCAACTGAAGGACACGGTGATTTCCGGAAGAACTGTTTGGAGAAATCCAGATGGTTATCTACCGGGGAAGATGATGCCATTGATGACATTTTATGGTTTCATGTCTTTAGCTTACCTTTTTCTTGGTCTGGTTTGGTTTCTCTGGTTCGTACAGTATTGGAAAGATGTGATACAGTTGCATTACCACATCACTGCTGTTATAGGCCTCGGCATGTGTGAAATGGCCCTGTGGTATTTTGAGTATGCGAATTTCAATTCAACGGGAAGCAGGCCAATGGTAATTACATTATGGGCCGTGACATTCACGGCTGTCAAGAAGACGGTGTCGCGGCTTCTTCTTTTGGTTGTTTCCATGGGTTATGGAGTTGTCCGCCCAACGCTTGGTGGTCTAACTTCAAAAGTCCTTCTTCTTGGGGTGGTGTATTTTGTGGCCTCAGAAGCACTTGAGTTGGTTGAACATCTCGGAAATATTAACGACTTCTCTGGAAAAGCAAGGCTTTTCTTAGTGCTACCTGTGGCTCTGTTGGATGCTTGCTTTATTCTTTGGATCTTTCAATCATTATCTAAAACCCTGGAGAAGCTTCAGGTAACCTAGTATATACAATAATTGTCCTGGTCCTTGCTTTAATTTGTGCATGAGTATATATATTGTCTCCCTTTCTTGTTAGCTTGTGAGAGAGGCAATATTTCAATGAGCTCAAGTCCAACGAATGAATTTCTATAAAAGGTTCAGGTTCGACAATTTGTGTTGACTATAATTGTTATTCTGTCGTGCCTACCAAAGTATTATGATGGCTCAACATAGGGGAAAAAAAGAAGCACATTTAGTGTTGGGAATTCCGCATGAATTGCGGTCCACCCCTAGCCGCCTAATTGTGACATCTGGGTTGCCTTCATTGCAACCTTCAACACCTTCATTGTGTTGGGTGTGAGCGAGTGGAATTAGTCCCACTTTGCCCAGAGGCCAGAGATATTACTTGAGTAGTGCTTATAAAGCTTGGACAGTCTTTATCTTACCAATCGGTTTTGTAGGATTGAGTTAAAACAAAACATTTAGGAGATAGCTTGTGTGCTTTTATAAAGTATGATGCCTCTACGATGGATTAAAAACCAATAACTGAGGAATGGTCAAAGCTTCAAACTAATTAAGATCACTGTTTTCTTGGAGATTGTTAAAGATAGTGCATTTCCTCTCTAGAATCAGGTTTAACTAGCATTTCAGTTTCTTGGCTGTCAATTAAAAATGATTGTGTCCATTTGTTGATTATATGCACAGATTCGGAAAAGTACAGGAAAACTTGAGTTGTACAGGAACTTTACAAATTCTCTTGCACTGACAGTGCTGCTTTCAGTAATATGGATTGGCTATGAGGTAGTCTTTTGTATCTTTACTACTTCCTTTCTTCCTTATTTCCCCCTTTTCCTTTTGTTTTGTTGCTCCTTAAGCCACAAACTTTGCTACTAGTACTAAATGATAGTCAAACCTACTTCAATAATGAAAACTTAACCAGGAGAAGTGTATTGTTCATAGTCTTGATTTTTTTATACTAATAAATAACTAGAAGTCTCTCAGGCTCTTATTTACTCTTGTTTCAGTTGTACTTCAATGCGTCTGACCCTTTAGGTGAACTGTGGCGAAGAGCTTGGTTCATCCCGGCTTTCTGGACTTTGCTTGCTTATGCTCTCCTGATAGTGATCTGCATTCTCTGGGCCCCAAATCGAAATCCAACCAGGTATAGTCTAACTTTACTATTGTTCACTTCGTGAAGCACAAAATTAAAAAAAGTAAACATACAAAAAAAGAGGTATTTAATTATTAATTCTGACATAGTTTGTGAAATCCATATAAGCTTGATTCTTTATGTCTCAGTTGGAAAGGCATAAGATATGTATTGCTTGATGAGCATTCTAGCTTTTTGAACCAAAATAAAACAAACGTACTTCATGAGGTTTTAAGCTATAACATAACGAGTGATGATTTTGAAAAATGGATTTGCAGCTATAGTTTTAAATTGAGGTTTCGGTTACGTTGTGAACCTTTATATTTAGGTAAAATGCGGACAAACGCAGCTATTGCTGAGGCTTATAAAACCGTTAAATTGAAGCTGCGATTGTGACAGCGGACTGCAATTTAGAACTATGCTTGCAGGTAACCAAATTGAAAAATTGTTACACTGACATAGCGAGTGACATTTTACGCGGGCTTTTATTGCAGGTATGCATACTCGGAAGAGACAGGTGATGACTTTGATGAGGAAGCTATCACAGTTGTTGGAAGTGGAGTTAAGGTGTCTGGAGAAATGGCTACCATGCTAGAAAGAAAGGACAGAAAGGCATCATCTACATCACTGTCTACCGATCATCATGTATTTGGAGTTGTCGAAGATCGAGAGGAAGACAAGAGGGAGTGATTGGGTATCACAGCTTCTTTATTCTGTTATCTCAGAAATCTTGCAAGTTTTGCCTCATTGCTTTGTCTCTTTTTATTCACTTGGGAAGGGCTTAAAAGAAGTCAACATGGAAAAGCAACAAGGGAGAGGGAAAGAGGGTATGTTAAGATCATTTTTCAATGGCCTTTCAGCTTCTAAATTTTGAGGTGATTTTGTGAGCTTTTCAGGGTTAGTGTTCAGTAGATAGCAACCAAAATCTATGTGGTTGTTCTTGGGTTGATAGAATTTCATGCCTAGTAATATTGTCCTTGTAACTAGTTAGTTACCTCAACAATCAACATGGTTCAAGTAACTTTGACCTTTGTTTTGTTTTTATATGCTCAATTGGGCATTGTTAAAGAAATACAAGAAGGAAAGAAAATATTATCATGTCATTCAAAGATTATCAAGTCTTTATGTAGATTATCATTTGACTGCAATGCGATAAATGATATCTTATAAAAGAACCATTAAGTAAAAAGAAAAATAGAAAGCAAACAAGAGTAAAATCTAACTAGACATCAGTTGATGCATTGTTACGTTGATGTTTACGACGTATGAAGCACTGTTAGCTCATTTGTTTTAATTGTATACTTATTCATCAGAATTCGATAAAATATGATAAAAGTATACTTTGACATAATATTTGTTTGAAATTGTACTTTGTTTTTTCAAATGTCAATATTCAAAGTGATATTGAAGAGTGTGAAAATTTTCTCCCAAACAAATTGGTAACTCAAATAAGTTGAACCATCCGGTCAACATGATTTTGCCACAATTTTTGAAAACAAGCCTCAACTTAGTTTAAGGATTAATCTCCAACCACAACATAAAATTGATATACTAACATTTGTCATTTCAAAAGAAATTCAAAACTAAGAATAATGTCTCACACATAACATGTGTCTTTATTCTTGTGTGTTTAGAACCTTTTGAATGTGTGTCAAATCTACTAATAATATTTTCTATCTAAAACCATTATAACTTGAGGTTAAAATTTAAACTTTTTGTCCAAAGAATTAATTTTTAACTTCAAATTTAGTGTTTAACTCAATTTTACGAGAATATATTCAGACATGATTTATTTTATACTTAACTTATACTAAAAATTAATTTTACAACGATAAATTCATTCAAAATCAAGGTGATACACAAACAAACACCAGGTATGATATTCATATTATGAAATCACCACAGAGATGTTAGTATTGTCTACACTTGTCCTCATAAAGATATTTCCAAAACTATATTTTATGATAATTTGATTTTAGAATAGTTCTCAATAAATCAACATCATTTTCCATGTATGACATTGGAGTTTATAGGTAATCCTGAACGTGATGGACTTTTTAACCTTCTCACACCAACCATAACTTTCATCTAAGAGAAACCACTTTGCACAAAGAAATGACCGGCATTAATAAGCTAAGAGTATATACGTTGTCCAGAATCTACACATTTATCAAATTCTTCTTTAACTGTATGGTTCAATTCCAATTATGCAAAATTGCTATCACCAATGCCTTCACATCATAAAAGCACAGTGGTGAAAAAGAATTAACTACACAAATGCCTTTCAATCAGCAGTTAAAAAGTAGCTAGTAGATAAACAATGTGTTGGGAGGTTTCATACTTCTTCAACCTGCGATGCATAATTGTCATCAATCAAACTTGTAATAGTCTGAGAGATTAGTTTTGATGCATTGTCAATATAAAACTTTTTACACTCTAAACCAAACGAAACCATCATTTGTATAACTTTTAAGGCAGATATGATTAAAGTCAAATAGTTTTAATGATTCAAAGATTATGATCGGTTGACAATGTAAAAAAACTTTACCATGTCAATGCATAGCAATTAAATCCATAATCTATATATAAAGGAAGCCCAATATACTTCTTCGGAGAGAAGGGTAAAAGTAAAAAACCTGAGGGAGGCTCATTAACTCATAAACAGCTTTTTTAGGAGTAAGTTCATTGTCAATGATACGAGCGACTGCGGTCAATACTGGCATCTTGACATTATATTTCTGCGCCAAAGCAATCACAGCTCCAGCCGTTGAGACACCTTCTGCTACCTGCGCGTAGTAAGGATGATAATTTCAGTAACTGTCACTTTGAATGATTTTGTGTATGATCAAGCACAATTGAAAACTACCTGATTCATGGAATTAAGTATGTTCTCAAGCTTTTCTCCTGATCCAAGACGCACACCAACAGTTCTATTTCTGGAAAGGTCGACAAAACATGTAAGCATAATGTCTCCAGTTCCTGACAGACCGGTTATTGTAGTTGGCTTTGCACCCATCTTCAAAAAGATAATAAGAATAAAGAAAAATATTATTATTATTTGGAGGGTAAGAAAATGGAAGACTTTATATGCCAAATGAAAATATAAATATACAGTAAATGAGCATGAGTACATCAATAGACTGCATCTATTATTATGAATTTATGTATAATGTGCACAAGCAAAAAGTTATCAAATCTAGATTCAAATTGTGAATTAGAAGACCTATTTTCCGAATCGTGAATAAAATCTTTTTATGAATCATAAGATACATTACCAATAAAAATATGTAATTTTTAAGTAAAAACCAGTGACATGGCGAATGTAGGTGGGATTACGAGTTGGATTGTTAATCGTGCAATCATAGGTGTCGAAGAAAGGTCAGCATGTAACGACGCGATGAAGATCGCAGGTGGTGGGATCGTCGCTAGGATCGCGAATTTGCGAGTTGGATCGCAGCAAGTTAAAAGCGGACGGTTCTTCAAAATTGACAAAAAAAAGTGGTTGACTACTCTAAGTTTAGGTAGTGACTCACTAGAATGAAACGGGATTCAAGATTCCTCTCCATAATTATAGATACATACTACAGATTTATATTGATTGGGTTCTATTTAGTATCAAAACGAGATATGACTCACATGAGCTGTGATATTTATTTAATAGAAATCATTTACCTTTGTTGCAAGCCACCGTATTTCGGAACATCCCTGTGAGACAAGAGCAGCCATTGAGTTGTTACCAAGATTCATACCTACTACAATCCCAGCTGCTATTGCTAGTACATTCTTGAGGGCACCTGCTATTTCGACTCCTGTAACATCACTGGAGTTATCAGAGATTACAAGCTGAACATTTGCATCAAAATTTGTATACAACTGTTTTCGAATATCATGCATCAAACAGAAACAGAAAGATTAAAGCAAGCAAAAGACATAGTTTCAACGCAATGTTGTCAAACTCAAACCATGGAAAATAGCAGTTTATTTAAATTCCACTACGCTACCGTGCTATAGCTACCATAGTCACTATTTGATAACACTTTGTATTGAATTGTGTATCACAGGACAATAGTGTGTTTTTTTTTTTAAATTTGGCTATGCTATAACACTGTTATAGTCCCTGCTTGACAACACTGCTTCAGACAAGACGAGGGAGGAAAGAAGTCTTAATAGAGATGAAAATAAATCATTTACAAATGAAACTCAATTTCATTTATGAATCTATTAAAACTCATCTACCTTGATGTGCTGATTCTTAAATGATTTGAAGCCAGTAGCTGCTGAACTGCATTTGCCAATTTTTGGTCTTTCGATGCTACGACCATTGCTGTATTTTTACAATGGAACCAAAAATGATAAAAATTATTGACTTTCTGCTATAATCATACACATACTCGAAAAATAAAAACAAGATCGACACATGTAATTAGCAATGTCATTGTAACCTGTAGGTAGCTTATTCATTATTTCCAGAGCAAAAGAAGGCCCTGACAGTGCAACAAAAGGCTGGCGAGGATTTCGTAGTGCTTGAGGAATAATTTGAGCCATTGTTCTTAGTGTATTAAGCTCCAGGCCTTTACTGAGAGATATGAATGGCAAACCTGGATCAACATAATCAGCGACACTCTCGAGAAAAGCTGCGCTGAACTACAATAACATAAACAAAGATTCAGACAGTCGCATATTATACAAAAGACAAATTCTAAGGTTCGCCATATGCATTTTATTCGACTACACTAAGACTTGGACTTATTGAAAAGCATCAACACTATCGATGTTTTAAATAGTGGTTCAGTTACGCCATAATCCTTGATGTTGAGAAAAAGTGTAGACGAATGCAGCTGCAATTGTGGTCACAATGCAGTTGCGGAGGCTTCCAAAATGTGCATAATACCGCAATGTAAAAACTATGAATAGTATTACTACTATCTAAAAATTAAAGAAATGCAAAATCAAATGACCTGAACAGGCACTGCATGAAAGCAGTAATCCGCATCATGCAAAGCAGATTTTGCATCAGTTGTTGCGACTACATTTTCCGGCAGCGTGTGATTCGGGAAGTAGTTACTGCAAAAGATAAAAGAACAAAGACTCATAATAGAAATGGATGATGAAATTAGATGAACACAATTCACAAATTAACAAGTATGTAAGATGACAAGGACAAAGAAAGCTACCAATTACAGCGCCTCTCATTGATAGACGAGCAAACTTGAGTATCTCGAACAAGCATCACGACCTCTAACTGATCCTTTCTGTCTGCAACATGAGCAGCCATTGCCGTCCCAAACGATCCCCCTCCAAGCACTACCACCTTTTCCACAAAAATTAAATGTCATAAAAACCACAACACAAACTGAATAAACATCATAATCTTAAGAAATAATCTAAAATACTTAAAACACTTTGAGATTATTCCATGTGAGACAAACTAGCATAATATAACATAACATCAAGATATTATAAAATTAAAATACTTTGAACCATATTAGATTATCAACATTATTCAGATATAATAAAGCATAAATGATACCACAAATTGAATAACCTGAAAAGAATGACAAAGAAAATGTGTAACAAATTTAGTATCTTGAAAGTACCGAATTTAAAAATAAAATCCCTAAATTTGAAAAGGAAGAAAGTAAACCTTGTTAGTGCGTTGGAGAACATCAGTATTAGACTTGGAGCGCCAAGACCTTGACCAACGAACCAATTTCTCCCAAGCAACCCTAACAACCCTTCTCCTATCACGGGTCGGGTCAATATCCGTTTCAATAACCGGGTCGGATAGTTGAGTAGAAAAGGAATGAGAATCATTTGTAGCACAAGAAGGAGTGAGAGAAATTGTTGATTTTGAAGGGAAAGAGTAAAAGTTGGAAGCATTGTTGTGAAGATAATAGTGAAATTTTGAAGAAGAGAATAATGGGTTTGTTGTTGAATAATGTGAATGTGAATATGAATGTGATGATGGTTTTGATATTACAGAAGCCATTTTCCGAAAGACTCTGAGAGAAAGATTTTTGTGTTGTAATTAAATTAACTGTCACTCTCGATATTTTATCCTTTCCAAAACCATCATTTTTCAAGAAACTAAATAATAACAATTTGCTTCTAAATTAATATTTGATTCCAACGAATATAATTAAATGTCAACATTTATTATATCTAATTTTAAAGCGGCCGAGACTAATGCGGTACATATGTAGATCCTTAGAAATATAAACTGATATATTTTAGTATTTGTCAAATTAATTGATAATAATTAGATGATATGGTTTTATTAGTTAATATTATGTAGTAACTTAATTTCAAATAATATTTCAGTTTTTTTTAATTTAATTTTTTATTTAATTTTATTACAAAAATTTATAAATTTAAAAAATATAAATATAAATTTATTTGAAGATTTGAGTTATAAATTTGATTAAAAAAATTAGCATTATATTAAAGATGATAATTAATTTTATGAGTTTTGT
>JBBPBR010000008.1:45895952-45908040 GCA_037974775.1 Cicer pinnatifidum | reverse complement strand
ATATATATATATATATATATCTAATTTTGATATTATTAACACTTAACAACAAAATTAAAGATCTATATAAGATGGAATGAGATTATAAAATATAAGTAGCCTAGTCTAGCTATTCCACCAATCCAAACATACCAATAAACTTGTAACAAAATTAATGAAATTAAATTATATTTTATATAATTGGTATTAATATAGAATATACCCTGGCATCTTTGGTGGCATAGATTATGTAGATGACAATGTAAATAGTCTCAATGACACATCCAAATGAGTTAATGGTAATGAGGAGACGAGCATTTGTCTTGACTATGGCATAGTATAGCCAAAGCATGGAACTAAACAAAGCCACCAAGTAGGGAAGTGATTGGAAACCTTCTGTTGATTTCTTTTTCCATATTCGGTAAAATGTTGGCCTAAAAATTTAAGGAAATTGAGTAAAAAAACATTTCAACTTTACTATATTAAAATAAAGAAAAAGAAGGAGAATTCTCTAATTATTAATCAACGATTTGTATTTGTTGTAAAATAATTTACATTGATAATTTATGGTCATTAACAAGTCATCTAAAGAAGGACTCTTACTATTATTAGTAAAAAAATGAATTTTTTTTATAATAAAAAATGGAAAACAAATATAATACTTTATTAAAAATAGCAAGGTTCACTTACGAACTAAGACAATTTTAGACAAACTCTTAAATAATTATATAACTTGTTTATTATTTTTAATCAAAAGAAAAATATTAAGTGAGATATTGTTAAGTTCTAAACATAAGTTAATATATACTTACAGGGGAGCCAAGAACACCATGAAGGAAATGATGTTACCTAAGCATCAAAAGAAGGATATGTTAAGTTCTTCATTTCAAACTCTTGATTATTTATGCATGTATATGTAATATTAATCATTAACTAATTTATTAATATATAATATTATTTTTTTTAAATGAGTTGTCCACTCTATATGAACTAGATCTAATATATTGTTGAATGTAAAATAAAATAAAAGTATAATAAAAAGAAATAGAAGTGCATAGCTAAAAGAAGGAATCAAAATGAACAATGGAGTGGATTTGCTTGAAGTACATGTTTATGTAAAAATTGATATTTAAGTACTAGAAAACAAGAAATAATTCCATAAAAAAAATAATAAAGCAAGAAAAAATGAGCAAAGAAAGAAAGAAAAATTTTAAATTGCAGTCAAAAAATTAATTAAAGTTTTTGAAGTATGCATTATTGCAATTATATATATTTTATCGATATTTTATATAATATCAATTATCGCGACATAACTGATAACAATTTAAAACTTTGCATAAAAATTAAACAAAATCATTGACAATTTAAAACTTCGCACAAAAACTAAACAAAACAATGGGAAGAAAACCATTTCTATGTTACCTAGTATGCCAAAAATAAAAGCCAAATGAATGTGTTTCTCCATCTCCTCTCTTAACTAGTGTTTCTTCTTTAGATTTGGGAAAAAAAATTTTGGTCACAAGAGGTTTAGGGATTGCTATAGGAATTCAAGAAACCTAATGTTTCTTTCCTACTCAACCCCTAAATCAAATGCAAGTAGTGATGCTGGTGAAGGAATTGAGCAACTCATGTCTTATATATATATACACACAAATTCTACAAAGAAAAAGAAAAACATAGATGAAAAAAAAATTAATAAAAATAAAAATAAATCAAAAAATGGAATGCATGCATTGGCCTATACTGCTTAACAAAGTCATGCATATGTTTCATGGCTCATGAGTGTTTGATTTTTTTAATGAATAACGTAGCACAAAATTATTCACGTTTCCAAGTTGGGAATGTTCACGTGTCACTTTGAAACAATTTCTTGAAACCGCTATATATTAGATTTACTATAATTTTAACAAAATTATTTTTATTGTGGTTAGCTATTCTACACGACACGTAAACTGAAATTGATATATATAACTCCACAATTCAATATACCACATTATTCCTTTTGTGATAATTATTATTGTTTTTGTTGTCTTGTGTATGATTGGTATCATTCTATATGATTAGAATTTTGCAAGATACCACACTCTTTATAAAGAAAAGGGAAAAAAAACGAGGGAGGAAGCTCTTACGATTTGACTATTCTACTTATAAAATAAAATTTAGGAAAAAATATATTTTTCTACGTTATTGAAAATTAATGGAGGGTGTCCTAGGTATTGTGATGAATTCATGTGACTTTTTTTATTGTATACGCTTCGCTCCGTGGCACGCTTTCTTTGCTAGCTAGCTAGCATTTTTTCTGTGAAGTCAAGTGTTTTCGTGTAGCAAAATAAGCATGAATACATTTTGTAGCTGCATTAGTTGAGTCTTATTACAAGCAACTCGGATGGTCAGTTGAATCGGTTGAATCGAAAATCGAATATTTAATCGATTTGATTATGTTGATTTATAAGTAGATTTGTTAAAATAGATCGAGTCGAATGAATCGAACCATTTGAGATATATAGTATTAAAAAAGTAGCTAAAAATGAACAACTCATTTTTGTTCACTCTGTTTACCGCTACAACTTAAATTAAAAAAGGAAAATTAATAAAAGAAACTATTATAAGCAAATTTGCATCGACTCAAATAATTTTATTTTATTTTTAATTTCTTTTAATAAATGACATTTTTGAGTTGGTTCGAGAAAACCAAAGTAACAAAGAAAACATATTCCTATACAAGTCAAGAACAAAATAGCATTCTTACAATCAGTTTAGTAAATTCGTCGGTTTGTTCATGAGTGCCGACCAAGACTAGCACCAATTACGACTCAACCCTTTTCTCTAAAGACTAAATATGACCAAGTGTTATGTGGTGATATATGATTTTATGTGTTATAATTCTATTTTATTATTTTTACTATGGTTAGTGACTAAGGATGGTTTGTTTTATAATTTTGTTTGAATATTTATTAAATAAAATAAAAACTATTGGAAGAAAAATGGGTCGGGCCATATTGTTGGCCTACAAAGCCTATATTGAATGGGTCAGTCTTGATAAAACGTATTATCTATTTTTTAGATAACAATTATAGTCATTGCAAACGATCTTTGTCAATCGAAGTTTTGAAAGAAATTAAAAAAAAAAATAATAAGAAAGAGAAAATAGGATTGATCTAATAACATACACTATTTCATACAAGTTCTTTAATATTTTCAACACTAAAGGATATTTACTCTTACACGATAAAGTGCTCAATCAAGAGATCGAGCTCTAATACCAATTGAACGTGCTAAAAAACACAAGAAAGGAGGATTTTAATAGTGTTTTGTCATTTATGAAAGATACTTTAATTGCCTTATATAATACTATTCATTACAACAACATTCAACTTACTTTTATAAAACAGATTTAGTCATAATAAGGTTGAATCATAAAGAACTACAATGAGAAAAATAGAAATAGATAAAGGAAACATATTTTTTTATACTAGTTCACAACAGTCTGTTGTTACATCTAATCTTCCCCTTACAAAGATATTTTGCCTCGGTACAGTTGAGTACTTAATTGACTATTTCAATTATTAGCATACAAGTATTCTTTACTTTGCCTCTTCAGGCTTTGAATATTTTTTTCTAGCCTCACCAAATTATCATCAATAAAACCTTATTCAACTTTCTGACAACTTGCCTTTGAGGTTCATGAGTGTTGTTGTACCTTTTCATGTACCTCTTAGAGGTGAGAGATTTGTTGTCACTATCGGGGTGATTTATATCGGTTCTAGTTTGTGTGTGAATTGACACAAAATTTATTTCTAGGATTCTAACCCTCATTGAGAGAATGTTACATATCAAGTTCTATATTAGTACACGTGTGTGATAACACTTTGAATGATTTACATCAATTATAATAACTCTCTATTGAGAGGATTTTTCATACTTTTCTTTTGATGTGTTTTTGGCATTTTCAGAATTTTTTTCTTAACACATTGTCTTTTTCATTCTTTCTCTCACACTATATTGACTTCAGCGAGTTCTTCTTAAATAGAGAGTATACGTGTCCGTTGAGAATATTATCACTAAATATCTTCAATCACCATTTAAGGAAGATCAGTCTTTAATATGCATCCATATATATCTTCATAAAATATTCTGCGTATCTTGGTATGAAGACAAGGGAGCAAAGGATACAAAGATCAGAGCATGTCTTAAAAACCATTTGACATGCAGCCGATTCAGGATGTTCATAAAAGAATGTGTGAATGTTTTCTCTTTTTTGGAGCGTTGACTTTCATCAGAGCGTTGATTTCTTTCAGAGCATACATCCTAAATCATAGTTAGATGATTAGATGGTTGATGTGATGATGTGATTATCAAAGGCAAAGAATCACTTGTTTGCCAAGCGTCTCAAAGGCAGAAGAACATAACATAAATACGTACAATAGATGCAATCGGAAAAAAAAAAACATGTCATGTATTTCCAGAGTTACCAGAACCAGAGTATTGCTTGCATTATTGGAGTCAATTAAAAACAGGGTGTCGCTTGCATCACTAGAGGCGCGTGTCAGAGCGTTGTCATTAGACTTAGAAAATCTAAGTGAAGCTAAGTCTTGTTGTTCATTTGTCTTAGTTAAATCATCAGATGATCTAACTTATATCAAAACACATACTTATAATGCTTTAACTTGAAATACATAATACATTACTTCTTATTGTTATATTAAAACTTGCTCTATTAGTAGGCATAATTAGTTGTTTATTAGGTGATAATATTCTTTGTGTTTAGAAACACTTAGATTATTATATTTAATTTATATGCAATTTATGCTACCTTAAAATAGATAATAATTAATATAAATCTTTGTATTCTAACTTAATTTGCACACTTAGCAAAAATATTTAGGGGATAATGGTTTTTATTTATTTATTTTTGTTATCATCAAAACATCAACCATAAAATTGTAGCTAAAACCACTTTTTCACTAACAACAATCTTCCCTCAAGTGTGAGTTTATTATTTCCCCTTGCACTATCATTGATATGGCACATCAACGAGACACGTCACCTCAACACCTTTGGTTATAAAGACTTTCTATACAAGGGATCACCAATATTGGGTCAAAAGCAACCACGCAAGTGAGTTGCGTTGAAGAAAAATTATTTATGATATATGTTTTAATGACAACGCCTCACTAGCATGAATTGTATAAGTAAACAATAAATAAGTCATCAACAAGTGCATAAGTACATTCTCAATTATTATGAAATAATGTCCTCATGATAAACAAATTCATTGTATTCATAAATAGTCATATTAGTTCAGCAAAATGACAAGAATCAAGTTTGAAGAACAAATCATTTCAAAATTGAGTCACTTATTAAATCATTTGTTAAAATAATGGTGGAAGAATATTCACCAGAATGTTCTAGTTATTCAATTAAATAACAATTGACAAATAAGATCTTTATAGAAGAGCAACATGTAGTAAATTAGTTGGCCTTTCGTGCAAGACCCTTAATTTTCAATTCTAATTTATATAATTTTAGGGTATTTTGTGTTAAACTGCTTAGGCATTTAGCCCAATTTTATTTTACCTTTTGAATTAAGTACCAAAAATATATTTTGTTAGAGTTTGTAATATGTTTAATATATATATATATATATATATATATATATAATATATTGAGACTCAATTAAAATTATTTGTCGAAGAATAATTTAATTATGTTACAAAGAATTTAATATCGGAATTTTTTTTTTAAAATGTCACTTGTTGCTGAAAAATGTATCTGTCAATTGAACTGCGGCAAGAGTTGATATTTTTTGAAAAAGTAATTTGAGAAATGATGTATAATGATGTTTTTTTTTTAAAAATATCTATAAAGATTAGATATTTGTTTTATTGATTTTAATTTTAAATATATATATATATATATATATATATATATATATATATATATATATATACTCGAGTGAGAGTAAGAAGGAAAAGGAAACATAAAGACATTTCACTGTCTCGCGAGTTCTTCTTCTCCCTCTATTCCGAAAAAAAATGGTGTTGGTGGTTTCTTTTTAAAAACAAATGCAAATCTTCCTTTCTCTTCTAGATCTAAGCTTTCATTCGAGAAGTGTCAGGAGATAAAGTTACTCCTCTCCACATTACGGTGCTTGTGAGCTAACTTTTGAGGTTTCGACGCGAGCGAGAATTTTCACCATATTTGATCGTGGTAGCGAAAACGGTTGAGAAAGCGATAACGAAGGTAATGGCTCCTTACAAATTTTTTTGCATATAGGGATTCTATATGTGTGATTGATGTATGATTAATGTTGTTGATTTTGTTAGTAATGGTTACAAAAAAGAAATTACATTTGATGTGTTTGAGTTACGTAATTAGTTATTTTCAAATAAATGAGTTTGAACTGAAGTTGAAATTTTACAAAAAAAAAATTAGAGTTGTTAAAATTGTGAAAAAGTTCAAATTTTAACTAAGTTAAAGAGTTTGAGCAAAAAGTTAGATTGAAATTAAAATGGTTAGAGTTTAAAATGTTATTCTTTTAATTACTCTTGGACTGAGTTTAAAAAGAAAAAGTTTAGAGTATTTTATTAACTCAAAATTTTGGTGCTTTAATAGTCGAGTGTGTGTATGTGTGATTTGAACAATTTTATTTATTTATTTAGATTTAACTAAATAATGTAGATTATTTGGTTTTAAAAGTTTGGTGTGTGAAAAAGATTTAATTTTGGGAATTTTGTTGTGGTTGAATTAATTTTATTGTGAATAAAGTGTTATAAATATTTATGTTTATGTAGTTAGTTCCTTGAGTCTCGAAAAGGAATCGAGACCATTAACACCGAGCTACCGGTGGGGAGAACTCTAATATATTAATGTTGTTGTGGTGATTAAGTTTTGATGTGATTATGTATTCATAACTGATAATGTTTGCGTTATGAATTTTATTGAGGAAAATCTGTTTTGAGTATACTATGTGATAAGTTTGAAAAAATCGTTAGTGTTAAATGAGTATTAAAAATGGGGAATCTTTTAATGGCTACATTTACTTAATGATTGTGGTGAAAAGAGTCAAAGTATGCTCATGCATTTCATAGCTTGTGGTGACCGCGATGGACCATGGTGTTAAGTGGTGACCGTGATGGGCCACGAAGTTAACTGGTGACCGTGATGGGGCACAGGGTGGTTCCATGTGATAGTTGGTTCATCTTATCCTTACGAGGATTTAAATGTGTAAGGCATGTGATAGACTACACTCTAGTAAATCGTGCTAGCCTGTGAAAGACTACATCTCAGTAATTGGTACTAAGGCCTGTGATATGCGGTACAATTATGATTTACGCCCCTTCGAGGAAGGTTTTTATTGGAAATTCCGAAATCATGTGCATTGGTATATAAGCATTGCATTAGGGTGCTTGGCACGCGATTCATGTTTGTTATACTATGATGAATGTATATACATATTTGGTTGTTGTTTGTTATTGTGTTGTAATTGCTTTGAGGTGTGAATTTGGGTTGATTAAGTTTCGATGTAATTATGTGTTCATAATTGATGTTATGAATGTTTGATGTGTGATTAAAGTGTGAATTTGTGGAGATTAATTTGGTGTGAATTATATGTTCATAATTGATAATATGAATGTTTGAAGTGTTAATTGATTCAGAGCTATTTTAGAATTGAAAATCTGCATTTTTCTCAGTTGCATTCGGCTACAACAGTGTTATATTCGAATACGACAGTGTAATTTTGTTAAAAACTTCATTTTCGATTTTGTTTATGCATTTTTTAGATATGAAAACCCTTTCGAGGATTATGCTAAGACGAAAGGTTATCTTAAGCATTTGAAACATAAGAATTTTGCTAAGTGTTATTTATTAATTTCGGTTGGTGACCCTTTACAATTATTGTGGAAATTTGGGCTTTGCCCTCAGATGATACCCGAGTTTGTTCCACCAAATGTTACCTTGATGACGCAAACGTCGTTAGACCTCCCCAACCGAGACTCGCCGACTTCTTGGGTATACGACCCCATCTCAAGTAGAGCTACTTATACGGGGAGGGTAGTGAGGACAAGTAGGAAAGCTGGAGAAGTATACCTTGTGGAGCTCACTCGCAAGAGGATCGACTATCCGGTACCTTCAGGATTGGTGCTTGGGATGAATGGAGCATGAGAAGATGCAGAGGATTCCTTAGTTAGAGTTAAGGCGGAGGCCACCGTAGGAGCTGTAGATACAGTGGTTGGACTTGGGACTGGCGAAAAGGATAAGAGGTCGATGCTAGTGGAGCGAGAGATTGCAGGACCGTCTAGGTGGGCCGAGTCAGAGCTTCCATTTCCAATGAATGATCCCTTACCAACTTTCGCTGAAATAGTGGACTTTTTTGAGATCCCAGCGTCGCCGAAGCCACCTATCTCGTGGGTGGATCTGACTTCTGAAGAGACCGATCCTTTTATCGATGTTGATGAGGAGGAGGTTACTTCAAAGATAGATACTGCGTCATAAGGCACTTGCGGAGTATGTGGAGTTCACCCATGTTATTATAGTTGCTAATGAATGATCATATTAGTTTGGTTGTATAGAGACTTAGTGTCTATGGTTGTCGTACTTATTTTATTTTGGGATGACTGTATCTATAATTTATATTGTCATTTGACTTTTATTCGGTGGGTCCATGTTTAATTTTTTTGACATGACCATGGGGGAGTAGCATTTTTTAAGCAATGTTTTTGTGCAAGTGTCTGTCGAGAATACCCCAATGGTATGAGCGATGTCTGATAGGTCTCATAGCCCCAGTGCATTTACTATTTGTATATTTTAGATTATCGTCTCAAAAGAACTATTTCAGTTTGTTTGTATTTATAATGTAATTATTCGGGAGTTTTTTCGTTTGTGTTACAATGAGTTATTTTTATTATTTATTTTTGAAAGAAAAAAAATACATCCGCGCTGTTTGAAAATCAGGGTGTTACATTTTGCACATGGTTTTCTAAACATGTAATCAGCAATTCAAACTCAAGATTTGAATACCTTCTTGCAAAAACAAATATGTAGATTGATCTCGAGATTGATCAGAAGAACATTTTAGTTTATAAAATATCATTTTGGTTTATTAAAATATCATTCTGATTTATTAAAAGATCACTCTGGTTTATCGAGATAATTTTAGTTTATCAAATGATTATTTTGGTTTATCAAAAGATCATTATTATTTATTAAAAGATCATTTTAGTTCATAAAAACAACAGTCTAAACAAACCAAGATCGTCATGATTTTTTACAGCATTATGTCAAGTCAAACCAATATCATTTCCGTTTGTGAAAGTATCAGCCTATTTTACACAAGATCATTCTAGACAATTTATTGTAAAAATGAAATGAATCAAATACCAAATTTCAAATGAATTAAACATCAAGGCAACTCAGAATCATAATAAAACACAAAAGATTAAAAGAAGCAAAACAACATAAAAAAAAAAAAAAATCATAACAAGATCAATATCCATATTGATGGCCAATGAGACAAGTACAACTAGGACAACAATGATAACACACTAATGTTGCATCTCTGTAGAAAGGCAACCTGCGTACAAAGCTGATAAAGACTGACACCAAATAGATGTCAAAAGCTCTCAGTCCAACACTAACTCAAAACATAAATGAAGAATGTTATGGTTTTACAAAAGAACATTCTGATTATTCACTTTTAAAGACAAAACTAAAACATATAATTTTCCTCAATCCAAATCAGAAGTTAAAGAATATCAAGACTGCTCAAATCAATTGTAAAGCCTAGAACTCGAGCTGAATATCTAAAGAAGGAAAATAACATCCCGATTGATGGTAAAATTGACCTCTAAATTGATGAGTTGTGAGCAAGGATGCAAATACATTGTACTTACATTATTTTGCAGAAAGCTCTGCATAATACTAATTTCAAACAATATCAACTAAGATTTCGTTGCTCATTCATGTTTTCCATCATACTTAAAAGCAAGAAAATTATTCATTTGTCAAGAACGTTTTAGACAACAATATAAACATGTGTTTAATTGCGTTAAAATAGATCTGACACTTGGGAAGTGTGTCCAACAACTAAATTCATTTTAAAATGAATATTCAAAGTCTTTTATCATCTATACATTGAATATCAATTGGAAGATGAAGACAAAAGTTCAATTTACAAATCTACCAACACTTGTTCAAGTAATAACAAGTCAAAAACTCTTCAAGCAAACTCCAACTCCCTTCATTAGATATTTATGGATCATCATCTACTGAGTTAGTTTTTATTTATCTCAAACAAGTGTTGAGAAGTTTCAAGATCCCAAACACTTTTATCATATACATCATTTGTCACTCAAGTATATCTTTTATGTTAGATTGAGTGTGTTTGTAAAAATCCTTTCTAGGTTGGAAGGTAAATATTGTAATTGATCAAGGTGTGAAGAATAACACTCTAGTTCTGAAGCACATATTGAAAATCTCACGGTTGTGAAGACTGGACTAGTCTGAATTGGGTGAATCGGTATACTTTTTATGTGTGATATTTTTATCTCTTATCTTTAATTATTTGCACACACAAATGACACTTTATTATAAACTAATTTTTTTTTTATTTACTTCTAACATATGTAGAACATTATGGACATTCTATTTTAACAAAGATTGTTCTTAAGTTAATTTAAATTAAGCGCATGAATTAAAATTTTAAAAGGATCACAATTCAATCCCTCTTTCTTGTGATTGACATTGCTACTTTGTAAGTTGGACACCACATCTTCATCCAAAATCTTAAGAAAATTAGTAAATGGATCACCTTAATTTATATATTGTTCAACATTTACTTTATCAACCAACATAAGATTTCTAACTCTCACACTTAACACTAACATATCAAATGTGACTTGAGTAAGCCAATTGAAATTGGAAAACTCCACTTAACTAAACAGTAGAACTCGGCTCAAAACAAACATATATTTTTTAGTAGTAATTCGAATTACTCTTAGAGTTTGTTTGAATGGAGCATTTTAACGAAGGAATGTAATTTATTAGGGGAATTAAAATGACTATCTTTAAATTATGTTGTTTGGATAAAATAAAGAGAGAACATGTCAAATCCTAGAAATGTTAAGATGATAATTTCATTAAAAAAAATCTGACAACAAATCAAATGACAAGAAAATAGAAATACAATGTCAAGTCTATTCAATCCACATACTATCTAGATTATAAATAACATATTTAGCTAAATAATGTGTAGCTTGGTTGACCTCACGCCTAACATGTAAAAAACAAAACTATGAAAGAAAATATTAAAATTAAAATAATCTCTAATAACAAAACCAATATAGGTGGAAGATTGTTGATAAACGTTCAATGCCACCACCATATTTGAAGCATTCGACTCCGCTATAAGATTAAAAAAAAAAAAAAACATGTCTTTAGCAAATTCCAAACTTTTCCATATAGCTAAAGCTTCTACTACCTCTGAATCTCACAAGATATTTGAGTTCTGCTTATTTGGTTGCATTAGTTTTATTCTTTGAAAGTTTGTTGCTTTCTTTATTTTATTTTTTTTGACTCCTTTGAAAGTTTTTGGTCTCTTTATTTTATTTTTTTGGCTTATTTGGTAAATGGGGTTCTTTTCATCCTTTATTCCTGGCTATGTCAAAATGTAGTACAGTCATTTATAAGCTGATTCTTATAGAGGACGACTTTTCTAATGTTCATTTTGTTCTTTGCTTTGGTTTGATGTGAGTGATTTGGGAAATGCTGCTTCTTGCAAACTAGTTCCACAACTTGGTCAACTCAGGAATTTGCATTCTATACAACAAGCTAACTGTATCTGCTAGCTACCATGTGCCTCCATTCAATTATTTACTTATCAGCTTTATTTATCATGTCTTGATGTTTATGAAATATGTTTAGTTTTGAATTTGGTTCTTTTTGTTCCTACGTTAATAATTTTAGTGGTTTGCTCAAAATTGTGAGATTTAGAGATCTTCTATTTTATATTTCATCATTTTGAAGTTTACTCAAATTTATGAGATTTGTATGTTTCTTTACATTAAGTTTCCATTTCTCTACTATTTGGTGTGTTCAACTTTTGTTTTTT
>JBBPBR010000008.1:45861991-45895392 GCA_037974775.1 Cicer pinnatifidum | reverse complement strand
TGTTGATAATTATGTAATTTTTAAGATATTGAAAATTATTACAATTTTTATTTACTTATTTTATATTAAAATATATGATATAAAAATAAAAGAAATCATCAAAGAAGAAGAATTAATTACTTTATTTAAATTAATTAATTTATAAAATCAAATAAAATTGTGAGCGAAGAAAATTAAATTATTAAAAAAATTAAAAGAAATCATGAGAGCAAATTTAATAAATGAATAAAATACAATTGTTTATTTTATCAAAACAACCAATTTTTCAAAACGGAATTCCGTTAAACAACCAATTGTTTATTAGTTTTTGAAAATTATACTTGAAACATATCTCTTATGTAGTGTGATTGTCACGTGTTTCTAATTGCCTAAAATCCTTGGTCCATATTGTCATATATACTCGAGTAACTTTAAAGTGTGTGATGGCACCCATTACGTGCCCCTCCCACCCACACACTTTACACACGAGGAAGTGTGTCTTAAGGGCGCATATTAATGATTTAATATAAAAAATTTATCTTAAAATTTATATTTTAACTCTTCAAAAATTTAAATATTGTATTTTTAATAAAAAATTCTACTTTAAATAATTCTTAAGATATATATTAGCAAGACACATTAAATAAGCCTTAAACATGAATTGCAAGCCATTGCTTATTTAAACATTATTATCTATTATTATCTATTATTATTATTATTATTATTATTATTATTATTATTATTATTGATGTTGTTGTTTTTTTTGACTTTTTTCATATATAATTAATGATTATGAATAAAGCGAAACCCCATGAATCACATGGTACGGGATTTTGGAATGATGTTGGTATAATACTTAAATGATTACTAAATTGAAAGTTCTTGGATTTTTGCTTTTTGTTTTTATCCTTGCTAATTAATATTCCACGCCTACTACCGATTAGTAAATTTAAAACGTAAACAATGTGCATATGCATTACATCTTAATTAATTAAAAAACATATTCATAAGCCATAATATGCTTGAAGTTCAATACAAAATAAAAGAAAAAAAGTCAAAGGCTTTCCTTGAATTTATGCATGTAATTTTATGAGTGAATTTAATTGGAATGAATATGCATTTCATTATTGTGGTGAAATTCATTGGAGTGTGAATGAGAGTACGAGGTTGATTGTTGACAATTAAAAAACATGATTATTTTAAAACAATTTAATTAAGAAAGTTAAATTGTTCAACAAACAAACTCAAATACACACTATATTATACTTATACATAAGAGAATCATCAATTTTAATCGCAATAAAATAATAATAAAAAACAGAGTATCTATGAGTACGGTACAAATACTAATACCTGGTAAGTATTGTATCAATAAGTATTCTATATGGGTACTTCATCATTTAAAAGTACATATTCTTCATAGATGATTGACATATGGATGATGTTAGAAGGGTTCCTACATATGTGGGGAACATAAACTACACATATAGGTGTCTAGACATTGATGATGACTATAGGACTATCAAAATAATTCAACATTTACCATTTCACACTGTTTGGCCAACTTACAAGGAAACCCTTCATATCCCGATTTGTACATACTTTCATCAAATTGGTGATGATGCACCCAACTATTGGTCGATGTTTGCACTGACCTGATGGGAATAAGGCAACATCAGAGGCTACTTCATCCTCATTGATAATGTGGGTGTTTGGATACACCCCAAACTGATGTTAGCATGACAAGGATGAAACTAATGTTGACATGCTTTATAGTTAGACATGAACTTGTCTATTTTTGGTATGCCAATGTGGAGTCTCTTGTTGTTTTGGTATATTGGAGTTATCTATCTCGTCTAATGTAGTGATGTTATCTATTTATTTTGGTTCTGATGTATATGCATGACTTGTACTTATTTGGTGCTTTGTTGAGGCCCACAAGACACGTTAACCTTATGCCATTATATTTTGGGATGTATATAATATATGCATGCTTCTATTACTTTTTGTATGTGCTTATTTGTCTATTTGCTTCATTTTAGTGGTAGTCGTGTTCTAAAATTGATTAAAATTTATATATACATGATAACAATTATGAGGGTAATTGCAAATGAGACTTGGGTTGTCTCACTTTTGTGGTATTACAGCAGATCAGTTCAGATGGACCTGTGAAAAAAATAGTCACACTAGGCGAGTCAAGTTAGATTCTCTTGGGACACCAATTTGATGGATTATTTATTCAATCGATTGGATTGATGTGGATAAATGAATGAGTTTGTCACCTCTAATTTTGATGTATAAGAGGTTATTGAAAATGTTCCATATATTTCAAAAATTGTCCAAAATGATAGTTATTCATAAACCAATAATGAAAAAAAAAATGAATTTAGATAAAAATAAATAAATTAATATGATTGAAAAGTTAAAAGAACATTTTAGTGTCCGCTTTAGGACAACATGAATTTTAAAGGGTTTTCAATTGTAAAACAGACCATAAAATGTTGAATATTTTACAAATTACTCATGAAGATAAAGTGAAGAAAATTGTTTTAGAACAAATAGGTTGACAAAGATGTATAAATTCTTTTGCATGAAGAACGATAAAATCATTGATAAATTGAAAAAGATATTTACATGTATAGTCAACATGCTTAATGCATCGAAAAAATATTGTTGAATGAATATCTAATCAACAAATTTCTTAGTTGCATAAATAGGGCATTGAAATATAATGTGACTACCATTCCTAAGTCAAAGGACATGACAAATATGACCTTAGCCACCTTGTTTGAAAAATTATAGGAACATGAAGTCATGAGCAAGAGGTAAAATGTAAAAGTGCACATCATGTAAGAGAGCAAAAGAAGGAAAAGAGAAATAAATCCATGGTTGGTTCATCCTCAAATTTAAGGAATGAAGAAAGATCTGAAAATAGAAAATCCGATCAAATTTATTCTAATGTTGAAACCTCAAGTGAAAGATTTGATAACAACGATGTCATAAATCTATGTCTCATGGCTAAAAATCATAGAGACGAGATTAGTGATAATGAACTTTATCTTTTACCTACTTATGAACAGTTGCAAGATGCATTTGAGTAACTTCATGAGGAATCTAAAAATAATACTCTAATGTTGAAACCTCAAGTAAAAGATTTGATAACAACAATGTCATAAATCTATGTCTCATGGCTAAAAATCGTAGAGACAAGATTAGTGATAATGAACTTTATCTTTTACCTACTTATGAACAGTTGCAAGATGCATTTGAGTAACTTCATTAGGAATCTAAAAATAATACAAAGTTATGGGGTGGTAAAAGAAGAATTTTAAACTTACAAAATCAACATATGGATTTTAATGGAGGGGAAAGAGAAGTGGAGATATGTTTGGTTCAATAAAGGGGAAGAGAGAAATTTTTAATGATTTTGTATTTCTCCCCCCCTCCCCTCTAAAACCCTCCAAAATAGAGGAGAAGAAAAATGAGTTTTTGGCAATCTCCACTCCCCTCCAACTAAAGACAAAGCTTTGAAGCAATCTTATGAAGTTACTTAAGCAGTACAATATTATCATAATTCATTACATTGTGAAAGTTTTATTTCTTTACAAAACGAAAATATTATTTTGAAGAATAGGTTTCAAAATTGTTCTCCTCCACCGTCCTTCTACTGTCGTGAGAAGAACTCTCCACCGTTCTTCTACCACAGTGAGAAGATCACTCCTCTGTCTCACTCTTAATTCGCTCGTGTCTGCGTCAATGTTATCTTAGTGTTGTCGATCATGCACCATCATCATCGCGCCGTCGTTTCCAAGTTCATCATTGATTCTTGATGAATTAATGACAAAGATAGCCAAAGTAGAACAGAGAAGAGAAACAATAAAGAGCGACGAAGAAAAATAACATAGAGAATAAACTTAATTATTTTTTTTGTATATAATTTAATAAATAAATATTAATTTTTTTTAAATAAAAAAAAATATAAAAATTCAAAATTTAGTGGTGTTAAATTATGATCAAACTTACTTGTAAATAACATAGTATTAAACTATTAATGATTTAATTTAATAGTAATAAAATATATTAATATTGAATTATACCATAGAAATTCTCTCCAAATAAATGTAAAAAGTTTAAGTAACTTTTATTTTTTAATCCATATTTATAACTCGAACCCGTACATTTACAACTCTACTGAATAATACCACTAAACTATAAAACAGAAAAGTATCACAGTATAAGTATTAGTTACAACTTATATAACTGTATAATAAGGACTGTATCCAATGAAGTACACAATACGGCTTATAAAAATCTTGTAATGAATAATTGAATAAACAGATTTTCAAACAAATTGTAATTACTTAATTAACCCTGAAAGAGCATAAAAAGTTAGCCGACCATGGCCAAATCATCACCACCTTTTTAGTTTTATATTTTCATCATAGCGTTAGATGCGACAATACTCTATCTGTTTACCTGTCACTATTAACCTATAGTTTAATTGAGCGACACTGGAAATTTTAAAACAAAACCCATTCTTATCCATATTGTTGTCGTTTTACATATAAGCCACAATCCAACTTGTATTCGAGTTGCCCCAAAAAATAAACAGTGTAATATAAATTTTTTTTAAAAAAATTAACTTAAATATAATTTTAATTTTTTATATTTTATTAAATATTTATTTCAATATTTTACTTATTCATTTATTAGATAAATAATGAATATTAATAATTTTTATTTTTTTAAATAATTAAATAATTATTATCATAAATTATTAATATTTAATTTTAAATCAGTTATAAAGTTAAATGTACGACGAAATAAAAATATAAATAACTTTAATAAATATAATTTATTTCAAAGAATTTATAGATATTTTAAAAAATACAACAAAAAATTTTAAGTACAAATTTATGATATTGACAATTGTTAGAATAGATTCAAATGATTAGATATTATTATAATTTTATTGTGATTGTATAATAATTAAAATGTATTATTTATGAAAAATAAATAACAAAACTAATAAAAAATACAATAAAAACTAAAATATAAATCAACAAAATTATATTTAAATATATTTTTAACAAAATCTAAAGTAGGTTTTTTTTAATGCACAAAAACGAGTTTTTCTTCATGCTGAAAAACGTGGTAAAATTAGTGTAATTTATTTACTACTATTAATATTTTTGTTACCAATGATTAAAGGACAATTTCGTAAATAGATCCTTGGACGAGGTCAATTTTGGCAACAAAAGGTCACAAGTCCACAACTTCATTTCCTTCCTCATACAAAACATCACTACCACTACCACCTTTGCTTCCACTTTACACAAAACCAAACCCCCCTCTCTTCTCTTACACCTCACAAAACACTTTTCAATTCATAAAAAGGGGATCGGCATCGTAATTAAAACTTCCAAACGCAACACCACCGATGCCGAACCCCGAACCAAATCCTCACCGGTCCAAAAACAAACCCTCCACGTCATCATCTAGACCACCACCGGTTCGACCCCCGGTTCGTTCCCGAGTTCCGTTAAAACAGTTACTCCGTGTAGCATCCGTAGCAAGCGGTATTCAATTCGGTTGGGCTTTACAGCTTTCACTATTAACACCCTACGTTCAGCAATTAGGAATCCCTCATCAATGGGCCAGTATTATCTGGCTTTGCGGCCCAGTTTCCGGCCTCTTTGTTCAGCCTTTAGTCGGTCTTTTAAGTGACCGTTGCCAAAGCCGATTCGGTCGACGGAGACCGTTTATATTAGTCGGAGCTGCTTCGATTGTCGTCGCCGTTGTTATAATCGGTTACGCCGCTGATATTGGTGGTTTACTTGGTGATGATATTCAAGGGAGTTATCGTCCTTTTGCTATAGTTGTTTTTGTGATAGGGTTTTGGATTCTTGATGTTGCTAATAATGTTACTCAAGGTCCTTGTAGAGCTTTACTCGCTGATCTCACTTGTAAGATCTTCTTCTTACTCAGATTCTTGATTTCATCCTTAATTCGAGTTTTCACTGTTCATGCATTTTGCTTGATTTTGATTTTTTGATTTTTTTAATATATTATTGTTGGTAAAGTTGGTGATTCGATTTGACATGATTGCAGTTTTTGTGTATAGTTCAAAAGAGATCGAAAAACCGCGTGATGTTTCGTATCGTGCTGGTTGATTAGTTGACTTTAATGACGACTTTCTAATTTGATGCATTTCATTGTTTGCTTTGGTTGTTTACTTATATGAATGGAAAATTATTGATTAATGACTTGAGTTTACTAAATTTTATTCCGTGAGATGGATTTACTAAATAATGTATTTGGTGTTAGATTTGGAAAGTTGGTGTAGATTTGGAAATTGTTGTGTGGTTACAAGACGTGGTCTGCAATGATTAACAAAAATAATAGTAAATAATGCCACGTGTCAAGGGATACGGCTAACATTTGCATTCAATGCATTTTTTCATTCATATATATGCTATTCTAACAAGATTTGTGGAGTGCTTGTTTTGAAACTCATGGTGTTGGATGCCACGTGACTTTTTACTTTCGTTGTGGCCTTGGATTTTGTTAGAGTATAAAAATATCTAACAATCCCTTGATGTTATGGTTGAGTATCATAGTTTTTCTTGTAGTATTTTGTCTTAGATTATCTTTTAAGATTAATTTTCATTTTTTCGAACACATTTTAGCCATTTACTCTTTTAATAGATAAAGAAAGTGGAATTTATTAAGATCTACATTTCTAAACACAACGAAAATGTCAATAAACTATTTTTAATATTTCTCGAAATACATTTTCATTAACTAACATTTCATCTTCTATGTCAATGATTCTCTTTAAGAGTCTCTCATTAAGCTTAAAATGAACACACATTTTAGAAAATGAAAACACAAAATGTTTTATACAAAGTAAAGGAAGCCTTAGTTTTTTTAGAGTTTCATATCTTAGATTATCTTTTAAGATTAATGTTCATTTTTTCAAACATTTTATTCACCAACTATTATTTTAACAGATAAAGAAAGTGTAATTGTACGTAAAGACCTAGCTCAATTTTCTATTGTGGGAGGTCATGCAACTCTAAATATAATTTTTTTTTCTTTCACCTTTTTATGAGATGAATATTTTGGAGCAGATATGGAAGGTATACTATGAACTAGGAAGATGAAATAATTCATTAAAGCTTGTTTCCCTCTCATCCATCATGAAGAGTTACCTTTGTTCAATAGGAGTTGAAATTTCCATAGAGGATTCATAAGATTTTTAGATTTTTTTAAGTCATGATGTGAGAGATAGATTGTGGTAACTTGGTTATTTGTAACATTTGTTTGTAGGTCAAAAGGAGACAAGGGTTTAGGTCCTGTTAAGTTTATGAAAAAAACAATTTTTGTTTTGTTCAATACTTCAATTGTAAATTAAGTATGTATGCTTTATACTTTATATCAGAGTGAGTGGGATGGTAGCCTAGCAACTCTTGCTTCTGACGAGTCTTTGGAAATTCATTTCCCTTCACAAGTTTTTCCTCTGCATATCATCCCATTCTAAGTTTATACTGTTCTTAGGTTTGAAACATCTCTTGGAAATCTAAGTTTGAAAGTTATACTTTGTTAATGCATTGCTCTGCAGCCAATCACATCCAGTATAGGATTTTTTAGGTGTTCAGATTATTTGAAATGTCCTAACTGGTTAGATGACTTAGGATTTTACAGGAGTAGTAGGGAAATATGTGTTCTTAGACTTGCTAAGTGACAAGTTTTAAAGCCTCTCTGTTCAACACACGGTTCTGTTGCAAGGAATATCAAAGTAGTTTGTTGAAAGGCAAAAGGCTGGAGAGCTTTTTTGTAACTAAATGCCTAGTTGCAGTAGTGAGTTGGGGGAAAACATGTGTGAGAGTTGTAGGGATGGCTGGAATTAATTAAGGCATTAAGGCTCGAGAGTGAATTGGCCACTCTAAAATCTGCCCTGTTTATTGTTTTTATTGCTGTCTGCTAAAAACTAGAATGGGACTAAACTGATCCACTGGAACTTTTTATACCAAATATACTGGATTGATATTCCCTTTTGAAAAGTGGGTATTTAACCTGCTTAATTGAAAATTAATTAGTTCTGCATGGATTGCTACCAGAGGTCCTCTGTCCAGATAATCTTCTGCTTGATATTAACTGTTGAACAGTTCTCAAATAAATTTAAAAGTATATTGTAATTATCATTTGTTTTCATCATATCTTACCTAAATTGCTTTGCAAAAGCACCTAAATGCCAGAATAAATATGCCTATCCTGTGCCTTACACATATAAAATGCTCATTTTCTCTGGATCTGAGTGGATTACATGTGCTTTGTGTCAACTCTCTCATCCCCTCGAAAATAAAAGCACATTAAATGTGATGTTTTTATGTTTGTCATACTTATTATGTAAATGAATGTGATCAATTTGAAAAAAAGTAAAACAAGACAATTCTTTTCTTTTCTTTATCTTTTTCTTCTTTAAATGTCAGGCAATGATGCTCGGAGGACACGTGTTGCAAATGCTTACTTCTCCCTGTTTATGGCCATTGGTAACATTCTTGGCTATGCAACTGGCGCATACAGTGGTTGGTACAAGATTTTTACTTTCACACTTACCCCTGCATGCTCTATTAGTTGTGCAAATCTCAAGTCTGCTTTCTTTCTCGACGTTGTTTTCATTGCGGTCACAACATATCTCAGCCTTGTGTCTGCTCATGAAGTGCCTCTAAGTTCAAGTGGGGCAGTGCATGCCGGAGAAGGGACAGGTAGTGCGGAAGAAGCTTTCATGTGGGAATTGTTTGGGACATTTAAATATTTCTCATTCCCTATATGGATTGTACTGTCTGTAACTGCTCTGACATGGATTGGGTGGTTCCCATTTATTCTATTTGATACTGATTGGATGGGTCGAGAAATTTATGGTGGTGATCCAAATGGAGGCCTTATTTATGATACTGGAGTTAGAATGGGAGCACTTGGTTTGTTGCTTAATTCAGTTGTTCTTGGAGTAACATCATTGCTTATGGAAAGGCTATGCAGGAAACGGGGGGCTGGTTTTGTGTGGGGAATCTCAAATATCTTGATGACTATTTGCTTTCTTGCAATGTTAGTATTAACCTATGTGGCAAATAGCATTGGCTATGTAGGTAAAGGTCTACCACCACCAACAGGCATTGTGGTCGCAGCGATAGCAATCTTTACCATTCTTGGGTTTCCACTGGCAGTAAGTTGTGCTGTTCTACGCTAAATGCAGATTGTTCATTTCCTGTCCATATAAAATGCAGCTTTTATGTCTCTTAGTCCATTAAAATAGAATCTCAAATTCTATTCAATTCTTTTTTGCAAGCATAGTGGCTAATACATGTGAGTTATGTTCATTAACTTATAATTGGCCAACAAAGGTTTTTAAGTAGTTGACTCATACCCCACAAGGGCATGGGTTCAACTCTCGCATACCTGTCTTTTTTAATTTTTTTTTTGGGGTACAATTCTTGTGAGTTGTGATACATTTCTATTTGAGTATTACATGATATGCCTGAAATGGAAATGAGTTGACATCATATAGTCAATTATTAATCTATTTTATTAACTTTGATTTTTGTTACTTATTTATTGTAGATCACTTACAGTGTTCCATATGCCTTGATTTCCACGCATATCGAACCATTGGGACTTGGCCAAGGTGGGTTTCTATTCATGGCCTTATTTATTCCTTCTCAAAGATAAGACTACAAGACTAATTATTTGGGTTCTTTATACTTACAGGGTTATCAATGGGTGTCCTGAATCTGGCAATAGTGGTCCCACAGGTATTTCTTCTTTTGAACTCCTTTTATTTATATATGATTAGAGTTCTAAGAGTTGAACTACTCTTTGTTGTTTTATAAACCCAGGGTAAGTACAATCTTATTTTGATTTCCATTTGAACTTGGTCAACTCTTATACTTGATAAAACGGTATAACTTACATAAATTATTTAGGTTGAAAGGCATGCCTATTGATGGCATGACTAGCAAGGGACGGATTCATGTACATATAATTGGGGGCAGCTTCCCTCACTAGCTTCCAATTGTTTGCATTAATCATTGAATAATTATATTTTTGTTCTCACAAAAATTAAGGGTTGACCCCACTAAATAATAAGTGATTTTTCTAAAATGTTTCTGAAAACAAAAATATATTATACGTCTATAAGAGGCATTAGCTAAGAGTTTAACATTGTAATTTCAAGGGACAGAGTTTGAATCCTTCGGAGACGGTAGTAATAATTTTCCCACTCCCTAATTTTTGTTTTTTAAAATCATGTTGTATAGATTCAATGAAAAATATATTTTGGAAGCTACCTTTTATTGTGTGTGACAACTACAATGGTTGAAAAGAGTTTCTTACAATGAATTTTGAGAAGAATCAAGTGTCATATGAATTGTTGAATGATTTTTGGGTCATATATTTAGAGACTTATTTTTTTTTTTTAGTATTAAAAATTTCACTACTATAAATTTTTTGAAATAGAGACAAAATTATAGAGACGAAAAAAGACTAAATTTGTCAATAATTCAATTGCTAAGTGTTAGAGATGTCAAATTGGATGACAAATTTTTCTTTACTAATAACAATTTCAAAATATGAAACCACATAGAGAGAAATTTTGATTTGTAGATGTTAAGATATCTTCAATATGAAACCACATGACCTTAATTTTGCCTTTCTAAAGTTCATTGCAATACAATAAAAAACTGGCCATTTTTATTTGATAACAGAAGAAATATTAATAGATAGAAGATGATAGGCACTTTAAGCGGTAATAGAGAATAAAGGTTATAAAAGGAAGAGTTGCTGGAATCTCAACATATAGTTGCCAACTACTAGAGTGTCTGTATGGTGTGGACTGGCTCGCAACACATGAAAACATACTAAAACTTCCTTTTACTGCTCCGTCCTAGCGTAGGCGAAAGAAATAAAGCCTCTGCCTCTATCGCTTGATTGAAAGGATCAGACACTATCCCCTACTTTTGACAGCAGAACGCATTATATGAAAAATATAAGTCAGGTAAACTTGCTTTTGCCGATTGCACTCGGATAGCGGCCTGGGCCGTCCTGCTTCGGAAAATATGCTCTTCAGGCACTTGAGCCCGCTTGGATCACATCTAGACAAATAGAAGCGGGGCGGCGCGCAATGTCACGAAATGTTCGCCAGGGTGGACAAATATGGTTACGTATATTTCCAGACAAACCTGTTACAGTAAGACCAACGGAAACCCGTATGGGTTCGGGAAAAGGATCTCCCGAATATTGGGTAGCTGGTGTCTATAATGTCCCAAAATTAATTGAAATCAAACAAATCCACATGCAGGACCTAAATCCATAGGTGGATGTGCGACAAAGTACATCCATAATTAGAAAAGCTGCCCTTTACTAATGGTGAACATGCACATTTTCCACTTCATTCTTGTCATCTTGCAATGTCCTGGGATGGTTGCTGTTAATCAGGTCACAGGACCTTCCAACTCTGCTTTCTTTTCACACTTTTTCCTTTTATAACCTGAAGTCTCTTTCATGAGCTCAGCTTTAGTGCCACGTTTAAGCTCAAAGCAGGGAAAGGCGGGTATGAACTCATACTCGTTAGCCTGGATTGGCACCTCTTCACGGAAAGATTCCACTCGATCTAACTCAAAAAATTGAATCTTTCACTGGATAAGGAAGAGTAAGGTTAGCGAGTCCTCAAGCAGCTTCTAGCACCTAAGAAAATCCCCTTTAGAGTAACCTAACTTCCAAGCATGCATGAGATTCTATCTAGATTTTGTTTGCAAGGGAGTTGTTGTTTCATTATTGTCCTTGGAAAAAATACTATGTTCTCAAGGTGGTTGTCCCTTGAGCAATTCATTATTGTCCCGATTGTTTCTTTTAGAGGGCGATCGTGCAATTGATCTAAGAGTTCAAGAGAGTGGACTTACCCTTTCTTTGACCTAATGATGATGTTGGGCATGAGAGGTGATGTGGTCAGCTCTCAATCTGAATTAATAGGTAAAGATGACGTGGTATTGGTGTTATCTGTTGTTCGTGAATAGGTTTGAGTAAAGCTGTCAAACTCAAAAAATCGATGTAAATTTTAGAAAGCTTCTGTAGAATCGACTTGTAGACTCTTAAAAGTTTACCTAGAATGAAAAATAATACTACAAAACCCTATAAATGGCGTATATGCATAATATAATACCATTGACACAATAAAGCAAAGTAGTGAAGCACAACCTTTCTGGGAAACGGTGATTCAGATTAACAGTTAGTTTGGAACGAGTAAAACTCACACGAGAAGAAAAGGTGGAAAGGAAAGCTTGCTTTTCAATTTTTTTCCCTCTCCTTTGGTTACCATTTGACCAAGGAAAAAGGAAAAGAATGTGTGAGTTCTAATAAAATATTAAAAAATAACTTATAATATATTTTATATTATAATAGAATATCTTGAGTTATTTCATAGGATCAATTTATAATTATAGAAATATCTTAGAATATCTCTTATTATTATTATGATTTGCTCCTGATTTAGGATTGAATCTATGTTTTAAATAGAAATTAGTATTAAGTTTTTTGTAATCAAGTTAGCGTAAAACTATTATCAATAATATTCAAACTATTATCATTTTCTCTCCTCCTTTTCTCTAAAATCCCACAACTTCAACATAGTATCATAGCCTATTTCGATCCTCCTTGAACGATCCCGTCTCTATTCTGCTGCCGAATTCCCAACAGTTTGGGTATATAATCATAGTTTCTCTTTTCCTACGTGATCATTCCTTTTTCAAACCACCGGTTTCACTTGTTTTCCGTTCAGTTCGATACTGCCGCTGTCACCGCCACTGTTTCCGGCAAAAGACCACTTCCATTCTGTGAGGAATCTTCCAATCTACACAACCCATATTTTTAGGCCAAAAGTAACTCCACGACGCAGATCCATGGAGTTTGGGTAACCCTAATTCTATCATTCTCTCGCATCTCTCTCTCTCTCTCTCTCTCTCTCTCTCTACCAACAGTCATGGCAGGTTTGGCTCCGGAAGGTTCTCAATTTGATGCTAAGCAGTATGACTCCAAGATGAATGAATTGCTTACTGATGGACAGTAATTTGCAGTCGAATATGATGAAGTCTATGATACTTTTGATGCAATGAAATTGGAAGAAAATCTTCTGAGAGGCATATATGCTTATGGTTTTGAGAAGCCCTCTGCAATTTAGCAAAGGGGAATTGTTCCTTTCTGCAAAGGTTTAGATGTGATTCAGCAGGCTCCGTTTGGAACTGGGAAGACATCAACATTCTGTTCTGGAATTTTACAGCAGCTTGATTATGGATTGGTTCAATGCCAAACTTTGGTTTTGGCACCAACATGGGAGTTGGCACAACAGATTGGGGAGGTTATGCGTGCTCTTGGTGATTACCTTGGTGTTAAGGTTCATGCTTGTGACGGTGGAACTAGCGTTCATGAGGATCAACATATTCTCCAAGGTTGTGTCCACACTGTTGTGGGCACTCCTGGACGTGTGTTTGACATGCTGCGAAGGCAGTCTCTTCGACCAGATTGCATTAAAATGTTAGTTTTGGATGAGGCCGATGAAATGCTTTCATGTGGTTTCAAGGACCAGATCTACGGCTTCTTCCGCCGCCTCTGGCTTGGTTTTGGTATTGGTGGAGACTAACCGCTTTCGGCTACCAGATGTACTAGCCTTGCCTTTCTCTCCCAATAGCACACCTTTCTCTTCTTGAAGCATAGTCAAGTTTAAATATTTTGAGTCTCCGATATTATTGGTTTGAAGCTTCCAAATGCAATTTTTTAGAAGAACGGACCTTGTTTTGTTCATTTGCTTGCCATGAATTTTTCTCTTGCTGAATATTACTCCAGCTATCTGGCTAGACTTTATTTTTAGCAATTCTTTTCGACTTCACCTGCATCCTTGAGTTGCATTTCCATCCACTTTTATTCTTTTGTGGAGCAATACGTTGTTTTTCTTGTAACAAGCTGAAGCTTAAAGTTTGACGGGGAGTGTTAGAATATTAGAAAATATCTTATAATATCTTTTATATAGAGTATCTTGAGTTATTTTATAGGATTAATTTATAATCATAGAGATATATTATAATATCTCTCATTATTTTGATTTGTTCCTGATTTAGGATTGAGTCTATATTTCTCTATAAATAGAGATTAGTATTGAGTCTTTTGTAATGAAGTTAGCATAAAATTATTATTAATAATATTCAAACCCTTATTGTTTTTTCTCCTCATTTTCTCTAAAATCCCACCACAACACCAACAGGTTCCACCACAAAATCAAATCCTCCCAAATTGAGAAGAAATGGACAGAAAACATGAAAAAATTAACTGAGAAGACATTAGTACCCTGAAATAATATTTACTTTTTTCCTTATTATATTTTATTTGGACTAAGGATATATTTGTCATTTACTGATATGCTTCTTTCTTTTCTCTCACTTTTTCCTTTTGTTATCTCATACATACCAAACCAAATAATCATCTCATTTTCTTCCCTGTTTCTTTTCTAACTTTCTTTCCTCTACCTGCCTTTCTCTCATAAATCAAACATAGTTTACATGGTGAAACTGGAAGAATAAAATGTTAAATGGTGAATCAAATTAAAAGGTGAAATTAAAAGAATAAAATGCAGTATATAGAAGAAAATGCTAAATGTTGAAACCAAAAACCAATAAAGACTAGAGATTCATGTTCACAACATCTTGCTCTGTTCAGAGATGGGTGGGTTTCTAAGTGAATATAAAAAAAGATGGAAGGATATTTGTCAATGCGCCACAACTTCACCTAGTCTTCTCCAGAGAAGGTACATTAAAAATAGTATACCAACAACGGAAAAGTTCCAATTCAATTAAAAAAATAGTACATCAAATGAAATCTAATCAAAATTGGATGAAATTTTTGCTTGCGCACAACTAACAAAGTGTGTTTTAAAATAAACATAGTTCCTGTTTTATAATTCTCCAAACAATGTTGTGTCTATATATCAAATCAGTTCACGTTGTTTATCGTTCTAAGGTACTATATGTAGTTCCAAGTTCACAATGGTTTGTGTTTTATAAAGGAAAACTTCGAAAAAACAGTGAATTTGTGATCATGATTTCTGTTTTCAGAGTTAATGAGTTGCATATATATCATGTTTTAAACAGATTGTGGTGTCCTTGGGAAGTGGACCGTGGGATCAGATTTTTGGTGGAGGAAACTCTCCAGCCTTTGCCGTGGCAGCTGTTGCAGCCCTTATGAGTGGGCTCTTAGCTTTATTAGCTATTCCACGAACTGGGACCCAAAAGCCTCGAAGCCGTGTGTGAGGTATCATATGCTGTTTTCTTTTGGCACTTATTTCTTTCGAAGATGGATGGTGAAAATGAACAGGTAGCAAGAATTTGTAAATAGTTATTGTTTTTGTAGCCTTTTTCTTGAGTCTTCCTCTCCTCAAGATTCCAACCTCCCACCCAATTTCTAATGAATAAATGAAACATTGGCTGTGTTTTTATCTTGTTGGTCATTATTAAAACCAATGACCTGATTTTTGAGTGTTACTATTTTTTGAAGAAGGTTTCAGGAACAAATTTTGTTGAGATCCCAATGAGTTGAGTTGTCTATTTTTTTAAAAATATGGAGGTTGGTTGGCTATGTAAAACTATGAGGGACATATACTGGCTGTAAGGAAAGGGGAATAATACTCTTGATGTCTAATTAACAATGTAAAACAAGAATTTCATATATAACTGCTATTCCCAAATATCTTGGAATTTCGTGTGTAATCAAAAAAGTTGTCACCAAATACTCATTGTCATTATGCGCAATTAATGGAGACTTTCGTCATTGTAAAACATTCTTGCCTGTGTCAGATGTTTCTATTAAGGCTAGATGTCGCGGGAATGTATGTTGTGGAGCATCTTCCATATGTTCCAAATGGCAACATCTTTTCCCACCAAGATGAGTTACTGCTGAATTGTTATTTATTTTTTTCGAAGCTACGCTGATTGTGCATTAGTGTTCCAATCACGGTGGTTTGGAATCTCATTCATTTGTGTGATGTGCTTGTATTTGTGGGATGAATTGTATAGTGGCACAAAAGTGGCTGTGATTTTTGCTGATGTAAACGTTGATTGGGACTTTGTTCTACTGCTTCATTCTCCTTATTTTGTACAAGTATTTTCCTTGTGTTAATAAAATGAAATCTTGAACGATAGGTTTGGTATATGCTAGTCATTTTTTATTACATCTAATTCGTGGGTCATGTTATGAACTGTCTACTTGCATTATTCGAAGTATTCAATACTCTTAATTAAAGTATATGATTCTGCAAACCAGCAAAAAGTTCTAAAGTTAGAACCGATTCCCTTTGACATTGATTAAGGAATCAAGAAATAAAACTTTGTTGGTTAAAAGGCATATTTCAATAATATTTATTATTATTTTTGGAATTTTAACATAATGTTTTGTTGGTAGAAAATGGAGAGGAGACGAGAGATTATTTGAAATCTGTTTTGTTTAGTTCAATATATTTTGGAAGAAAAAACAGGGAAATAGAGGAAAGCCAAATTTCTCAATTTTGACTTGACTCTCTTCCAATATAGAATCACAAGGGTCCTTTTTGGTCCACTATAGATTCCTCTCTTACTCTCCTTTTAACTAAAAATATATAATTGAATTCCTCCCTTTCCTTTCCTTTTTTCCATTAAATAGAGCATGTCTGAATTATGTTAAATACTTAAAGTTTTAAACATTTTTTTCTTTAAAGATTAAATGCATTACTTTCCATTTAATAGTTTCAAAATTTAATTTCTTAAATAATCTAATCAGAGGGAAAATTGGCCAATTTATTTTACAGCTTTTGAACCACGGAATAAGTTCGCGTTTAATATGCATCACTATTAATGAAAAGCCGGTGATAAATTGATTCTTGGTTTCTTTCAAGCCTTTTGCACATTGCCCTTTAACTTGGAGTTTTACATGACAGGAAATGTTATTAATTATAGAAGTTAGCATCAATAGGTAAATTATTGGCAAATTCTTATGGTAATAATTGATTGATGAAAGTGGGTGCAAGTAATGTTATTCGACTTTTACCATCAGGTTAGGCTTCTAAAACTAATGTTATTTTATTTTTCTTGATATATGATATGATTTAATTTGGTGGACAGAAGATGCTTACTGGTTCTGGTCCATAAAATTCTTAGCACATGTCTATCTAAATTATTTGATTTTTGGCGCCAAGTGGTGTAATTTAATAATCTTATGTCAGCGACATATATCTCGATGTATCCAAAACAAAGTAATTTGATTCGTGGAGAGATTGGTAGTGTGATTTGGTAGAACAGTTGCCCCAGTCATCATGAATGAAAACATAACCATTCCCCTATCTATAAACAGGGAAAAGTTTTGGTTTCAGTGTCACGAGCATAGAATCTATTCCACCTTGTATAGAAGCATAATCTTTTATAATGTCAAAAATTAAACTGTTGATATTTGTCTTGTCAGTCTTTCCCAAACTTGAGCTGTAGCTCTAATTCTATAAAAATTCTGTCTGATCTCCACTTACCCAACTTGTCTTAAAATGTCTTTATGATTGATGACAGTGCATTTTTATGCCATAATTATTTTATACTTGCTAGAACTTGTGTGAGTTTCAATTTATTATTAAATTTAGAGAGAATTATGCCAGATTCCAAATGTGTTTCCATTTCATGTTCATCCTTTGGACGACAGTTGTTTTATTTTGCTCTTTTCACCACCGTTGTTGCTATTACTGCTGATTATACTAAGTTGATGTCATTAATATATTCGATGTTTTAAAATTTAGATGAATATGTAGTGTTTAAATCACTTGTCTTATTGTTCATAATCTATTGTGATGTTTTTTCAACTTTTTAGACTCTATTCATAACATCTTTTGAACTCGAATTGCATGTAATTGACAAACTCCTTCACATGATAATAAATTTAAAAAATTGTTCTGAATCATCCATTTTACCAGCAATCAAGTTTATCCTTACTATCATTTTTTGATTGCAAGGATATATCCAAAATCTGTGTCTTTTTCATTCCCAATAACTGGTTGAGCAAAAAACACGTATAATCTGACTTCACATTTCATGAATTTCAGAGAAGTTCAATTATGTACTGATATATTCCAGGAGTAAAAAACAAAGAAAAATTGTTTTGGCATAGAGTGTGAGTGGTGCACATTGTAAGTGAAAGGAAAAAGAGTGAGTTTTTCAATGTCTTTGAGATAATGATAATGAACAGAGGTGCCTCTGTTCCCTTCACTCTGCCAATGCTCTTGTATACACATCACACCTTTATGATACAAATTAAATGGTTGTGATTGGGAGTTAGTAATTCTCTCTCCAATGTTTCCCATTTCCCATCTGTCTCTTCTACATACAGCCAGTAACACCGTTTGTGGTCCCATTCATGACAATAACACAAATCTCCACATTTTATTATATGGATAATATCATATCAATGAAGATAACTTCAACAATAGGAAAAGTGGTAAAAGTGTAATATTCATACATTATTCTCTCCTCATCCAACAACAATTCAATCAGATGATTTGTAGGTCTTAAATTCGAATTCAACTCTAAAAATGCAGCAATATTAAGAGACTTGAGAGATTAAGCAGTGCAGTTGTGTGCGGGCAAATCTCAATTTGCACAAAAATAAATCCTTTCGGCTAAGACTATTATCTAAACACAAAATTAACGACCAATTTGTCATTGTTATGAGTGCATGATAAACCGGAATTTAAAGAGATTGTTGACACCAAGAAATTAAATTATTCAACTTATCAAATTGCTTTACTTTTATATATGGCTTGATTTGCATCCATGAATTGATTGCCTCGACCAAAATTGGCTGCACGTGATGGAACATTCAACTAGCAACAACATAAAGAGAAAATGAGCAAGAGGGAAAGAAATGTGGGTCCTAAAATTTGAAATTTGTGAAAAATTGCCATCTTTAGAGTGATGAGGCCAAGTAATGAAGGGAATGTTTTAGGCTTTAGGTTGTTTTCTCTATATTGATCCCTAGACAGAAAGAGTTGTGTTAGGAATGGGCTTCTATGACATGAGTTGGGAAAGAATGGAACATGCATGGTTTGGCTAGGCATAAACCAAACATGTTTGCTTTGTCCAAAATAACCAACAAGTAGCTAATGTCGAAAACCAAACAAACCATGTTATATTTGAAGTGTATTAAATTTTTAAATACGTAGGACAAATACCAACCACATGTGTTTGTGTATGCCCTTGTCCTTTCAAAAGTCTAAAGACTTCCATCGTGCCATACAAAAGAAGGCATATTCTACTGTAGATCATATAGTAGATAAGTATGTAAAAATATACTTAGAAGTAGAAATTTACCGTTGTTTTCTATAAGTAGAAATTTATTATCTTTATTTTTTTTATAGTTGATACGGTGAATTGATTGATATTACATCAACAAAAATAAATTAATATTCATATTTGTATTTAATTTTTTTTTAATTTGTCAAATATAATGATAAATTTTTTATTTTGTCATATATGAAAATGATCGTATATCTTAAATTGTGCTGTCATTGATTGTAATTAAATTTTTTTTTTATTGATTTTTATGTACTAATATATTCTAAACCACTCTTAAAGTGGTCCACGATAAAACCTACAAAAGAAATAAAGATAATAATCTTAATTGATGTATAATAAAAAAATGTGTAATCAGTTATGCCATAATATTATGTAACGATGACTATATAACTACGAGTCAACAGCTAGTGAAAAGATAAACTTTTATGATTAAGTTACAAAACATGATATGATAGTGGTTATTAGAAAAATACTACTACATAACTAGAATGATAAAGAAAAAAACAACGTGTTAATCACTTCCACTTACAATTCCCAATTTGATTATGAAAATTCTCTTTCCCATTAAAGGTAAACCCAAAACACGGTGTTTGAAAAGATTATCCATTTCCATTAACAATCAAGCTAAGTTAAAGCCACTATTTAGTGCCATCATTATCAAACCAAACTTGTCGTTATTTTGACGGCTTAAATAAATCCATAAAGTGTATAAATGCATTTTTATTATTATTATTATTCGATCTTTTTTATCTAGATTTTTTAGTTTCACCGTCTTGAATATAACTTTTGACTTATTTTTCTATCTAAACTTAAAAGTAAAGAAAACTTTAATCCACTATTTTTTTAGATGCCATTACTCTATAATACTTTTTCTTAACTTCATAAAATAATATAAAAAAACTATAGGATATATTAATATCATAATTAAGTTAACCACTAACTTTCATAGGAAGAGAAAAGTGTTATAGGTCGGTTACTATGCACCTCCACAAGCATTTCTTCCGTTCAAGTTTAATCTTTTTCTTTGACTTTTGTTTCAAAAAAAAAAATTAAATTTTTATTTTAAAAAATTATATCTTCTTTATATTAAATTAATTTAAAATTATCATATTATAAATTTAAGCAAATTCTTCAAATTCTAGACACGTTTCAAAAAAGGCCCTTTGCATTTTTTTCATGCATAAAAACCCACTACCCTTCATTCCCTTCACCTCATATTGCACAACCTTTCTATTCTTCCTCACAAAGTTGTGACTTTAGGAACAGAGAGGATCCTACATTTTTCTAACTTAGCCATTCATTTAAAATCCCTTTTAACATACAAAAGTTTGAGTTTTTATAAACTTAGTCATGTGCAATCCAAAGCCATCTTCATCAACATCACCATTTCTTTGTCCTACAAAAACTCACCTCATAAATCCTAACGACAAACTTGTTTATTCCACTCCTACCCCTATTGATGATCAAATTCAAGATGAACTTCATACATGGCCTACACTTAGAGAGGTAATGAAACAGAACATATTCAACAAAAGAAAAAGCTCCAATATATATAAATTCTTTCCATTTTTCTTGTTAAAATTAATAATTAAGTTATATAAAGTAAGAAATTACTATCTTTTTAGTGACATTTCCTCATAAAAAAAACTATTTTAGGTGATATTTATTGATGTAACCTCAACTTTCTACTGTCAGCTCAACTTCTTAATTGTTAGGATGATGAGCTGACAGCAGCAAGCCGACGAAAAAAAGTTACTATACTAATGTTGAGTTTATAACTATATATATATTTTTTATTCAGGCCTTAGAAGAAATCAAAGAAATAGGAAAAATATCATGTCCAACAACAATAACTGGTTTATTGTTATATTCAAGAGCTATGATCTCAATGATTTTCCTGGGATATCTAGGAGAAATGGAACTAGCAGGAGGTTCACTTTCCATAGGTTTTGCAAACATCACTGGCTACTCAGTGATATCAGGATTAGCCATGGGAATGGAACCAATTTGTGGACAAGCTTATGGAGCTAAACAATGGAAAATACTTGGCTTAACCCTTCAAAGAACCATTCTTCTTCTTCTCTCAACTTCCATACCCATCTCATTCATTTGGCTTAACATGGACACAATCCTTTTATGGTCAGGTCAAAACCAAGAAATTTCATCAAAGGCACAAACTTTTATACTTTTTTTAATACCTGATCTTTTTTTGCTATCAATTCTTCACCCTTTGAGGATTTACCTTAGGACTCAAGGAATCACAATGCCACTAACATATTGCTCAGCTATTTCTGTTTTTATTCATGTCCCTTTAAATTTTTTGTTAGTGGTTCATCTTGAAATGGGAATTGGTGGGGTGGCAATAGCAATGGTTTTGACTAATCTCAACCTCATTCTTTTGCTATCATCTTTTTTATACTTCTCTAGTGTTTATAAAAAATCATGGGTCCCACCAAGCTTAGAATGCATTAAAGGGTGGTCTTCATTGCTCTCACTTGCTATCCCAACTTGTGTTTCTGTTTGTCTTGAATGGTGGTGGTATGAATTCATGATTATGATGTGTGGACTTTTGGTTAATCCTAAAGCAACTATTGCTTCAATGGGAATTCTTATTCAAACAACATCTTTGGTTTATGTTTTTCCATCTTCTTTAAGTCTTGGTGTTTCAACAAGAATAGGGAATGAGTTGGGTGCAAATAGGCCAAGAAAAGCAAGAATTTCAATGATAGTTTCACTCTTTTGTGCTTTGATTTTAGGACTTGGAGCAATGGTTTTCACAACATTGATGAGACATAAATGGGGGAGATTTTTCACAAATGACAATGAGATTCTTGAGTTGACATCAATTGTGTTGCCAATTGTTGGACTTTGTGAGCTTGGAAATTGTCCACAAACAACTGGATGTGGTGTTCTTAGAGGAAGTGCTAGACCAACAATTGGTGCTAACATAAATTTGGGATCTTTTTACTTGGTTGGTATGCCAATTGCAATCTTTTTAGGATTTTTTGCTAAAATGGGATTTGCAGGGCTTTGGCTTGGGTTACTTGCAGCTCAAGCCTCATGTGCTTGTCTTATGTTGGTTGTTCTTTGTAGAACTGATTGGAATGTTCAAGTTCAAAGAGCTAAAGAACTCACAAAAACATCAACAATAACTACTTGTCATGATGATGATGTTGCTAATTCTAAGTTACCTACGTTTAACAATAATGCTAAGTCTTGTCTTGAAGAAATTGTTGTCATTCATGATGAGGTTACAAACACATCTTCACTTGAAACAGATCCACTTATCATAACCACTACAATCAATTACAATCAAGTTTAGTTAATTGGACTTTTTCTTATTTTTATTTTTTGTAACCATTTTTCTACCTTCATATTAATGGAGTGTATTGTGTAGGACAAAGTATCCCTCTCCCCCTCCACTTTCTTTTCTTTTCTTCTTTCTTTCTAGTAAATAACAATTTTAGTCCTTATGAGAAGGTATTATAATTGTCATTGAATATATCAAAATTATAAAAAATATTTGTATGTGTATTTTGTTAATTAATGCTTTGATTCTTAAATATCTATTTTTCTAATTAATCGAATTAATTCAGTTTAGAAATATATAATTTTCATATATTCAAAGACTACAATCTCACACCTTTAGGAAACAAAATAAATTTTTTATTTTATTTTGTTTGTATATGAAATAGTAAAAAACTTCATACACAATCACGATAATTTGGATTTGAATTTGAGACATAATATCCAACTTAATAATATCGATATTTATCAGTTGAATTAAACTTTAACGATAAATAAAGTAATTGTTTAGTTTTTTATTTTTATTTCTTTGTTCCTTGAGGTTGTTTTACTAATAATAGCCATTGAGAGAGAAAAAAAAGATCTGGATGCACTTTTTAATTACTTATCATAAAGGCCTTCATTCATAGAAAGTGGAGAGGTTGGGAGACAGCAAAAGGAATCTCTACCTTACTTTGGAATTGATCCTTTCCATAAAAAGTCAAATTACCTAAAAATGGAAAATTAACCTCTCATTCTATTAAAAAATAAATTATCTGAGCATCTTATTCTTCTCCTTTCAGTTTTGTTCTATAATAATAAAGTACATGAAATGATATAAAATACTTTTATCTTATTTTCCTATTACTATTAGCTTTTTCTTGAGATAACTAGTACTATTAGTTAATACACACATATATATATATATATATATATATATATATATATATATATATAGCCTAAGATTTTACTTAATAAAAAAAAGGTTTGAACAAAACATGAAAGAGGGTGTTGACAATTTCAAATTTGATACAGAATCATGTTACAGAGTAGTATAAAATATATTTGTTAATAATACTTATACTTATAATAACATATTATTATAAGTTATTTTTAAATTAATAAATTTTTTTTATAGTTTATAAAAACATCTTATAAATTATAGGAAAATGTTTAATTATAAATATAGTTTGATTAACACCAAATTATCAAACATACCATAGGTCTTACATAATAAACATTACTTCTTGATTAAATATCATTTAAATTCACTTCCTTAACTAATACAAACTTATAATTTATAGTTGATGATGACACATAGCACATGCAGCATAGTGACTAATGTAGAGGCATAGAGAGACATGTTTCTCATCATTTCAATGTACAATAATAATGACAAAGTATGCAACAATATTTTAAATTGCAAATTGCAGTTACTTTCATCCTAATTTTAAATATTAGAGATAAACATTAGTAGAAAATTGAGTTTTTAATACACCAGATTTAAGTGGTTTACGTGCCACCAGACTTAACAAATGAGGCGGATGTATATTTAAGTCTGTTGTCCATATAAACGAGTTAACGGAATGAGATGGTGGTAATTTTGTAAATATGTGAAACACGATTAATACGGTTATATTGACAATCGACTTAATAGATACAATAAATATGATTTCTGTTAAATATGATTTATGTTGTTTATATTATGGTAAAAGATAACCACAAAACATAATATCACGAACAAGATATATATTTCTTAAATATTTTAATAAAAAAGATTAAATAAATATTTAATTTCTATATTTTAAATTTTGTCTTTACATAATTTTTATTCAATTTTAATCTCAACTTTAAAAAAAATCATAAAAAAATAATGTTTTTAGGTTAATCTCTATTAATACAAAATCAAGATTGAGAATTGGACAAAATTATATAAGAACTCAACTTAAAAGGATGTAAATTTTATAAAAACTAAAACATGTTTAACCCAAAAAAGAATAAGCTACAAAACAAGAAGATACACAAAAAGGCTCACACCAACATAGAGAAGCATAAGCAGAGAGAAAGCTGTAAAGAAATGATAACAATAATTGGCAGAGGAGAATATAAAAAAAGAAGAAGAATGGTATTGAAGAGTGAGGAGGGGTCCCTGTTTCTAACTTAAGAAACAAATCCCTCTACTGTTTCCCTTTGTCTACTTTCCATATGACAACAAAATTAGAGTGGTGCCTCTGCATTTGCCACTTACCCCTCCACATTAGGCTACCCTCCTTTATTCCTTTTTGTTTTTATTTTCAAAACTAACACTATAGTAAATCTATCTCTTTCAAAGTATAACTCACTTTAATTCATGAATTCAAATTAAAAAACTTATTTTTTTTGAGTTTAAATATAAAAAAAATTAGTTAAAAAATTAATATATTTAATCTGAATTTTATTTATATTTGCGACATCAATTATCATTGACTTTACTTTTATTTATGTTTGAGATTACACTAGTTAATTTTGTTGATTTTATAAAACTTTTGACTTACTTTACAATATTGTCATTCATTAATGCAAGTGAAGTTACAAGTAACTGAAAAAGGAGAGAATAGTAAATATTTAGAGGTATAATAGAAAAACAACAATAATGCTTTATTGGTATTTAAAAACCACATTTACATTGAGGTAAATTTTGTTGTTGATAAGATGAGTTATATTGTAAAGGAAAAAGTACTATTTTTCGTTTAAGAAAATATTAATAAGTGACCTTCTATAGAAAAATATTAATTTTAATGTTGGTAATTTTTTGTTAATATAGTTTAAACCACAATCATTTAACTCATTCAACTTATGTAATTAGTAGTCTAACTGAGTTGAACTATCAAACTTTTTTTTTTTTAAATTCAAAAATGAAATAGTAAATTCCACCAAAAACACACAAATAATTGGTAAGTTTCGAATTCAAATTCGAGACATAATATCCATTCAAACAATATCTACTTTCTTAGCATTTGAACTTGGACTAAATTATTATTACACTGAAAAGAAGAAAATAGTACCATGGCTTATGAGTTGTGCCTTTTAATTTATTTGATTCTTAATGTGTACATTTTCTCCAACAAGATGTAGTACATGGCCGGACCATTTTATTTGCACTTTAGACTTTTATGAGTCTAAGTTTTGTCCTTTTCCACTCTTTATTTTTCCCACTCTAATAACTTGTTCTTGAATTGAAACCACTTCTTATTTCACCTTATCTTTTATATTTCAACTTGTACAAATAATATCTTCCCCTTCATCTCTCCAATTCATGTACTCGTGGTACATATTTGTCAGAATAATGGGTGGTATAGCATCAACATTCCTAGATTTCATGATTGGTGCACAATATTTTTTGTTCTCTCATCATATTGTATGGGTATGCAAGATACATATATAAGTTGATAAGCTTGAGGTTACATTTAAGCCTCAAGTTGGGAGAGATATAGTATTAATTATTTAAACATTATCCATACATACAATGTTCATTAAGTTTGAAGAAAAACTTGGATTAGGTAAATGGCAAAAGTATTTATTGATTTTGCACACAATTAATTTTGTTATTTGGCTATGCTTACATGTAGTTATTCTTGTTATTGGGATATTAGGAGCACTTAGGTCTATGTGCACTACTCTATTACCTCTTCACAAATATGAGAATATATATTAGAAATTTCAAAGACTTAACAATAGGAATTATTAACATATTGTAACTATCTTTTGAAATTTTGAATTAATTAAAGATATATAATTATATTACTATTAGATATGTATGAGAATTCGTCAAAGAAATCCACAATAAAATGGAGTAGTTGAAAGAAAAATAAAACCCTTCAAGAAATGAGAAGAAAGTTTTTAAATGAATCAAATATTAAAGAATATGTTTTGACGGAAGTTGTCAACATCTCTTACTACATTTTAAATTGTGCTTCAATTAGAAAAATCCTTATCAAAACTCTATATAAGAAAGATTAAAAGCCACATATTTCTTATTTTCATATATTTGACACAAAGTTAGACAAAGGTATTTTCTTAGAATATTCTACATCCTACGAATATAACTTGAGTGTTAACATAATTCGACACAAGAGGTTGTTCATATATATCTCGACACACTCATGCAAATATTTAATATACATATTATTCCTTCAAAATTAGAGCAAAAATGGAGTACATAACACATCCATGGTTCAAAACAATTTCCTAGAAATTTTAACCAACTATAACATAAACTGCTATGCTTCATTTCTCCAACTTTTGACCTAAGTCTTTTTACCTTTAAAACATTTAAGTAACGTGAGATGAGATTACATCTCAGTGGATCTCAATTGATGAAACCAAATCAACTGACATTCTAATTCAAAGATATACATATCATATGAATTTCTCTTCCTTTATAAGTAACTCTCGAGTTATCTCTTCTATCTCTAACTTTGACTATTTTTAAATATTTAAGCCATTAGACTTTGACTCTACCTAACAAATATGTCATAAAGACTACATTAGTTTTACCAATGCTCCCTTCTTTGTAAGTAACTGTATTTTGGTAAGACTAGACATAATCACGCCCGTAAGCGGTGACCCACTTACCTTTGCTTCTATCGTATATAAATGGAGAATTCATCTAGCTAGAATGAATCCTACTCATCTGCAGTGTCAACTGATTGGAACTTATAACTATCTGAATTGAGCAAATGAGAACTCTTTGGAAAACTTACGATGTCTAGTTTTATAGATAAAGTTTAATTTTTCAAATTAATCTCAAATTTTTTCAATTTATCAAAACAAAACACAAGGTCATAAAAACAGGACATCAACTCTGGTCTAACTTGTAACTCATATTTAAGCATCAATATTCAATCAAATTTCAGAAAGCATGTACTCAAATTGAAGGTAATGGGTTCTAGTTTTCATAAAACTATCAATTAATCGAAATTAAGGTACAGAGAAAGCGTTATGACCAAAATATCATACATATGTTATGTGAATTTTAAGTTGACAACACTCGTTCAATCACACTAATTTCTTAATGAATTTTTGCAAACACAAATGGTATAAATTATGAATAAATAAAGCAATGAATACAACAAAACAACATCACAATATCAATTCATTCAACATAATTTGTCGCAATGGTGAAGTTCAAGGACTTTAATCTCACACACATCGAAAGATCATATTTTGATGTCGTCACGGAAATTCAATTCTACTCTAATCTATACTCAATTTATGTCATAGAACTTCACATGCTTGACATATTTTAACCATATGTTCCAAAACCCCTAAATCTAACATAGAAAAAAAAATCCCTTTCTTCATTTTATACCCTTAAACCCTAAATTCCTAATAGATAATAAATACTACCTTATACATTCATGTAAGGAAAATATGGGAAAGGAACCCACCTCTTGATATTCAAAAGAATTGAGAAGATGATGATACTCCAAACTCTTTCTTCTTTGACTTTTAGCAAGAAAAATATGCACTCTTCCTTTTTCTTCTTCTTGTTTTGCAAGGGTTTTTTTCTTTCCATTTTCTTCTTCTCTCTCTGAGTTTATGTCTCTTTTCTCTTCTTCTTCTTCTTCTTCTTCTTCTTCTTCTTCTTCTTCTTCCTTTATCTCTTAGTTTAGTAATGTTTCTTCTTTTTCTTCTTGTTTTCTCTCTTAGTCTAATGATGTATGTGTTTAATTCTGGTGTGTGTTGTGTAAATGGAATGAAGAAAGAATAAGTGGTGTTGACTTGGTAAATTAGGCTTTTGCTTTATGGAGTTTTCATACTAAATAGATCCTATTTATTATTCACTCTTGTAATTCCTCTTATTTATAACCCCAAAACAAACTAGAATATGTATCACTTTTTTATTTTATTTTTTTTACAAATTATAATTGTATATTAATAAGTTTTTCAATGTTAAAGAGAGATGTTACATCCTTCCCTCCTTAAATAATTTTCTCCTAAAAGTTTTGCAACTCATCTAATAAAACAAGTGAGGATACTTCTCCAAAACGTCGAACTCAAGTTCCCATGTGGTCTCTTCGGGGGGGCATACCTTCCCAAACAACCTTCACCAACAAATTTTTTTTTTCTTAATGATTTCAAGCTTTGGTCCATATTTCGACTTGGTTTCCAATTTAAAAGTAAGTTTTGGCTTCAATTGGATTGAATCATGGTGTAAGGTTTGTGGCGGGTCATGTATATGCTTTTTAAGTTGAGACACTTGGAAGACATCGTGTAATCCAAACAAAGAAGGAAGTAAAACTAATTGATAGGCCACTAGACCTACACGACGAATGATTTGATAAAGACTCATGAAATGAGGACTCGACTTCTTTACTCTCATAGATCTTCCAATACCTATAGTGGGAGTGACTTTAAGAAAACCGTGATCACCTTTTTCAAATTATAAGGGCCCTCTTTTGTTGTCAGCATAACTCTTTTATCAACTTTGGGCTTTTATCATATTATCTTTTATCAATTCAATTTGTTATGTGGTTTCCTTGATAACATCTGGTCCTAAGATTCCTTTATCTCTTACCTCTGACCAACACAAATGGGTCATACACTTACGTCCATACAAGGCTTCGTAAGGCGCTATACCTATATTTAAATTGTAACTGTTATTGTAGGAAAACTCCACTAAGTGTAAATGTGTATTCCAATTTCCCCCATCTTCTAAGAAACAAGCTCTAAGCATATCTTGTGATGTTTGAATGGTCTTCTCAGTTTGGTTATCGGATTGAGGGTGGTAAGCAGTACTAAGATTTAAATAAGTTCCAAAATCTCTATGGAATGTTTTCCAAAATTGTGATGTGAACTTAGGATTCGTGTCTTACAAAATGCTAGTTGGTACTCCATGCATCCTTACTATCTCCTTTATAAATATCTTGGCCAACTTGAGGGTATTGAAGAGTTTTCACTGGAATAAAGTGGACTGACTTAGTTAATCAATCTATTATGATCCATATAGAATTGTACCCTTCTTGGGTACGAGGTAATCCTACTACAAAGTTCATAGATATCTTATCCCATTTCCACTATGCATTAGGCAACATACATTGCTATCTCACTTTTCATCCTAGGCCACCAATAGTTCTTCTTAAGGTCTTGATACATCTTGATGGCTCCTGGGTGAATTGATAACCTACTTCTATGGGCTTCTTCTAGAAGCACTCTCCTGAAGTTTTTCACCATTAGGTACACTTATTATTCCTCTAAAGAGGATGATCCCATCTGAACTGATGGAAACGTATGGCTGAGTTATCTTGGATTATAACTCTCTATCATACTCTTGAGTTTCCCTAATCCTATCACGAAGATCATAAGGGATTTCTAAAGGACATGGACTCCTACATCTAGTGGTACCATGTTTAGGTTAAGGTTTCTAAAGTCTTATAATAAGCTCATCTCATTAACCATTATGTGGGCTACATGGAGTGATTTTCAACTCATGGCATCAGTGACCATATTTTCTTTACCCGAGTGGCACTTTAACTCAAAATGGCAGTCTTTCAGAAGCTCCATCCACCTTATTTGCCTCATGTTCAATTCCTTTTGGTCAAACAAGTATTTCAAGCTCTTATGGTCACTAAAAACTTCAAATTTAGCTCTTTATAAATAACGTCTTCATATCTTTAAGAAAAAAGCTATGGTTGCTAATTCAAGATCATGGGTAGGGTAGTTTTCCTCATTGGATCTTAGTTGCTCAGAGGCATAAGCTACAACTTTACGATTTTGATTTAACATGCATCCTAATCCTTTCAAGGATGCATCATAATAGACTTCAAACCCTATGGTTGAATCAAGAATCACAAGAATAGGTTCATTGGTCAAACGATTTTTCAACTCTTGGAAGTTCTTCTCACAATCTTCATCCCATATAAAAGGTTAGTATTTTCGTGTGAGGTGGGTTAAAGGTAAGTCAATATGAGAAAACTTCCCAATGAACCTACGATAATAACCGACCATCCCCAAGAAGCTTCTAACTTCCTCAAGATTCTTAGGTTGATTCCAATTCAAAACAATTTCTACCTTAGAAGGGTCAACAATTACACCTCCTTGAGAAATGACATGACTCAAGAACTTTACTTCACTTAACCAAAACTCACACTTGCTTAGTTTCGCAAATAATTTCTTATGCCTAATTAGGATCTACAACACTATCTTGAGGTGTAACTCATGCTTTTCAGAATTTCGAGAATAAATGAGGATATCATCAATAAATATTACTACAAACTTATGCAAATAAGGTCTGAATATGCGATTCATATAATCCATGAAAACGGCTAGAGCATTGGTTACACCAAATGGCATAACTAGAAATTCATAGTCTATACTGTGTTCTAAAGTTGTCTTTTGAACATCTTTAGACTGTATTCAAATTTGATGGTATCCTAATCTAAGGTTGATCTTTGAAAAGATGGTAGCTTCTCCAAGTTGGTATAACAAGTCATCTATCCTAGAAATAGGGTGTTTGTTCTTAATGGTTACTTTGTTGAGTTGTCTATAATCTACATCTTCCATATCAATTTCTTCTCCTTTTGAATTCATTTTCTTTAATGTTTATGGATCATATCCCATAATGTCCATAAATGGTTGCAAATATTATCTTATTTTTAAATCATACTATTTTTTTAATTGGATAACTAATGTATATGAACATTCCCATCCAAATCCTACAATTCCTGACACAGAGTCTCATACGAGAAAAACAACTAAACCGTCCATATTTATTACTTGCAAACATTTATTAAAAACCTATACCCTAAAAAAATTCTATATACCTGCATTTAAACTACCTTGAAAATCTGCTTATGCTACCTATGTCATTTACGGGGTTTGATTTATTTATGGTGTATATGAATTCCCATATACATTGTTAGTACAAAAGAGATTTTAACTTCAATCATTTGATCGATGTTTTGATGATAATAAAAACAATAAATAACAATTATCCTCTAATTATATTTAGTAGTGCATAGATTAAGTTCGAAGATAAGATTTATATCAAATACTATCTATTTTAAGGTAGCATACTTTATGAATAAGTTAGATATAATAATATGAGTGTTAATTAATACTAAGAATATTACTACCTAATACACAAGTAATTATGTTTACTAATAGCACAAGTCATTATATATCAATAAGAAGCATTATAACAAGACTTTGATAATTTACGGTCTAAATCAAAGTGTTAAAGATAATAATATACAAGTCAATGAATGATCTTCTGATTACAAAAAAAAAAAAAAAAAAAGCAGAAATATGATCATCTATCTATGACAAAAGTCAACTATGAGTTAAGACTTTTGATGATCACCGTATTCGAAGAACAAGAGTAACATCTAAATCAAGCATATTGTCTTATAAAACCATTGTCCAAAACTGGTGATCAATACCTACAAAACAAGATTGATGTTTCCGACGACACTTCAATCTTGTAGGGCGTGTTAGACAAGTTACTCAATAATATTCATTAACAAATATTAACAAATAAAATCCTCTATTGCATTCACTAGCAATCATTAGGAAATAGAATTTGCTTTTGTATTTATTAAAATTATTTTAGCATTCATTATTGGTTGTACATATATATACCTCGTGTAAATCAAATGAGAATATTGATTGTTTCATTCTTCACTACATTTATAATATCGATCAAAATTAGAAATTCAGATATCACTATCGGAGCAAGATACACTCTTATCATTGAAGACACATGAAATTTGCAGGACAAACAAGTTAACTTAGCAATCAATAGGATCAATGATACTCTTATCGGGGGTAAGGAGTGTGTCACATTTATGGTGGTTGCATCAATACATTGCATTGCACTATTAGGCATAAACGGTCTATATGAACTCAAGGATGTAGGAATAATTGTTAGTTGTATCTTTGGATATGTTAATAACTATAACTTTCGTATTCAAAATATATGTTTTTCAAAATTTTAAATTCCTTAGTCTTTGAGTAGATTACGATTGAAAGCTTGACCAGAGAAAAATTGTTGTAATGTGAATATTTAAAAAAATTGTTGTAGAGGGTATACACACTATACATATATAACCACATTTGTTTCTATAAAAAAGTTATAACCACACATTTGTATTGTTCTCATTAAGGGGTGTATAACAATCTAATATTTTAACTATTCAGATAACCCCACAATCACAACTAATGGTCATCTCTATATATTTATTAAGGAAATTATCCGATGATAATGTTATTCAAAAACAATAATTATTTTACGACAATTAGCCTACAAATGTCTATATTTTACTTTTAGATTTATATTTTATGTAAAATTCATAATTTTGTCTTGAGGTGCAGTTTAGTGGTGTGAGTTAGAATGCCAAAAAAATTTAAGAAACTAAGGATATTTAGTACTAGCAAATTTTCCATCCTTCGACAAACCGATCACCATAACATTTTTATATTTAAAAAAAAAATTTTAATTTTGAATAAATATCCTTCTATTTAAAAAATTTAAAATAAGTTTGTCATAAATTGATATAATTATATAAAGGTTAAATATATGTTTAGTCTCTTTAAATTTTTAGCATTTTAATTTAGTCTATATAAAATAAAAATATAATTTTTAGTTATTACAAAATTATCACGTATGCAGTTTTAGTCTCTGTTATTAATTAAGTTAGGCAAAATAGCATATGCGGTCCATAAACTTAATTTCAGTTAACGTTTTAGTTT
>JBBPBR010000008.1:45846596-45858150 GCA_037974775.1 Cicer pinnatifidum | reverse complement strand
AATTTAAAAAAAAATAATAATCATAATAAAAAAAAAAAAAAAAAAGAGGGTCCCTTCACTTTAATGTAATTGCAGTTGCACGGGTAGAGTGGTGTTGGACCATTTTTATCGAACTCTGCCACATCCATTAAAAGGGTATGTATGACAACTTGAAAAATAGAAAAAGCAATTCCAACAAAGAATATTGTAATTACTTTGATGTATCAGAATATTTACATACTCTATAGTACACTCGTACCATTTGTAGGGAACATAGCTTGTCATTTTACTACTCATTTTCTTGTACAATATACATTTCTTTTTTAACCTTCCATCAGCTTTAGACACATGGAGGATTCAAATTAAGAATCACTCTAGTGGTTCTTTGGATGAAAGGGATTTCAACCGCCCCATATAATTGAGATTTTTGGTGCTCATATATATATATATATATATATATAAAGGCTAACGATTACATAAGTGTTGAAAAAGCTCGTACCAAAACAAAATAAAAAATAAAATAAAAAACATTATAGTAAAATTTATTATACATATGTAGTAGTAATTAACTTTCAACAATAACAATAATATTTATCTATATATTAATATTTGAATATTATTCTCTTTGTATCTTTTACTGTAAAATTATTAATAATTTATTTATAATTAAGATTTTTTGCAATATAATTTTAAGTTTTCATTATAGAATGGCCTAAGTCTTTCAATAATAAATAAAAATTCAAAAATATTTTTATATGTATTGTATTTTCGAACTTTCTATTAAGTGAACTAATCATTTGATCTACAATATATAAATTAAATGTAAAGAATTATAAAAGATGGCTTAGCAGATTCAAAGTTTCATTGTGTCTTTATGATAGATTTTCCATTATAAGTATGGATTGAAACTTTATATTGGATATAAAGACTTAAATATCAATTTAGGTTGGAACATGAAAGAATACCACACTATAAGATAATAAAATAATTTTATTATTTAAAATTATTTTAAGGGTTAAATAAGATTTTGATGCTTAACAATATATCATGTTTCATTTTTAGTTTCTCTAAAAAAGATTACAAACATGGTATTTCAAATATTATTTATCAATAATTTTAGTTCCTATAATAAATTAAATATACCAACAAAATCATTCAAAAAATTTAGAAATTGAGTTTTGTTAAGTTTGTGTTTATATTTAGTACAATATTTTTTGTACTCCTAAAAATTTGAGCTCTTGTGTGACTGCACCTCTTACACACCCTAAACTCTCCATATTTTTTAATACAAAAGGAAAATAAAGAATAAATATTTTTAATTTTACTTCAAAATTAATAATTATTGACAATAAAAAAAAATCAATATAAGCAAGTTTTAGATCTCCTTAAAGGAATGTGGTGCTGATTGTGGAGCTGGTGTTAGCGTACTAATTAATTCTTCCTCAAAGGCAAAGTTTCCTCAATTCATAACAAAATTTGAGTTATAGTTAGGCTACCTTAAAAGAATGTGGTGCGGATTGTCGAGCTGAAAACCGTGTTCGATTTGGCCATCTATAACCAACTAGTTACAGTCAACAAGTTTTAAATAAGTCTCGTTTTGTACCAAGAGTTGAAGGAGGTTCATTTTTCCAATAAACATAACGAATATGCCAATAAACATCTCATAAACTTCTTTGAACTATGTGAAATAGTGAAGGTGGATGGTAACAGTGAAGCAGACAAAAGGTTGAGATTATTTTCATTGTCATTGCAAGATGATGCTAATGAGTGGGTGAATTCTTTATCCTCCGGTAACATCACCACATAGGAACACCTTGAAGATAAGTTATTAGAACAATACTTCCCCTCAATTGTGTTCGTTAGAAAAAAGGAAGAGATTTCTTGTTACAAACAGAAAGAAGGAGAATATCTTCGTGACACTTACAAGAGGTTCAAGAGTTTACTAGCAGGATGCTCCAATCATGCTTATGACGATACTGCTCAGATGCAAATATTATGTAATGATTTGAGACCTAGCACCAGAATTATGTTGAATGCTACAACAGATGTTTCTTTGAATTAAAGATTGCATTAGAAGCACGAAAAATTATTGAGATCATGGCATCAAATGAACAAATGATGTTGCATGATAGATGTGGTGGGTCAAAAAGTGGTCTGCTAGAATTGAGTGTTATGGATGTCTGGTTGACTCAAGGAAAAATACTCTCAAAATAGATTGAAGATGTTATTTCTGTTGAGATAAAGAAAATGATGGTAGCTCTAAATATACAACCTCAAGTGGCCTTGTCAAGTTATTGAAACATATTGGTTGTGAATTTTGTGGGGGAGCATATAAAAATGGAGCTTGTGAAGTACCGGATGAAGATGATACATAAGAAACAGAAGAGGTAAATTTTGTGAGTAATAATGGGAAGCAGAACAATCCCTACTCTAGTACGTAAAATCCGGGTTGGAGAAAGCATCCAAATTTTTCATGGAAAGATCAACAGGGTGGAACTCAAGGTCAACAAGGATCTCAAGAAAATCATGTTCCACCTCAAAAAGCTGCTTGAGAGAGTGCTATCGAGAAGTTAGCAACAAACACAAGTTCTTTTATTGAAGATTCAAGAGCCATCCAAAAAAATTACATAGACTCAATAAATAATCTTGAGACCCAAATGGGTCAACTTGCTCAACAACTAGCAAAAAGAGCGTTTGGAAATTTGCCTAGTGATACAGTTTCAAATACGCTAAATAATTTCAATATCGTGACAACGTGGAGTGGTAAGGTTAGTGAACCAATTTCACCTAAAGCCAAAAGGGTGGGAGTGCTTCAGCTCCAACCCACTCGGAGGAAATGGTCAAACCGATATCAAATGAGGAAGACATTGGTCATGAAAAGGAGGAATAACCTGTGGTGTAGAAAAAGGAAGCTCTGCCAAATCCCGGAATTCAACATCCATTCCCTCAATGATTAAAAAGGGAATAAACTGAAAAACAATTTGGTAAGTTTCTTGAGGTTTTTAAAAAATTTCAACTTAACATTCCTTTTGCAGAAGCACTAGAGAAGATGCCAATGTACACCAAGTTCTTAAAAGAGATTATATCAAAGAAAAGGAAAATTGGTGGTGAAACAATGATGGTTATCGAAGAGTGTAGTGCCAACTTACCAAAGAGTGCAATGCCATTCTACAAAGGAAGTTTCCACCTAAGCTCAAGGATCTTGGAAGATTATCTATTCCTTGCGCTATTGGGGATAGAACTTTTGGGAAAGCCCTATGTGATCTTGGGGCTAGTGTGAGTCTTATGCCCCTTTCTATATACAAAAGGTTAGGCATTGAAAGAGTCAAAGACACACAATTGATATTACAATTTGTAGATGGCTCAATGAAACACCCATATGAGGTGGTGGAAGATGTGTTGGTCAAAGTAGATAAGTTCATTTTTTCAATGGATTTTGTGGTGCTAGACAAGGAGGAAGACAATGATATCCCCTTAATCTTGGGGAAACTATTCTTAGCAACAGGGAGAGCTATGATTGATGTGGCGGATGACACCTTAACTGTAACACCCCGATTTTCAAAGCGAGGGTGTATTTTTTTTTTTTCAAAAGAAATTAAATTAAAACAGAGAAATAAAAAAGGAAATACCTTTGGATAAATATGTAAGTCATTACAATTTATAAGCAGCGGAAAAGTTTTTCGAAATATGAATCCAAAGTATTTACACCTCAAAAAGTGGTACATGGAACCCATCGAAAATAAACTGTCATGCTGACAATATTAGTAAAGATACAATTTTCCAATTTAAAATAAATGCATTCCAAAATAAAGACATATGTTCCCTCTATGTCAACCTAATTTGATCATTCTACCAAAAACTATAAAGACATATGTTCCCTCTATGTCAACTTAGCATGCACCTTAAAAGGGTTTTCCATATGCTAAAAGTTCATATAATACTTGCCAAATAAAAATGAAATCAAAATAAAGTTCTCAATCCATCAAGTAATACATAACTGACCAAAACATTGATAAATCAATTGAGCAATCGATCATCTAACTCAAAATAAGAATTTCCACTAAGCCAATCAATTTCCAAATCGATTTCCTGAAGGTTTTTAGTGAAATTTGAACTCTGGGCTTAATTCAATCGATCGGGAAATCGATTGAATGAATAACTGAGCCCCTGTATTAATGCCAATCGATTTCCAAATCGATTTTGTCAGTTTTGCTGAGTTCCTGTATGGCCAAATCGATTTCCAAATCGATTTCTTAAATGGTTTGGAAAAACATATTATAAAATCGATTGGCAAATCGATTTTGTCAAATTAGCGAAGTCTCTGTAACTCATCCAATCGATTGGGAAATCGATTTCCCTGCATATTCTTCCAAAAATACATAAACTAACTCAATCACATTCATACACAACTCCAAATCTTAACACTTAGCAATTTCAACACAATCACTACAACATCATGAACTTCGAAATAGTTTTGCAATCAAACATGCTATCACACAATTCCAAAACATAACACTTAGCACTTATAACACAATCACTACAACATCATGAGTTTCAAAATAGTTTTGCAATCAACCATGCTATCACACAATTCCAAGACATAACACTTAACAGTTACAATACAATACCCACACGGACAAGATGAACCAACAAATCACATGGAATCATCTTGACGCGACAATCCCCACACAGACGAGATGAACCAACAAATCACATGAAATCACCTTGACGCGACAATCCCCACACAGACGAGATGAACCAACAAATCACATGAAATCACCTTGACGCGACAATCCCCACACAGACAAAATGAACCAACAAATCACAATTTACCAGGGTGTAGTCTCTCACGGACAAACACAATTTACCAGGGTGTAGTCTCTCACAGACAAACACTTGTGCAGTCTCTCACGGACAAACACAATTTACCAGGGTGTAGTCTCTCACGGACAAACACAATTTACCAGGGTGTAGTCTCTCACGGACAAACACCTGTGCAGTCTCTCACGGACAAACACAATTTACCAGGGTGTAGTCTGTCACGGACAAACACCTGTGCAGTCTCTCACGGACAAACACAATTTACCAGGGTGTAGTCTCTCACGGACAAACACCTGTGTAGTCTCTTACGGACAAACACGATTTACCAGGGGGTAGTCCCTCACGGACAAACACTATTAAGTAAACGTAGATATTAAGAGATTCCCCATTTTTAATACTCATTTAACATAAACGATTTTCACTTCACACATTAAGTAAACCAAGATATTAAAAGATTCCCCATTTTTAACACTCGTTTAACTTAAAACGATTTTCACAACAAACATTAGTAAACAGAGATATTAAGAAATTCTCCATTCTTAATACTCATTTAACTCAAAACGATTTTCACAACAAACATTAGTAAACATAGATATTAAGAGATTCCCCATTCTTAATACTCATTTAACTCAAAACGATTTCCAAAACAAACATTAAGTAAACAAGACATTAAGAGATTATCCATTCTTAATACTCATTTAACTTAAACAATTTTCACAAACACACATTAAGTAAACAAGACATTAAGAGATTCCCCATTCTTAATACTCATTTAACTTAAACGATTTTCACAAACACACATTAAGTAAACAGAAATATTAAGAGATTCCTCATTCTTAATACTCTTTTAACTTAAACGATTTTCACAAACACACATTAAGTAAACAAGACATTAAGAGATTCCCCATTCTTAATACTCGTTTAACTTAATGGTTTTCAAATTCCACACAAAACAAACTCAAACATATTATCAAATTCAATCCATGATTCACACCAAAACACATTAATTGATTTCTTTCCAAAATCCAACCATACACATATCAAATTTCATCAGTATTAATTAAGAACACGTCAAATACGACGAACACAAATCATCACAACATACCACTTAAAACACAACAAATTTCATTTACTCAAAATCATACATAAATGGGTTAAATTCATTTTCCACGAAATATTCATCAATATCACCAAAACCCCACATTAGAATTTCACCCATAAAGCATTAAATTCATTTTCCCCAATTCAATACTTCAACCCTAAAAAAATCCTTTTCCACACAACCACAGATAAGTCCCTACATGCAAACTAAAAGTTTGGAAGGAGCTCTTACCTTCACGTTAGCTTTAACGTGCGATTACGGTACCGCGCGCGAGTAAATCCGGTAAAATCTCCGCTCGCAACGCCGCTTCCAAAGTTGGTTCCCTAGCACCGTAGCATGGTAGTGAGCAACTTTCCCTTCTATCTCTTCGCGAAACGAAGCTTAGATCTAGATGAAATGGGGAGATTTGTGTTTGTCGGTTTTGAAATCCCTAACTCCGTTTTCGAATCCGGGAAGGAGGAAGAAGCCGAGAAATCCTTGTCTTCTCACCCCAAGCCATGGGTTTCTCTTTTTGAACTAAAGGAAGCAAGAAAATGAAGGGAAAGGAGAAAGAAGGAGACGGGATCGCGAGGCAGGGACGAGGAAACGTTTTCCTTTCTTTTCTTTTCTTCCCCTGTTTGCCATATTCATTCTCTCTCCCTTCCTTTTCTAACTTATTTCCCATATATATATATATATATATATATATATATATATATATATATATATATATATATATATTATAATTAAAACTAACCCAATAAATATCTAACAACTCTCACACCCATCACTTCACTCCCATCTCATTCTAATTTGATAAAATATCTACTCTCGTCGCAACTCAATTGACAGATAAATTTTTCTGCAACCCGAGATATTTTTAACAAAATTGCCCGGTATTAAATCCTTCGTAACGTAAATAAATTATTTTCCGACAAATAATTTTAATCCAATTTCTAAAAATATATTTTTGGCATTTAACTCACTTCATACCAAAAACTGAGCTAACAGCCTAAGAAATTCCACACAAAATACCCTAAAATTGTATAATTTAGGATTTAAAAACTACGGGTCTTACATTAATCTTTAAGGTAAATGAGGAAACAAATAGATTCAATATTCTGAAAGACATACATCATTCAAACGAATTAGAAGAGTGAAACTGAATTGAGATTTTCGATTCGATAGTCGATGAAGAACATGAACATCAAGTACCCTTCCTGTCGTTTGAAAAAGTGTTGTGCCTACCCCAAGATGTTGTTAAAGATAATGAAGATTCAAGAGTGAAAGATGTTTTAGCTATGTTAGAAGTATCACCATCTCACTTCCCCCGCTTCCATACTAGATGGGAGAAGTTGAAATGGAATGAAAACGAGTATGTAGAGAAAAAGAAAGAGATGCCACTTGTTCAACTCAATCAATTGCCACCTCACTTGAAATATGTATCCCTTAGTGAGAAAGATGATGTGTTCTTTGTGTTATATCATACACCTTTTCAATGGTCGAGGCATCAAGCTAATGACTTTAAAGAAGCACTTCGTGGGAGGCAACCCATTGGTAGAGGTAACTTTTATTTTTGCAATCTTATTTTTGTTAGTTGAATTTATTTATTTTTATTTGTGTGTAAGCATGCACTATGATGAAGAATTTTTAACAACTTGAAGCTCGTCTTAAGCTATCTGTTTCATATTTTGAAATTTAAAATATTTTTCTTGGCTTATGTCATTGCTCAATTCGACAAGTTTCGCTAAGGCATACATTTTTTAAATACTTTTTGGTTATGGAAATCTTGACATTCTTTTAAAAAAAAATTAGTGATATGTTTGACATCATTTAGATAGTTCATACTCTCTCTTATTATCCCAGTTGTGAGTTTTTGTGCCTAAACACTTTAATTCTTTATTGTGTGACTATCCAAACACGTGTTATTCTTTCAGAACTTGCACTAATTCTTACTTGCATCACTTGTAATTTATGCATACACTGAGGCAATTTTGTTTGGGCAAGTATGATCCCTACTCACAAAAGTGTACCTTCATTGGATACTCTGAAAGATCCAAAGCATATAGAGGATTCAATAGGGAAGCTCAAATTGTGGACGAGTCAATACATGTTAAATTTGATCACAAACAGCTTAACCTTAAAAAGTCAAAGCAAGTCGAGCATACTACAGGTTTATTGGAACCAAAGGAAGTAGATCCAAACAAACCAGAAGAACTCAACACAATAAGAGGATGCAAGTAAATCAGAGAAAGATGATGAAACATCAGAAGATAAATCTGACCAAGTCATAAGCAGTCAATAGAACTCATAATTCGAAATTGAATGGAAATACAAGTTACCCATCGTGAAACTCTGATTATTGAAATTATAATGATCCTCTAAAGTAGATCCAAATAAACCTACCTATGTTGATGAAGTACTGGAAGGTGAAGGATGAATCTTTGCAATGCATGAAGAGATGAATGAATTTAAAAGGAAAGATATTTGAGATCTAGTACCCAAACCAAAGAAAAACAATATGAGAACCAAGTAGGTTTTCATAAATAACTTAAATGAAAATGGGGAAGTTGTCATAAACAAGGTCAGACTGGCTGCACTAGGTTACAGTCAACAAGAAGGTATTGATTACACTGAGACATTTGCTCTAGTGGCTAGGTTAGAGGAAATTTGTATCCTACTCTCTTAATAACTTTACATTATTTCAAATGGATGTTTAAATGTCTTCCTAAATAGGTATATAAGTGAAGAAATTTATGTTAAGCAACCCCCAGGTTTTGAAAGCTCTGAATTTCCAGACTATGTGTTTAAACTTAGGAAATCAATGTATGGTCTAAAATGAGCACGTTCAACATGGTATGATAGATTAAATAATTTCTTGTTTAAAAATGGTTTTGAAATACGACAAGTAAACACTTCACCATTTAAAAAATCAGTAAGTTCTTATCATTCAAATTTATGTTGATGACTTTATTTTTGGATCTTCTAATGGCTTTCTTTGTCAAGAATTTTTTAAGTTGGTGAAACTTGAAATTCAAATGAGCATGATGGGAGAATTGAAACTGTTCTTAGGCATACAAATTCAACAAAGTCAAAAGGGCGTATACATTCATCAAACCACATATACAATAGAGCTTCTCAAGAAGTTTAAGATGAATGATTGCAAACCTATGACTACACCAATGCACCTTACTCAATGGAAAAATATCAATCACACCAAAAGGTTGACCATAAAACATACAGAGGAATGATTTGATCACTTTTGCACCTAACTGCTTCCAAACCTGATATTTTATTTAGTTTGTATGTGTGTGCAAGATTTCAAGTTGGTTCAAGAGAATCTCACTTAACTGATTTTAAGAGGGTCCTTAGATATCTAAAATGTACTTCAAACATTTTCTTGTTCTATACGAAGTCTACTGAGTATAGACTGAATGGCTATTGAGATGTTGATTATGTTGGAGACAAACTTGAAAGAAAAAACACCAATGTAAATTGCACATTTGTTGGTGAAAACTTAATCTCCTAGTCAAGTAAGAAACAAAGCACAACTACAATGTCAACAACAGAGGTTGAGTACATTTTAGTAGCTGGTTGCAGCTCTCAACTACTATGGATGAAACACACACTAGAAGATTACAAAATCCTTGAGAGAAGCATTCCCATATTATGTGATAATAAAATAAAATCCTGCATTCTATGGCTAAACACATAGAAATAAAAATCATTTTATTAGAAACTTTGTCCAAAAAGGAGTACTAAATATCCAGTTTATAGACACCGAATATCAATTGGCTGATATATTCACCAAACCATTAGCTAAAGATATATTTGAATTCATTAAGACAAATCTAAACTTTACCTTTATATATGATTAATGTTGTGCTAGTTTAGATTCATATTAGTATGTATTTTATGTTTTGTCTACTCTTTTCAAACAAAAAAAAAGGTGGCATGACAACAAAAAAGTTCAAGTATATTTTTTTTCTGATGACAAAAAGTGGAGAAGTATAGAGAATAATTTCTTTTATGGTCTATTTATGTCAGGAGAGAAAGTGTATGCATGTGGGGAGAAAAGAATTGTAAAACTAATTAGACTTAGGGGGAGCCTTAAGTCAGGGGGAGTCAAGTAATAAAAGCGAATAAATTGTTATAAAAAATTATAGTTTGTCATCATCAAAAAGAGGAAGATTCTTGGAACCAAGTTGGCTTTCCTCTTGCGATTTTGATGTTAACAAATGTATTTTATGAGAACAATTTGTTTGAACTAATGGCTTCATTAAGTGTGTAGGAATTATAACAGGAAATCAAAAGAAATAACATCAGAAGAATAAATCATAAGAAAATGGGAGATTGTTGGAACCAAAAATTAAAACAGGAAATCAAAGAAACAACGTTATAAAAAACAAATTAGAAGCATATATCAGAAGAAAGGGACAAGAGGAAATTACCAGAGGAAGTCACCAAAGGAAACGACCCAAGCAAACAACTAGAGGAAGCAAAGTCAAACCCAGTCAACGCATGTGCTACTATGTGCACACATCTAACCCTGAAGATTTTCCTCTTATGATTATGTGTGTCTCCCTCTAAAGACTGAAATATGTTTCATGTTAGCATGCCTCTAACGAAAAGTATTTATGCTTGTCTCTGATGAACAATATTCCTAGATGCCTTTGATGTATAGTATTTATGGATGCCTCTAAAGAACAATATATGTGCATGCCTTTGCGGAACAATATCTCTACATGCCTTTGAGGAACAATATCTCTACATGCATTTGATGAACATCGTTCTAGCATGCCTATGATGAATAGTATTTACGTTTGCTCCTAAAGAACAATATCTATGTATACCTCTAATGAACAGTATTACCGCATGCCCCTAACTAACAGTATTTTTGCATGCCTATGATGAAGCCTACTTTATGCATGACTATGAAATTCGAAGATATTGTTCAAGCCCACCTTTGAAGCTCATGTTTCGCTAGCTCTAATAACTGCAACAACATTGACTTTGATAATACAACAAAAGTAAAATTGTTCATGCCACTAATTATAATTCATGTAGTATTGCCTCTAATAGAATTATTCAAACACATATTAGTAGATTATAAATTTTTTTATAATAAACTATTTTTTAAATATATGATCTTTACATGAAGTTGTGTGGTCGTTAATCTAAATTGTTAATTAAAAATAGACAAAAAAAAAACATTATAAGAAAATGAAGGATAATAAAAAAAGATATGTTAGAAAATAAATTTTTTTAGACAAAAATATTAGTGGTCAACTTAGTCATAAAGATAAATATTAACATAAGAAATCAATCCTTAAATTTGTTACATAATACTATTTTTTATGATAAATGATTCAAGGTATCTTAGCATCTTACATGTTAGTGTCAAAGTTAAAGTTGCATAGAGGTATTGTAACATTAAAATATTATTTAAAAAATGTCACACACGATTTTGAGGTCTATATTTAGTTAAAAGTTTTATTTTTAAATAATTTTAAAAGTGAGTCCAATATAATTAAAATATTTTTTTAAGTGTCTTTTTGTTTCACAAAAAATAATGTTACTTTTTATATGTCATTTTCAAATTTTAAAGTAGTATTAAATATTGTTTTCTCAAAATTATTTGTGTTTACTTATTATACAGATAGAAATAAGTAT